>CM038680.1:105371364-105759687 GCA_021605205.1 Aegilops longissima
CAAGATCGTCTCAAGGAGCAGCGTCATCTTGTCGCAGCTGCTCTTTCTCGAAGCTCAACATAAGCGAGCACTGAGGTGACCCGATACGAAGTTCCGTGGGGAGAACTGCCCTCGCTTCCATAGACTAGAGCAAAGGTGTCCGCCGCGGCTCGACGGCGCCGCCCTGATCAACCAAAGAACCACCGCAGCTCCTCAATCCAGTTTCTTCCGCACTTGTGCAGCCTGTCGAAAGTTCTGGTCTTGAGCCCTCGCAGCACTTCAGCATTTGCCCTCTCGCTGACCGCTGCTTCTCGGATGAGCAAATGAAGCAAAGCAGACTTTGGCGCCAAGATCTTGGACGATCGCATGAAGGTGCGGTCAGAACTGTGTGCCGTTGTCGGTGATGATCCCGTTAGGAATCCCAAAACGCAAACAATTGACCAAGAACTTGACTGCCATCGGCTGTCACCTTCCTCATCGCTTCCACTTCCGCCACTTTGTGAACTTGTCGATTGCGACGCATAAGTACTCAAAGCCCCGACAGCTCGGGAAGGGGCCGAGGATGTCGATCCCCTGCACCAAAACGCCAGGATAAAGGGATTGTCCGGAGAGCTTGAGCTGGCTGGTGTATCCGCTTGGAATGGAACTCGCACGCTTCACACTTGGTTACTTGTGCGTCAGATCCCGGAGGGCTGTCGGCAGAAGAAACCTTGCCGGAAAGCTTTGCTTAGTGTTTTTGCGCCAATGTGGTGACCACATATGCTCCGTGTATCTCGCTAACAGCTTCTGTCCATCTTCCCGATGATTACACTTCAATTTCTCTCCGTTGAGTCTTCTTCTGTACAGAATGTTGTCGACAAACTGGTACATACTTGACTGCCGGGCTACTCTTTCCGCTTCTTCTTGCTTTTCGGGAAGTTCTCCTGTCTGAAGAAAATGGACGATCTGTTGTGCCCATGTTGGAGCTTGCGGCTCGACAACAAGGACTAATGGCACATCTGCCGCTGCGGGAACATCAGCTTCTACGGCAAGAACCTGTGGCTCAACCGGAGCTTGATGATCCCCGGCAAGTTTGCCGGAGCAAAACTTGTCGGGAGCGCCTCGCTTCAACGAAACAAACCCTTAGGCTTGTCTGAGCAGCATCGCTCCTCGGCCGATATCTCGCTGATTTTGGGGACCTTCTTGGCGGCTTCGTGGAGCTCGCCGAAAGTAGTCACCGTAAACCAATTTCCTCTTCTTGTTCTGTCCAGTTGATGGCGCATACCGGTTGAGTCAGCTTGTGCACAAAAATTCCTGGTTCCATTGTAACTTGAGTGCGCGCGACTTTGACAAAGCCATCAGAATATCATTTTGAGCTCTTGGAACATGTTCCATCTGCAGGCCTTCAAAGTGCTCTTCTAGCTTTCTCACTTCATCAATGTAGGCTTCCATCAACGGACTCTGATAATCTTTGTTTAGTTGGCGGACGACAAGCTGCGAGTCACCCCTGACAAAGAGCTTCTTGATCCCAAGGTGTACTGCAATTCTGAGACCGGCAAGCAAACCTTCATACTCTGCAGTATTATTTGTTGCTTGCTCCTTGGGAAAGTGCATTTGGACTATGTATTTGAGGTGCTCTCCGTGGGTGCGATAAGCAAGACGCCAGCACCGGGCGCCTTTGCAGCGTAGAAGGCACCATCAAAATACATCAGCCACTTTACTTGCCTCCTTGACGGGATGCTCGCCTCTGAATTTCTTCATCTTATGCTACGCCCATTCTGCTATGAACTCTGCTAGTGCTGTGCTTTGATAGTTGAAGTGCTTTCAAACTTGAGGCCAAAGCTTGACAGCTCCAAAGGCCCATTCGACAATCCTGCCTCGTTGCTTCCGGATTTTGCAAGATCCTCTTCAGCGGAAAGCGAGTGACAATCGTGATCTGATATGCTTGAAGTAATGGCGCAGCTTTCGAGGCCATGAGGAGGCCGAAAGCAATTTCTGCACACGAGTACCTTGACCTAGCCCCCGCAGAAGGGAACTGATGAAGTAAACCGGGCGCTGCACCATCCTTTTCTCGAGATCTTCTCATGCTCCTCGCAGATCCATCCTTGTCGGGACCAGATCTTGTCGGTGAAGCCCCTCGCTTGTCGCTGGATGCATCTCGCCATGGTTGCCAGCTCATCATCCGCCTCCCTCTCCGCTACTAACGCAGCACTAACCACTTGATTGGTTGCCGCTATATAGAGCAGCAACTTCTCTTGTGGCCTAGGTGCGACAAGTATTGGAGTGGAGGACAGTACCTCTTTAAGTCTCTGCAGCGCAGCCTCCGCTTCAGAGTCCATTTCATTGACCCGCCTTTTCAAAATCTTGAAAATGGCAGGGCGCGCCAGCAGACCTAGAGATAAACCTGCCGAGAGCAGCCACGCAACCGGCAAGCCTTCGTACATCCTTGACGCGCTTTGGTGCCTCAATCTGCTCAATGGCCTTGATCTTGTCGGGATTGGCTTCAATTCCCCGCTGAGATACGAAGAACCCGAGAAGCTTGCCGAAAGGGACTCCGAACACGCACTTCTCGGGGTTGAGCTTGAGGTTGATCTTGCGCAGATTTGCAAAGGTCTCATCTAAATCTTAAACCAGAGTTGCTTTGTCCTTGCTCTTGACCACTATGTCATCCATGTAAGCTTCTACATTTCTGTGCATTTGCGGCTCAAAAGCGGCATGGACTACTCTTGCAAACGTTGAACCAGCATTCTTTAGCCCAAAAGGCATCCAGATAAAGCAAGATGTGCCACATGGGGTGATGAATGCGTTTTCTCCTCATCCTCTTCTGCCATGAAGATCTGATGATATCCTGAATATGCATCAAGAAATGAAAGAATCACATCCACCGTGGAGTCAATAACTGGTCGATGCATGGCAAGGGAAATGGGTCTTTGGGACAAGCTTTATTAACATCTGTGAAGTCGATACAAAGTCTCCATTTCCTATTTGCCTTATGCATAACTACAGGATTGGCCAACCACGAGGATGGAGCACCGACAAGACCTGCTGCTTCCAATTTCTTGATTTCTTCGCTATGAATTCTTGGCGCCCACCGCCTGCTTCTCGACTTTTTTGCTTGACGGGTCGCGATGAGGACAGATACTAGATGGTGCTCATTACTTTCCTAGGAACACCGGGATGTCGACGGTTGCTATGCAAACACATCGACATTCGCCCGCAGAAAGCAACGAAGCGCGCTTTATGGGACCGGGCGACCGAGTCCTTTGGTTCGGTGGGGAAGGAGATTGCACGAAGAGCGATCGAGGCGATGCACACGAGCAGTTTACCCAGCTTCGGAGCTCTCCGGAGAGATAATACTCCTACTGCTGCTTGGTTCATTGTATTGTGTTTTTGCTAGGGAGCAATGTGAGCTACAAAACCTAGCTCGAGTGTCTCTGGTCTCGAATGAGTCGAACCGAACTGAGCCCAACCGAACCCTTTCTACGTTGCACATGGGCCTCCTTTTATAGGCTCAAGGGGTCACCACCGGTGGCAATGTAGACGGGGGCAAAAATGGGAAAATGAGTTGCGGTTGGTGCAACTACTATGTACAGTGTACTCTACCTAACTCTGACGGCAAGGGACAAAAGCATTAAATGCCCGTCCATGTCGCCTAAATAGTGCAACAGGACCGTCAGAGCGCCACTGCTCGCCACGATGGCCTTTTCTTGTCACGCCGCTTATCGCTGTTTTTCGCTGGCTGGACAGCCCCTTGACACGCTGCGTTCGAATAGCCCCATGGCGACATCGCTGGCGGATGAGCCTGGAGCGGAGATGAAGAGAGGTTGCTCGCCGGCAAGCGCTTTGTCGCTGCTGAATCTCTTGTCGCACTCGGAAGCTTGTCGCCATCGAGCCTTCCCGCAAGCTCCTCTTGCCGGGTCTTGTCTTTCGTGCTTTGAGTGGCCTTCCCGGTAAGCTCCTCTTGCCGGGCCTTGTCTCCTTGACTTGAATACTTTGTTCTTGAATGGCTCCAAAGGAACCGCGAGGACCTTGGTGGTCACTAGGCAAGCCTTGCCGCTGGGTGCTGAATCGCCAGGCACGAAGTTCGGGATACTAGTGTACCCCTACTCTAGTACACCGACAGGGATGAAGGTTAAACATAGCAAAGATGTCATCAAACCGCAGGACGATCGTGCCCCCGACGGCGCCATCCACAAAGCCCTTTCCCTCTGGCACCTTGGCCACGAAAACCGGTATGCCACATCATTCTCTCTCGAGACGCCGCTTCTCCAAAGAAAGAACAACGCCATGCAGACTCCAGATAGCACCGGTTGCAGCATTGAGCATATTTGTCGGTAGCATCGCCCTACCCGCCACATGCACCCTCCTCGAGATATCCTTAGGTGAAGGTGGCCCATCCCGAGCACGGATCGCATTTCGGTGCCCGCCGCTCGCACCCTTGTTACTCTTTCTTTTCCGCCCTTCTTGATCTTCTCGCTGTAATGGGACCGAAGTTCTCCTCACAGACCGCCTTCTTGAGTGTGTTGGGGCTGATAATATTTGGCACCTCGCTATCCGAGGCTCGTGAAGTTGGCAGTCGGAGGCGCCTCCTCGAGAACTAAACGCCGACGCACCCTGTTGCAACTGGGTTTCTCCGCTGTACCAGCTAGACCGTGGTCGCCTTGGTTGGGTTCTTGAGAAAGAGGCCCGCAGAATTCGCCATCGCACTCCATGTTTGGCAAAGTACTTATCGGTTGCTAAATGTACGGCCGCCGTTGTCGTCGCCATCCGCATCCCGTGCCATATGCATGTTCAGATCCTGTGCCATAGGGATGTCCGCATGTCCGAGAAGGTTGCCGCGGTCTTGTTATCGCTACGCCGCACGACTGGCGGTGTTGTATTTGGGGTGGTGTCCCCCACCCCCAAACGAATCTGGCTCTTCGTCCAAAGTAGGGGCCAGCTTAGGCAGGCGCTGAGGGTCATGAGATCATCTTCGTCAGCCCCGGCGGGTCGAATCGGAGGTAACAACTCGTCGTAGCCTGGCAGCACCCGAACCAGTTGAACCCTATACACGCTGGGTGGCATCGGTTTACCGTGGAACACGCGGTTGCCCGGTTGAATGATTTTGCCCTTGGCGACATCGACCAACTCGCCGCTCACGGCGCAGGAGATTGCACGGAACGCTGGCATACCGCGAAAACATGTAGGGCGCCAGGATGCTCAGTCAAAGGCAAAAGGAGATGAAGTCCTAGGCCGAGAGGCTTAATTATTTACCGTGATGATGGCGTCGAGCTCGGCTAATGTAGATGCACCGCCAACAGCTGCGCGTAACTCGATGGAGGGGCCGCTTCGGCGAGGTGCCGCCGGCGACACCCGGTGCATTAATTCAATGCCGCCGTGCCGCGCCGGAGACACCAATACTGCCGCCGCCGGAGACACCAATGGTGCCGCCGGAGACACCAATGGCGCCGCCTGTGCGTTGTGCGAGTTGCTGGCCGTGAAGCTGGGAATCGGGGGCGGCCCCTTTTGGCCACCCGCAATCCACGCTGTCAGCCCATGAATCAAGGTAGGCATAATGTCGGTGAGCGTCGATCCCAGTTGTTCGTGCACTTGCTCTTGGACAATCTCCGGAATCCACGCCACTTGTGCCTTGAGTTCTTGAACCTTGCGCGACTGGCTTTCCAAGCTGGTCTTTTTCTCCTTTCGCCCACCAAATGTATAGTATGACGACCATTTTGTGGACAAACCTTTGCCGCCACACGACCAGTGATTTACAGATTACATGATCTTATCCTTGTTTTCATTACGCTCAACGCCTCTATTTAGAGTGCTTTCCTGCTGGGGTGCTCGAGACGACCCCGCCATTGCTTTCAGCCTCCTTCGCGTAACAAGCTCAAGCGCCCTGGTCTTTGGATCCGTGGTAAGCTCCTTTGTTATCGGGTCCTCCTTGTACCGGGCCCCGACATAGTTCCCTGATCCGCTTGTCACCGCTGTATTTCTCGGCGGGTGGTAGGCCTTGCTCGGCACGCCCGCGCCCTCCTTGTCCCATATAGGCTCCGCCACTCAGAATCGCCGGGACCGAGTTTGTGTTCCACTAAGTTCAACTCCTCATTTCTTTCCCCACGGACTTGATTCGGAGGTTGCACTGCTCTCGACTTGATCTTAAACTCCTTGTAGTCCTCTTCGCTGATCAAGGATTTTTCGCTTTGATCTTCTCATAACTATCACCTTTCTCAATCATTCTCTTCACCGCTTCTCAAAGTAGACAGGGTCGTGCTCATCCTCGTGAGGGCGGCACTGTTCACTTTATTCCCCGAGAGGCGGTGTTTTCAATATCGTGGGGAACTTGTATCGCTCGTGCAGCTTCGTGAAGAGGAGGTTGCGAAATTCCTCGGTCCTTATGCCTAAGGTTCTCGGTGTTGATCGAGATGGTGCTCCGGAGAATGCACCCGAGCTGAACCAAGTACCCCTTGACTATATGTTTGGGCTCCGTTGGATTCCCGTCGGATTCCACTTGAGTAAATTCCTCCTTGACGGTGCGGAGCGCGTTCGGGCGCTAGTCCTTCCATTGCTTCTTCGGTTGGCTGCCATCTGTGCATGCGCCGCCATCATCAGTGGTGGCATCCTCGGCGGCACCATGAATGGTGGCATCCTTGGCGGCACCATCAGTGGTGTCATCCCCGACGCCACTAGGGGTTGTGTAGTCAGGATTGGTGTCTTCCGCGGCGTCCTCATAGCAGTGAGGTTGTTCCTCCATCTCCTGGGACAGCTCTCAGAATTGCTTGCCACCTGAACCGCCGGCCTCATCGTTGTGGGCCATGTTTCGCTCTAAATAGGAAAAAAGTTTGGTCAAAAAGTTGGTTGTTGTAAAGGAACAAGATCATGGTCTCATCATTTAGGGTTTGTCGACACCGAGGCATCCTAAAAGCTAAGCTTTTATCATTTAGGGTTTGTCGACGTCGAGGCACCCTAAAAGCCTAAGCGTACATCATTTAGGTTCTCATCGACACCGAGGCATCCGGGGCAGCCAAGTTAAGTTTTCATCATTTAGGGTTTATCGATGCGGAGGCACCCTAGGTTGGGCCTAATCACTTGGCACTAATCACTTGGCTCTATTGCCACCTATGTTGGGTTTATCATCCGGGGTTTATCGATGCTAAGGAGAATTCTAAGTTGGGCCTAATCACTTGGCTCTATTGCCACCTATGGTTTAATGCAGCAAGAATGGCGGGGTTGTTGATCTTACTTAACTAAGTACTAAGATACCGCGGCCCATGCATTAGTCACAGTATTTCAGATGTCCTATTTTTAGCAAAGTCATGCTAAAATTCACGGAAAATTTCAGCATGAGCTTTGCTGAAAATAGGACATATGGAGTACCCGAATTTGCCGGAACGGAAGTTAATCGACATTCCGGCAAACTCAAGGGCCTCTCGGGGTACATGCAAAATCATTATCCCCGCGTAATGAAGTCGCCAATGGGTCATTTCAGAATATCACAAGTAGCATCATCACAAGTACAACATCATCACAAGTACAGCAGCAGCAGCAGTGAATACATGCATAACAGCAGCAGCAGCAGGTTTATTCTTCTTCTTCATAACCATTAATTGGTGTGGGTGACTCTATATCCCTCTAATGACTCACTCAACTTAACAGGACAACCCACAAGCATTGTTTTGATTCCAACAGCTGCTGTAAAATACATCTAGCAAAGGTGCTCTAAAATCAGAAATACTACCCCCAAACCTTTAGCTCAATTCTGAAAATACATGGTCTTCTAGTTACAATAGTACCCCCCAACAGTCAAAATTTCAAACCACACACTTACTTTCAACTATAAACAAAACTGACTTCCTGTTAATGAACAGTGGCTAAAGATATATAAAACTCCATTGCAAATGTGCCATGTCAATAAAACAACTCACGGAAGTAAACTACTAGCAGGCTCAAAAGTCAAGTAAACTGAAGATTATGACAGCTTGCAAACACAGGACCATGTCATTATCATGGCAGTCCACTATATATTTTTATGAAAAAATACATCATTATCAGGGAACATTATGGCCATTTTCTTACATGATGCTAACTGTACCTAACTAAACATATTTCTCACCTTGGAGGTGTTGCTGCTGCTGCACTGTCTGAACTTCACTTCCTTTACCTCCTTGGAAACCTGAAATATGCAGATGTTAGAAAGGTTCTAATTTGTATATGATGATTTTAAGAAAAGGGAAAAGGTGTATCAAGAACAGATTCACATGTCTGGCTGTTAGCCATTACAAACTTAAATTTATCTATTTCTTTATCTCACAAACTATCATAAATGAATCATAGTACACTTAGGAGCTCACTGAAAAGCAATGACATATTCATGATCTAGTTTAGCAGGAGGTTGCAAATACTTAACTGTCTAGAACATCACATCATGCACAGTAATAAGAATAATGTAAACATTTGGCTTAGTTATAAGCATAGTATACTTCTTATAAACTGAAAGTGGAACTACCCACAATGAAGAAGTATTAGCAGATAGTTTGTCAACTCATGAAATAACATTTTTTTCAGCCCACAATGGATGCCATTTTATAACATTGCATAGCATTAGTCAGACAGAGCTGAGCCTTTCACCACTATATAATATTGCCATAGAAAATTACAAATTTATGTAACCTGGATTTTTTTTGTATGAAACCTAGTCAATGTGACAATATATAAACTACTGATCTACTAGTTATCAAGTTGAGAAATTGACCGCATATAAGCAAAAGCAATATCAGACTTGACTAGAGATGCTTGTAAAGTTGTAAGTTATATCTTACCAGTGTGCTAATGGAAACTGTACTAATTAGGGTTCTTATTATGTTCTGGTATATAAATTCTTCTCAATTACTTAGGAAAATTAGTGGATATCTTACAAATTACAGAGGGAGTTAATACTTTCAGTTTCATAAGAAAAAATTCATCAATTAAAGCCCATGCAGCAATATAAATTGTAAAACATCATATGTATTCCCATGGACACATCTAGTAGGAGATAATGCTCCATCACCTTTTCAGTCATCACATCATACTAGCATGTCTCACCAAATAGCCATGTAACTACTACAACATGTAGCTCCTCATCATCTTCCTACTATGCATCATCTTCCTACTATACTTGTTACTCATCTTCAGAACCAAACAACAGCAAAAACAGTTGAAGAGAGGCTCACTAGAGGACACTAAAATTTGCTAACCCTAGAACACGGGGGAAGAGGGATGTGGTACTCGCGTGAGGTAGCCTAGGGGGAAGCAGGGGAAGGGGGGAGAGGTGAGGAATCACCTGTGGGATAACGGCAGGCTGCCGTAGGAGGGCGCCGGCGTCGAGGAGGAGGCGGCACGTCGAGGAGGAGGCGACGCGTCGAGGAGGAGGCGGCGCGTCGAGGAGGAGGCGCGTCGTGGAGGAGGCGGCGTGTCGAGCTTGCCACCCACCTTGGAGCCGGAACCCTAGGGCGGCAGCGCGGGCGGACGGAGGGGACGGAGGGGCGGCGCTGGGGGTGGGGAGGCGGCGCTCGAGGGAGGGGAACAGGAGAGGGAGGCGGCGGGGCGCGTGGTGGCTGCTGGCCGGATTGAGGCGGCGGACGGCGGGGCGCGGTGCATGGGCTGGCGATGGCGCACGGTTGGGGCCGATCGAGGGAATCAAGCGAGGGAGGGAGGAAGGCCAAAGTGCGAGGGCAATAGGTGGAGTGGGGAGGGTTCTAATGGCGCACCTCCCATAGTGCGCCATAACACGATTATTCTAATGGCGCACTCGCCTGTGCGCCATTAGAATTTTGTTTTAATCTAGCCCGACCGTCGGGTTATATACCACCTAACCCTATCTACATCGTAACCCGCCCACTAGCCTGACCGGGTCAAGACGCAACACACACACTAGGAGGTCCCGGGTTCGATTCCTGTGCTCCCTAATTTTTTATGCATTTAAAATGCTATTTGATATTTATTTGTGTTTAAATATGTTCAAACTTGTTTAAATCATAACAGTAATACTTTTTTATAAAAACAGTAATAATTTTTTTAAAAATATGTTCAAATTTGTTATTTGAAAATATTTATGAATATGAAAAATATTCATATGGGGGAGGATGCGGTGGGTCGTCGTGGCGGTGGAGTGGGGAGGGTGCGGGCGGGGGTTGGTGGCGGCCGGTGGAGCGGGAGGGTGCGGGGGTCCCATGGGCGTGGCCGGTGGAGCGGGGATGGTGCGGTTGGTCGTCGTCAGCGGTGGAGTGGGGAAGGGTGCGGGGGGTCGGTGCATTTAAAATGTTGTTCGATATTTATTTGTGTTTAAATATGTTCAAACTTGTTTAAATCATAACTATAATATATTTTATAAAAACAGTAATAATTTTTAAAAAATATGTTCAAATTTGTTATTTGAAAATAATTATGAATATGAAAAAATATTCATATAGGGGGAGGATGCGGGTGGTCGTCGGCGGCGATGGAGTGGGGGAGGGTGCGGGCCGGGGGTCGGCGGCGGCGGCCGGTGGAGCGGGGGATGGTGCGGTTGGTCGTCGGTGGCGGTGGAGTGGGGGAGCGTGCGGGGGGTCGGTGCATTTAAAATGTTGTTTGATATTTATTTATGTTTAAATATGTTCAAACTTGTTTAAATCATAACCGTAATATTTTTTATAAAAATAGTAATAACTTCTTTTAAAAATATTTTCAAATTTTTTATTTGAAAATATTTATTAATATGAAAAATATTCATATGGGGGAGGATGCGGTGGTCGTCGGCGGCGGTGGAGTGGGGAGGGTGCGGGGGTTTGGCAAGGCGGCCGGTGGAGCGGGGAGGTGCGGGGGTCGGCGGCGGTGGCTGTGGAGCGGGGATGGTGCGGTTGGTCGTCGGCGACGGTGGAGTGGGGGAGGGTGCGGGGTTTGGCGGCGGCGGCCGATGGAGCGGGGGAGATGGTGTAAATGAGGTGAGGAGGAGGAGGCAGCCGAGACAAGCTTGAAGGAGGAGGTGGAGAGAATGAAGCGGGGAAAGTGAGTGGGTAGGTGGGCTGTCCAAAATATCTTGTTGGTCCCAGGTTACTAATGGCGCACGACCTGCAAATGCGCCATTAGTAACCCTGGTTACTAATGGCGCACCTGCTACCGGTGCGACATTAGAAGTTTTGCAAAAAAATGAAAAAAGTATATATTCTAATGGCGCACGGTGGCACAGTTCGCCATTACTAGTTTAAACTAGTAATGGCGCACCCAGCCATGATGCGCCATTAGAATCTTTGGAAAAATAAGAAAAAACATTTTTTACTAGTGGCGCACCGTGTGCATGGTGTGCCATTAGTGTCTTCCACACTAATGGCGCACCTGCACATGGTGTGCAACTGCTATATAGTGGTGGCGCACCACATGACAGGTGCGCCATTAGTGGACATCCCATCTATAGCCCTTTTTGTAGTAGTGAATACCCTACTCTAGTTTGTGGTGTGGTGGATTTGCCTCAGGGGCTGATGATGAACAGTACAAGGGAAGAATAGCCTCGTGAGGGATGTTCTTGTGGCAGTGTTGTCCCTTTGGAGGGGTCGATTCCAGATGCCTCTATGCTATGGTGGCTAGCCCTATATATAGAGTGAGAGGCTCTGGTCCTCTTCCCAAATATTGAGCAGGAAGGGCGCCAACACAATTGGCCATTTTGAAGGGGAACATCTAGTACACTTATCCTGACTAAAGTTGGTCCTCGCCTGCCAAAGACTCTGATGATGACGCCGTCTTGGGCTCCACGGTGACCTCCATCCTGCCACTTTGCTGGTCTTGGTCTTGTTGCACCGAAATGGTAGCCTTCGCCTGATACCTTGGCCTGTGCTTGCTCCCTTTGTACCAAAGGGGAAACAAGGACACTGCACAGGCCGGCACCCGCCTGGCGCCCACCTGGCCTCGATCGTCATGGCTTGCATCACGGGCACCTCGCGAGGTACCCCTGCCTTGATCTCTCCGCCTCCTCGCGAGCCAGCCTGACGAGGTTGCTCCTGAGGAAGCTTCATGTTGTCCGCCCCGCGAGGCTTGGCCCCTCGTGAGGGTCTTGAGCTTGAGCTGATGAAGGTGGGCCGCACTAGGCCATTGCTTGAGCCACGCTGCAGGCCGCAGGCAGGCAAGTCTGGGGACCCCCATTCCCAAAACGCCGACAGTAGCCCCCGGGCCCAAGGCGCGCCTGGACTTGGCTTAGCAGAGAAGCGAAGGGGCAAGTGCGAAGCACCGCGAGCCCCATCAGCCTGCGGCCTTGGGCGCCGCGTGGCAGTTGATTGGACGTGGGCGCCTTCGCTTCCCCACGACGCCTCGGCAACCGTTCGACAAGACAAGTCCCTGCATGCAAAACGGGTCATGATTACCTGTGATCGTGGAGGCCGATGGTTGGCCTCCTCCGGCTATAAGTACGGAACGGCGCAAGCCCTTCCAGTCCGTATCTCCTTGATCCGCCTCCTCTTCTTCGCTCCTCCTCCAATTTGACGACAATGGCGCCGATTCGTCAGTTCTCGGTCGAAGAGAAAGGGAAGGCCCCCCGAGAGGGGACCGTCCCACTCCCGCTGAAGAAACGGCCGGTCCCCTGCCGCTGAGATGAGGGTGCTTGACAGGAGACGTCGAGGCCTTGGTACGATCGGCCTCCTCCTGGATATCTGTTGCCCTTGTACGCCCAAGCCGAGGGCCCTAGGGAAGAGGGCGCCGAGCGGCGCCGCCGCGTCGCCGGCGTCACCGACGGATCACGGCGACGCGCATCGTCCCCCCTGGGGTCCATGCTGCGAACTCCTCACGCGAGCTCGTGCTTCACGCCGCCATGCCTCCAAGCTCTTGGATCCGCCTTCCTGCATCCTTCGCCTTCGAGATACCGTCAAGGGGGCCTCGAGAGCTCTGGCTGCAGCACGCCGACTGCAGCACCCTTGCGACCGAAGCGGAGGTCGAGGTCGTCGCTACTTGAAAGGTCTTCATGACCCGAGGTTGGGGCGAGATCGCCAGGGTATGACGAACGGGAGGAGCCCTCGTGACCCATCTGGAATACGACGGCACCTCCCTGATGTTCTTCAAGATCTTTGACGAGGAAGGACACCGACTGTAGTGCTGCCCCAGAGACAGCGGCCAGAGCTCCGGAGTGGCGAGGACCTAGCCTGTCGCCCGCTTCTCCAGCAGCTCCTCTGGTAGCGGCGGCCGCGCTGGAGGGTCCAACGATTCCCCCGAACATCTCCTGACTCCAGAGACGAGCGATGACAGCTACGAGCCACCAAGCTCGCGCCGCGCCTGAAGCATAGCCGGTGCGCCTGGCGGTCGGCGCGGCTGATCTGGATGAGGTTGGCGCTGGCCCCACGTGGCTCACTGTTGATGATGGCGTCTGCCGCTGTGGTTCCTATAGTTAGGGCTCCTTAGGATTCGCGTATTTGTTCCCTGCGTGGAACCAAGAACACACCCTACGGGGGCTTGTAAATCGTTTGTAGTCTCTTTTGACAATATGATCCTCATCGTGAAGTAGTGTGAGATGCTCGTCCTGTCTCAGGTTGGTCCCTCCTTTCTAACCTCACGAGGGCTTGGTCCTCTGCGCCGACAGGTCCCGGTCCCCAGGCAGGCTTCTATCGTCGCTGGTATGCCAGGTCGCGATGCCGTGGTCAAGGCCAGGAGGTGAGCGGCCCGAGGTCCAGTAAGAGCCCACGAGGCGCGATGCTCGGGAGGTCCCCCTTAGCGCTCAATTAGCCGCCGCTCGGTGAGAAAGGAGCGTAACGTCGCCATTACAGGGACGCATTAGGTGCAAAGTTGGTGTTGCGTAGCTAGCAGTTCCGGAGAGTGACTTATCTCGGGAGCTTGAAGCCATTTCTCGGTGCTGCGCCAGACCCGCGCGTTAGTAGCTTGGGGGGGGGGGTTGCCCGGTGAGGTCCTCGTGAGCCTCCTCCTTCTCCCCCGCACTCCCCATCATTCTCTACGTCCTCGGGTCCCGGCCCTCAAGCGAGCTCACCCGTCGCTGGTATGCCAGGTCGCGATGCCGTGGACAAGGCCAGGAGGTGAGGGCTCGAGAGCCAGTAAGAGCCCGTGAGTCACAATGCTCAGGTGCCCCCCTTTAACGCACAAGAGGTTCGTGCGGGTGAGAGAGGAAGGGAGGCCGCGGAGGCCTTGCCCGATGCTGTCCCTTAGAGAGACCCTGTAAACTCATCACGAGAAAAACGAGAGTTGCCATCACAATTGTCAGCCAGCCACTGGTTGCTCTTGGGAAGTGATGAGGGCACTGAGGGCCTGGTGAAGTGGCACCTTGCAGGGCTGCCGCGGCCAGAGCTCAACCACTCAGGTTTGTCGACGTTGCTGGGACGGAACCATGCACAAGCGTCGTGCCAGGGAGAGCAGCTCCAAAGGTCGGTGTCAATAGAGCGGGCGATCAAGCCAGGCAGGTTAAGCATGGAAGGGTGTAATTAGTTTAGATAGGTGCGAGAGGGATACACGCCACTGGGTCAGTCCCGAGCGTCTTGGGGATAATGCAACCCGAGGGGCGCCCCCAACAAGGTAACCTAAAGGCATGAACGAAAGAGATACACGCCGCAGGGACGGACCCACGCGGCCCGGGAATAATGCAGCGCTGGGGGCGCTCCCAGCTGAAAATGGAACTTGAAATATGTCACTTGATACCGTTGGAGATGAAGGAATGCTGAAGTAGCAGATGACGCGCGGTGTGGAAGCCGATCCTCACAAGCTCCCGCGACCAGGAGCCTCGGGAGGCTCTGGGGGCGCAGGCGGGCCCTCAAGGACCATCTCCATCTCCGCCAGGACCGTGCAGCGCCTGACCTCCTGAGCCTCCAGAATGCTCCTCAGCAGGCGCTGATGAGCAGCGGCCGCGTTCAGCAGGCCGAGAGGCATGCGAACATAGTTGTGATGTGGACCCTCGCAACGTCCCACACGCGAGGGCCAGAGGTGCTCCTGAGACGCGGCTCAGTTGAGCCCTGGTACATCTATGCAGACGCTCAGCCCACCATCCTCGCCTGGATGGGGAGCTACGACGGGTAAGTGGCGGCTGCCGCACATGGCTCTTGACTCCTGCAGCTCCTGAGTGTTTCTTGCGATGAACTCCTGAGGGTTTGGCCCTCCTTGCTTCACACCTTCCTGAGGGAAACGTGCTTTGAAGCATGCCTCCAAGTGGTGCCCGAGCGCCTCCCTCGTGAACTTGGCAAAGTCGATGGCCCTCCAGGAGAGAGCTCCCGAGCCCTGCCCGAGGAGGACGCCGGGCGCGCCTTCCTATGCGATAGAGGGAGGTGCCCCTTGAACGGGCGTGTATGCTGACGCGACACCCCTGGAGGTGCCTGCCTCCTGATGGTTCGAACCAGGTGATGTCTTCTTCTTCTTAGGCCTGCCTCCTGGAGGTGCCCCGCTCCTGTGGTCTGGGTCTTCGATTGCCGCGGCCTGGAATGCACGCTCGAGAGAACACACTGCATCCTTCTCCTCACAGGGGACTGTGATGACTCCACCACTTCTTGGCATCTTGAGGACATTGTAGCCATGGTGAGTCACCGCCATGAACTTGGCCAGGGCCGTATACCCAAGGATGGCGTTGTATGGCAGGCGAATGTGGGCGACGTCGAAGTCGATGAGCTCAGTGCGGTAGTTTTTGCGCTGTCCGAAGGTGACAGGGAGGCGGACCTACCCTATCGGGGTGGTAGAACCATCAGTGACTCCTGAGAAAGGCTTGGTTGCCTGAAGCTGATCATACGGCACTTGGAGATTGTTGAATGTCTCGACAGACAGAACATTGAGCCTTGCTCCACCATCGATGAGGGTTCTGGTGACCTGCACGTTGCTGATGACTAGGGAACAGAGCATTGGGAGAACACTAGCCATTGCTGCGCACTTGAGTTGATCTGCTGAACTGAACATGATGGCACACGTGGACCACCTGAGAGGGCACGAGGCCTCGGTCTTTGGGAGGACTGCATTCACCTCGCGAGCAAACTGCTTGAAGATGCGCTGAGACGCCGGGGCTTGAGCTCCGCCCAGGATGCAAGCAATTGCGCGCGGCTCCTGGAAGCCCCCAGCCCCCTCGTCCTGGTGCCGGTCTTCATTCCTCGGTGGTGGCGGCAGCGGAGGGAGGCCTGTGTTGCCTTGCAGGCGATCCCCGCGAGGCTGGTCCTGCCAGCGGTCCTTGCGAGGTCGGTCATGCCACCCTTGGCGAGGGCCACGGTCTTCCCATCGTCCTCCACCTCTTCCTCCTCCTCGGCCATAGCCCCGATCGCTGCGCTCGGGGCGTCGGCCGATATGTTCATCTCGCACAGCTCTGAGCTCCTGGCATTCGTTGGTGTTGTGGGTGTGGAGGTCGTGGTACACGCAGTACCGGCTGACCTTGGATGACTCTGGCTGGTCCCTGCCTTGCTTGGTATCTGGCTCAGCTGCGAGCACAACTGCTCCTTTGCACTTCACGGCCTTGACCTTGGGCTTCTTCTCTTCTGGATCAGCAGCTGGAAGCTCGAGGAGGGAGAGGCGTCCTTCCTCACCCCTGGCCCACTTGGTTGCCAAGTCGAACAGCTCCAGAGATGTGCACAGATCCTCATCGATCGCTAGCTCTTCCTTCATCTTGATGTCACAACCGCCATCGGAGAAGGCTGAGATGATGGCTTCCTTAGTCACCCCGTGGATCTTGAGGCGGGCGTTGTTGAAGCGCTGGATGTACTTTTGCAGGGACTCTCCTGGCTGTTGCTTGATGCGGCGCAAGTCACTCATGGCTGGGGGCCGATCATGAGTGCCCTTGAAGTTGGCGATGAAGCGAGTGCGCATCTCGTCCCAAGAGGAGATCATGCTCGGAGGTAGGTTGAGGAGCCAAGTGCGGGCGCCATCCTTGAGCGCCATGGGAAACCAGTTCGCCATGACATTTTCGTCCCCGTTGGCCGTCTCGATGCCCAACTCGTAGAGCTGGAGGAACTGCGCGGGGTCAGCAGTGCTATCATAGCGAGGAGGCAGATCTGGCTTGAGCGCCATGATACCTTGGCCTGTCCTTGCTCCCGTTGCACCAAAGGGGAAACAAGGACACTGCGCAGGCCGGCGCCCGCCTGGCCTCGATCGTCATGGCTTGCGTCACGGGCACCTCGCGAGGTACCCCTGCCTTGATCTCTCCGCCTCCTCGCGAGCCAGCCTGACGAGGCTGCTCCTGAGGAAGCTTCCTGTCGTCCGCCCTGCGAGGCTTGGCCCCTCACGAGGGTGTTGAGCTTGAGCTGATGAAGGTGGTCCGCACTGGCCCCCCATTCCCAGAACGCCGACATACGCGATCACTATGTTGTGCAGCATCTACAAAGAGGAGTTACTGCAGCAAAATCCAAGAAACATTGACAAACTGGTTATGGAAGGATTTGTGGAATGGTTCAAGAACCATGTAAGATTTTGAAGTGCACTATTAGTTTTTTTAATATATTGAGTACATAAGATGATCAGCTTGTCTATTTTCTAACCATAGGTTAAGAAGATGCGGGAGGATGGGCAGACAGTTCATGATGCCCTTTACTCACTAGCAATGGGTCCTGATACTCGGGTAAGACATTATGAATCTTGCATTGTTGGAGATGTGCGCTACAACACCCTTGCACGAAACGAAGGCAGGAAGACACAAAACAGTGCCAACATGAGCACAGATACGTATGACAAAGAGACAACTGAAATGTATGCTAACATAACAGACATTGTTCAGTTGCAGTATATCTCCAGTTTCGAGGATCATCGGTGTGTCTATGCTATCGTTGGTATAACCTGTTTTCCAGGATCGCAAAACCCAGAGCTGATGATTATTTCAAATCCATCAATGTCAAGGCAGCGTACCAGACCAACGAGCCTTTTATTTTGGCAAATCAAGCAACACAGATATTTTTCTTGGAAGACACATTTGCACGTAGCAAGGACTGGAGAGTATTGCAAAGGTTTGAGCAGAGGAATTTGTTTAATGAGGTTTCACAATAAGATGATGCTTACACTACTCCTGATGTACAAGATAACACAGATGTTCCTAATATCTTTGAGAACCATCGCGTCAATGACGCCGGCAAAAAGATTGTCTGTCGTGCTGTGGACATACAAGAGTTGATCAAGAAGAAGCCAATGTTCCAGGACGTTGAGGACGAAGAAGAAGATAAAACCGTGGGGAATTAAGACTTAGACTGATACATATGGCGAAGATGTTGACGCTGCTACTGCGGATGATGATTACATTGCTTTTGTCGTATTTGCCTGTCAGAAGACGTTTTTTTATCTACTATGTGAAATTGTGTTTGCTATGACAACTGAAACTTGATGAACATGTTGTTTAGTATTTTGTTGTGAGAACATCACTTGTTATGTATGCTAATTTGTGTTTGGTGATTGTATGACAACTAAAACATGATGACATTGTTGTCTAGTTCTACTCATATTTGGCTGTGAAACTTGAATTTGATTACATAGTTTGCTGTTGGACTGCAATTTGCTCGACGTCATCGAATGAGAACAAAGTTGACCTGACAGGGCCTCTGCTATTTATTTATTTATGAGCAAAAGGGGATACCCCCTGATTTCCGTTAATAGAAATCATTAGATGTTCACAACACTACGCCTAGCCTGCTAAACAGGTTTCATTCATTACTAGTTTCAGCAAAGTGCTCATGTTGTAGCCATTGAATACATCACGAGTGCTACATACACTGCAAACAAAGAGACAATCATCCTACAGAGCACATCGATTTTGCCCATTATCTTCACAAGCTCTTTCATCTCCTCATTGCTATCAAGGCCGTTCAGTAGCTGTTGCTTGGCCATGATCAGAGGAACTACATCTTTAAGCTTATGCTCTGCATCTTCCTCTTCTGCCATTCGTTCAGTTACTTGGCCAACACCCCAACCTGCTGGAATTGGGATTCCTCGGCTAACCAAATTGTCACGACTGGTTTTTCAATAAAAATATTTATTGAACAACCGACCTATGAAATCCAATATGAGGGAAATCCTCCATATCGGTAGACAAAACTTTGATACATTAAGCCAGTAGCATTACAATATTACAGGGTCGGACTGAAGATGCCCAACCAATTATTACAAACACGCCGATAATAATACATGATGGCGGATATGACACAATGGTGTGGGGTGGAAATACTACTGACTCGAGATATGAATGGTTGGTGGAATAACACAGTGGGGTGGTTAATAAATCTATTGCACTGGCGGCTCATTGAGCGTCGAGGTGAGGCTCGATGAATTTATTTGGGTAGCGGAAGCGGATATATCACAATGACTAATCCAGGGGTTGCACGAGACTGACTGGGATTCCTCTAGACGTCGGACTCGCTATCGAACTCTTCATCCATGAGATCGCTTTCACAAGATCCGCCAAATCAACAAGCCAGGTGAGTACTTGAAAGTACTCGCAAGACAGTTCGGACAAATGATATAACAAATGAATGCATGAATGCGACATGATTAATTTTAACAATGCTCAATTTAATTAGTATAGCAAGGTAAATAAGAAGGGAATCGGCGGTAGTCCGCTCGAAGACCCAAAGAAGATAAACTCAAAACCGACCGGGTGTCTGAAGCGATGCCTCGAAGGGTGAACAATTAAGTAAAACATGCCACAGTCAGGCGTCTGAGCGACACCTCATAAATGGCTTATATTGAAATAAAAATACATGCGTGCCGCAGTCGGACGTCGGAGCGACATCACAGAAAGGGCTTATAATAAAAGTAAATAATAACAATGCCGCAGTCGGACGTCTGAGCGACGTCGCAGAAAGGGCTTATAATGAAAATAAATAACAACAATGCCGCAGTCGGACGTCTGAGCGACATCGCAGAAAGGGCTTATAATGAAAATAAATAACAACAATGCCGCAGTCGGACGTCTGAGCGACATCGCAGAAAGGGCTTATAATGAATTTAAATAACAACAATGCCGCAGTCGGACGTCTGAGCGACGTCGCAGAAAGGGATTATAATAAAAATAAATAACAACAATGCAGCAGAAAAGGACAGAAATCACTCAAAAATTCCTTTCTGTTAAAAAGTTATAAGGGTTTTGGTCCAAGGACCCATCTGTAATGAAACAGAAAACTTCCAGGGGGCTTTGCAGAAAAGTCCAGAAAACGGTTCGTTTAAAAGAAACGACTGAGAGGCTGACAGGTGGGCTCCACCTGTCGGGTTTGAAAATTTAAAAGAGGGAAATAGGGCGCGACGACGCCCGAGAGGTGCGGTGGTCGCCGGCGGCGATCCACGGCGAGGCAGAGTGATCGGACGGTACATTCGTGATCAGCACGTCCTTCCGCGTCTGTGGGAGGTGGAAGTGGCCGTCGGCGAGTACCGCGTCGACGGCGACGCTTGCTCCGGCGGACGGTGATTCGGGTGGTCGTGGACCCCGCCGGAGAGAGCTGCGAAGGTGGAATTGAGGAGGGGGTCAGACTCGTGGTAGCATGAGAGGGTAGCTGACGATGTTAGGGCGCCGGAGACGACCTCACTGGAGTGAATCACGGTGGAGGTCGAGGCGGAAGGAAGCGGCCGGAGTCGAGGAAGAAAAGCCCCTCGAGGCCCTTCCAGGGGCTTGGCGAGGTCTGGAGAGGTGGTGGAGGTGTGCGGGGGCGAGAGCGCGCTCGGGGGTGCTATATATAGCCGGCCCGAGGCGGTTGCCGAGAACGGGGTTCTCCGGCGAGGTGATTACGGCGGCGCTGTGGCTGCACGGTCGGCTTAGGAGTTTGAGCATCGACTAGACAAAGAACTGGTGCCATCCCCGTGTCCAACTCAGCAAGGTGGGCGAGGTTACGGCCTGTCCTCGACGGAACGGCCGCACGGCCCGTCGGCGGCAGAGAACGCGCTCAGCGCGTGCCAGGCCACGACGACGGTGCTGCATGCGTGCGCTGGCAGGGAAATGGCCACGCGGGGCTACCAGGAGGTTTGGGCAGCGCCGAACGGCGTTATGCCGCCGTTCTGCTCCCTGTCGGCCGCTACGGTGGTTCTGCCGCCGCTAGACACGCCGGCGCAGGCGGCCAGGGTGCCACCGACGCCAGGAACGCGCCAAGAAGGCATGTGTGGCTCCGGACAAGCAGACTAGGCTGCGAGCAACGTGCCAAGTGCACTGTGAGCATGTGACTGAAACTCTGACGGAGATCGACACTGAATTCTGAACTTAACTGAAGATGAGCAGAAATAGTGTATGCAAGGTGTTCGACAGAATGATTTAGGCATGTAGGGATTTTTCCTTGAGCTAGATTTTGGTGGAGGGGCCTCTCATTGCATCCAGAGGCTGCCTGAATTTTTGTGAAATTTTTGGAGAAGTGTAGATATGAATTTCACCAAATTTGGCAAATCAGGTCCAAACTTGCAGAGACTGAAATTTGAAATTTTTGAACAGAAGAGGAGTGGATCTTGATTGTTCTAGGTTGTGGGTACCAAGGACTATCTAGGGGAGTTGGTTTGAGGTCAAAACTCAAATGCATTTAGGTACTTGCTTTGCAAATCACCTAGGCTCAAAATAATGGACAGAAAAGATTTGGGGGGAGAATTAAATGAAATAAAATTCAGAAAAGGGTTGAACTTGTTGAGACAGAATGTTTGGATTGCCTAAAGTAGAAGGAGAGATTTTTGCGAAGGTTTTACCATGTGGTGCATGGTAAAATCATGAATGGTTTCAAGTTTGGGAGAAGATGAAAAACTCCTAGGGTTCTCTTTTTGAAAGAAAAATAAACTCCAAAGATTTTTCTTGAAGTTTTAAGAAGAGGGCAATCAGAAGAAAATTTAAAAATCAAACACCAGAGTTGAAGGAGATGCAAGAATAAAATATTTGCTAAAGGGAAAAAGCTTTTGAGAGAGATTTTTGGAAGGGTTTAGAAGACCTTCTTCAAATCCAACAATTTTTTTGAAGAAAACCAAAAGAATATTTTTGGAGTGTCACAACACCTACCCCCTTAGGAAAAATCTCGCCCCGAGATTCCAGCTGATCCTCAAATAATAGTGGGTGCTCGTCCAAGGAAATCCTCTCTTTCCCAAGTGGCTTCAGCCGTGTGGTTGCTCCAATCGAACTTTGAAGAACTTGATGGTTTTCGTCGGGTTCTCCTCTCGACTCTTCCAAGATTTTTATCGGATGCTCCCGATATGTAAGGTCTGGCTGCACGCCAATGTTTTTATGGGGTACTTGTTTTCTAGGTTGCTTACGCACTTCCTCAATTGGGAGACGTGGAATACGTCATGGATGTCGGATAATTCTTCGGGTAAGTCTAGCTGGTAGGCCACCGTGCCTCCTCGTGCTACTATGCAGAATGGTCCGATGAATCTTGGTGCTAGCTTCCCTTTTATCTTGAATCGATGCAGGCCTCTCATAGGGGATACTCGTAGGTACACAAATTCACCAGGTTCAAAATTGACTCCTCGATGCTTTTGATCGTAATAACTCTTGTGTCGGCTTTGGGCTGTCTTGAGTCGGTCCTTAATTACCTTGACTTTATCTTCAGCCTCTTTGAGCAGGTCTGGGCCGAAGATATGACTGTCTCCGGTTTCCGACCAATTTAGCGGGGTACGACCTCTTCTTCCGTACAGAGCTTGAAATGGTGCCATTTGCAAGATGGACTGATAGCTGTTGTTATATGCTAGTTCTGCGTATGGTAAGCTCTCTTCCCAACTGGTCCCATAGGTGAGGACACATGCTCTCAGCATATCTTCTAGAATCTTGTTTACTCGCTCAGTCTGCCCATCCGTCTGGGGATGGTATGCGGTACTGAACGCCAACTGAGTTCCCAGAGCTTGTTGTAAGTGATCCCAAAATCGGGAGACAAATTGAGTCCCTCTGTCCGAGATTATTTTCTTTGGGACTCCATGTAAGCAAACGATACGGGAAAGGTAGAGCCTAGCAAGCTTCTGAGTGGTATGGGTTGTCTTCACGGGGATGAAGTGTGCTACTTTAGTCAGTCTATCAGTGATGACCCATATGGCATCATGTCCGTGTCGTGACCGAGGTAGTCCAACAATGAAATCCATTCCAATCTCGTCCCTTTTCCACTCGGGTATCTTATTTGGTTGCAATAGCCCGGCAGGTTTCTGGTGCTCGGCCTTGATGCATTGACAAGAATCACAACATGCAATAAACGTGGCTATGTCTCTTTTTATACCATGCCACTAAAATGTTTCTTGAAGATCTTTGTACATTTTTGTTCCTCCAGGATGGATTGAATATGGAGCGGTGTGGCCTTCAGCCAGGATTTGCTGTTTAAGGTCATGGATATTTGGGCACGCAGCCTATTTCCGCACTCACAATATTCCTTGTTCATCAATAACGAATTCGAGGCCTTGCCCAACTGCATCTTCCGCTTTATGCCTTCAATGCTGGGGTGTCCTCATTGAGCCTCTTTAACCTTCTCTATCGTGGTAGGCTGTAATTCTAAGTTCGACACACTGCCTTCGCGACCACCATCGATTGAGCTTTGCAATTCCTGCTGGAATTCAGGTCTTAAGTTTGGCATCTGTCGTTGTCCGGACTGGGGTTCCACTCGAGCATCTGCTACAACATTTTCTTTGCCTGGGTGGTAGTGGATTCCAACATCATAATCCCTTACTAATTCCAACCAGCGTCGCTGCCGTAAATTCAATTCTGGTTGTGTGAAAATATACTTGAGGCTTTTGTGGTCCGTTTATATTTCACAACGATTTCCAAGTAAAAAGTGTCTCCATTCCTTGAGTGCATGAATAACTGCCGCTAATTCCAGGTCATGAGTAGGATAATTTTCCTCATGTTTGCGAAGTTGTCTGGAAACATATGCGACAACCTTGCCTTCTTGAATCAATACGCACCCGAGGCCCTTTCGAGATGCGTCACAAAATACCTCAAATTTTTGTGTATATCCGCACAATTAGTATTGGTGCTGCTGCCGCTTCCTCTTCAGTTCTTGGAAACTTTTCTCGCAAGCTTCCGTCCATTCAAACTTCCTGCCTTTCTTGAGTAGTTGCGTCATTGGCTTTCCTATGGTGGAGAAACCTTCAATAAATCTTCGGTAGTATCCTGCCATACCCAAGAAACTTTGTACGTCCGTCACGCTGGCTGGTGGCTTCCAGCCAAGTACGACCTTGACTTTTTCTGGGTCTACGGCGATACCTTCTTGGGTCAGTACGTGGCCCAAAAAACCTACTTGCTTTAGCCAAAATTCACACTTGCTGAATTTAGCGTACAACTGATGTTTCCTGAGTTCTCCTAGTACAAGCCGGAGATGTTCAGCGTGCTCTTCTGGTGTTTTGGAGTATACCAGAATATCATCGATAAATACCACAACAAACTTATCCATAAACTTCATGAATACTTTGTTCATGAGGTGAACAAAATATGCGGGGGCGTTTGTTAGTCCAAATGGCATTACGGTGAACTCATACAATCCGTAACTGGGGGTGAAAGCTGTCTTGGGAATATCTTCGGTTCGCACTTTCAGTTGGTGGTATCCCGATCTCAAATCAATCTTTGAGAACACCTTGGCCTGAGTGAGTTGATCGAATAAATCATTTATTCGTGGCATCAGATATTTGTTCTTGACTGTGACCATGTTTAGAGCTCGATAGTCTATGCACAATCTCAGTGTTCCATCCTTCTTTTTGGCAAACAAAATTGGTGAACCCCAAGGTGAGGAACTGCCTCGTATGTACCCATTTTCCAATAATTCCTTTATTTGCTTCTTCAGTTCTACCAATTCTGATGGTGCCATTCTGTATGGTTTCTTGTATATGGGAGCGGTTCCGGTGCTAGCTCAAATGCTGAATTCTATCTCTCGATCCGTGGCATGCCCGGTAGCTCTTCGAAATACATCTGAAATTCACACACCATCGAACCTTGCTCAATTCAGAAATATCCACCTTATTCAATCTCGTTGCCGGATATTTTTCTTTCCTTGGCTGAAACTTTTATGGTCTTCCCGTGGTGATGGGTGAGAATTACGGTCCTGTTGAAGCAGTCAATAAAACCTTTGTTGGTGGTTAACCAATCCATCCCTAAGATGACATCCAGTCCTTTATTTTCCAACACGATAAGATTTGCGTGAAACTTTAACCCTTCAAACTCGATAACCACACCCGGCAATAATTTCGGGTAACTTGCTTAATTCAGGGGACTTGGCGATCATAGATTTTCCTAAGGGAAGCATCGAAAATTATTTTGCAAAGCAAAACTTTTCAAACGAATGAGTGAGAAGCTCTAGAATCAAACAAAACCATGGCAGGTATTGTGTTGACAGGAAACGCATCGAGTACGATATCCGGGGCATTTTGTGCTTCCTCTTTGGTCACGTGGTTCGATGACCCTTCCGTGGTTGTTATTCAGGTTGAAATTGTTGCGCTTTGGCGCCAATTATTGCTTCCGTTGTTCGGCTTTGGGGTCGAAGTTCTTGGCTTGGGGCACCGCTTGGCATAGTGCCCTTCTTCTCCACAAGCGTAATTGTAACGCCTGGGCGGTATGTGAACTCCTTGTCCCTTGCATGGAAATTCTTGATTGGGCGTGAGACGCTTGTCGTGGGTTTGGGTGTCCAGTTTTTCTGAACATCTGTCTTGCTGCGGTGGTTGCGGGCGTGATTAGTCTGGTCCCTCTTCCGCTTGCGGAAATCTTCTAAGCTACGTCTCTCGTTTTCCAAGGTAATGGCCTTATCCACTAGCGTCTTAAAATCTGGGAAGGTGTGTACGACCAATTGTCATTTAAGCGCGGGTGTCAGACCGTCTAGGAGTTTCTCCATCTTTTTGTTTTCTGACATACGCTCCTCATTGGCGTAGCGAGACAGCAGGGTAAACTGACTGTTGTATTCTGACACTGTCATTGTTCTTTGCTTGAGGTCATCAAATTCTCTCTTTTTGATCTTCATAAGACTCTTAGAAATATGTGCCCCACGAAAACCTTCTTTAAATTCCTCCCATGTTATATTATTTTCGTTGGGGTGCATGTGTAGGAAATTTTCCCACCACGATGTGGCTGCTCTAGTGAGATAGTGCGGAGCATAAAGCACTTTCTCAAGATCTGAACACTGGGCAATAATTAACTTTCTCTCCATGTCTCGAAGCCTGTCCTCGGCTTCAAGAGGTTTGTCAGTGTGAGAAAATGTTTGGGGACGTGTCTTCTGTAGCTCAGATAATTTTGATTGCTGCTGATACTGTCCACGGTGATTTCCCATATTGATGACTTGGTTCAGTATTTCCTGATGTTGCTGCTGACTTTGCTCATAAAGACGACACATTTGGGAAAGTGCCGTTTCACAGTCCTGTTGACTTGTCTGCCCCTGTGTGAAATTGTTGCCTGGGGGTGTGCCATAATTTTCCTCTGTCGGAGTTGGCATGGAGCGCGTCCAAGGACGAGACATAGTTTACTCTAGGGATATATTTTGAAACACTCATAAGAAAAGAAATCGAGCCGCAAAACTCAATAAATTTAAGAAGATGGAAAAAGGTCGCAAATGCTCCAAGATTTTTCAAGAGAAAATACGTTTGCGCATGGAGGAGGACTGTTCATTACATATCTTACACGCAAGCAGTAATTATACAATACATCACTCAGGATATGCGTACATAATTCCTGACATGTTATTTAGTCTAGTGCACTCCTCCAGATCCTACATGATGCGCAAACAAGCTACTTCTCACATCCTATTTACATATAAACATATCGTACAAGTTGGTACATCGCATGGCGGCTAAGCGTACTTAGTCGGAGATGGTAAGGATTTCCCTTGGCCTGCCAAGGGTGAGGCGTAGAGAGGCTGGGGACTCAACCTCCTGTTCGGAGATAGGCTCCAGACGTGAGGCGCTGCGCTAAGTTGGTGGAGCAGGTGCCCTGTGTGGGACAACTCAAACCTGAGCGGGCACGAGGGGTGGTGCAGAACGAACCGGAGTAGGCGCAATGACATGGTTGAACTCCTCCGTGGTAGGCAGGCGACGAGTAGCGGTGCGAGCAGTAGGAGCAAACGATGCTCATGACGAGACGAAAGTCAGTGGCGGTGCGGCGCGCAGAGCTCCCTCCTGTTGGCGGCACAACCATGGACTGAGTCCATGGGCAGCTACAAAGTCGCCCACCAGGTTGTCGAAGGCTGCCTCCAAAGCCCGGAGATACTGGCGAGCATCTCAAAGCTTCGCCCCGTTCTCCTCTCGGGGCAAGAGAACGCGAGTGGCAGGTATATGGCACGTGACATGGCAGGTAGCGGTAGCAACGAAGTCTTCATCGAAGGAAGGATATCCTCGAGACGAGCTATCGCCCACGGGCTGCCATCTGCAGTGCATGCTTCTATGTGAGCATGGCTCTCCCCACGAACCGTAACGCCAACTCGCCTCTCTTGAATTCCACCGCGCTTGGTGCATGGTTAGACGGTCATTGACCTTGTGCTGAGAGAGTGAGAACATCTGGCGCACATCCGCCCCATCGCGACTTGGACGATGAAGGAGAGAAGCTTGACGAACCCATCGGGCATGCTGGCGAACATCTGCGACTCGCAGTCGTTGCCAGCCATCTACAAAAGTAGGCAAAAATCCTGAGTAGTCAAATCATAAATTTATGTTGACTGTCAGAAATTGACTACATTTGTGAAAATAATAAATAGCTCTATTATGCTAATAACCGATTAGCGATCACACCTAGTGGCTTCCTACAGTCAGCCTGGCTCTGGTACCAAGCTTGTCACGACCGGTTTTTCAATAAAAACATTTATTGAACAACCGACCTATGAAATCCAATATGAGGGAAATCCTCCATATCGGTAGACAAAACTTTGATACATTAAGCCAGTAGCATTACAATATTACAGGGTCGGACTGAAGATGCCCAACCAATTATTACAAACACTCCGATAATAATACATGATGGCGGATATGACACAATGGTGTGGGGTGGAAATACTACTGACTCGAGATATGAGTGGTTGGTGGAATAACACAGGGTGGTTAATAAGTCATCAGATCGGGCGGCTCATCGAAAGGCCGAGGTGAGGCTCGATGAATTTATTTGGGTAGCGGAAGCGGATATATCACAATGACTAATCCAGGGGTCGCACAAGACTGACTGGGATTCCTCTAGGCGTCGGACTCGCTATCGAACTCTTCATCCATGAGATCGCCTTCATCAGCATCTGGCCAAATCAACAAGCCAGGTGAGTACTTGAAAGTACTGGCAAGATAGTTCGGACAAATGATATAACAAATGAATGCATGAATGCGACATGATTAATTTTAACAATGCTCAATTTAATCAGTGTAGCAAGGTAAATAAGAAGGGAATCAGCGGTAGTCCGCTCGAAGACCCAAAGAAGATAAACTCAAATCCGATCGGGTGTCTGAAGCAACGCCTCGAAGGGTGAACAATTAAGTAAAACATGTCACAGTCGGGCGTCTGAGAGACAATAAAGGGCTTATATTGAAATAAAAATACATGTGTGCCGCAGTCGGACGTCGGAGCGACATCACAGAAAGGGCTTATAATAAAATTAGATAATAACAATGCCGCAGTCGGACGTCTGAGCGACGTCGCAGAAAGGGCTTATAATGAAAATAAATAACAACAATGCATGATCGGACGTCCGAGCGACATCGCAGAAAGGGCTTATAATGAAAATAAATAACAACAATGCCGCAGTCGGACGTCTGAGCGACATCGCAGAAAGGGCTTATAATGAATTTAAATAACAACAATGCCGCAGTCGGACGTCTGAACGACGTCGTAGAAAGGGCTTGTAATGAAAATAAATAACAACAATGACGCAGTCGGACGTCTGAGGGACATCGCAGAAAGGGCTTATAATTCATTATTCATAAATGACAAGATATAGTGCTCACGGAAAAATATTCATCACAAGACAATAAGCGGGTTAGTCCATTCACAGGAAATAACATTTAACACTTAAGTAGTTATCGGGAGTCTCTGTCACCGAGACTGATGTCTGACAAGATAAGGTGAACACGATACTCGGACATGAATAAGATGAATTCAGGAATTTTGACTCTGCAGAGTTTGTACCAAAATTGTCCACAGCCAACGGATTTCCGTAGTCACGAAGGACTAGTTCCGTTTACGGTATTTCGGAGGAAACACAACTAGCTAGTACACACCCATCATACCTCACGTTGCCAGGAATCACCCTAGACAGCGTTTAAGAAAAGCTTTGAGACGGGGAGATCACAATCTCGAATAGCATGGGATCAAATTTATTTACACGCGCTCTAAGGGGTGCCCCCCTCTCGGTCCCAACCGGAAACACCCATGCCCCCTGACCGGATGAAAGGCTTTAATCCAGGGCCATGGAACCTTCATTCCGGCCTCTCGATTTGGTGTGTACCAGGAAGAGGTTTGCAACTTACTAAGTCGTATCCCTTGCGGGAAACAGGGGTAGTACGCAAGGGAAGATGGACGGGAATCTGACTGATTTATGTTGACACTAGGTCAACGATATGGCATAAGCCTGGCATGCTACAACACTACCATCTTACCCATACTCACGCCAACTCATGGCTATGCAACAAGTTACCAACAACTCGTGGAATTTACCGAGCTCATTCGTCTCAACTCTTATGAGATAAACTATCATCGAAATGCTCATGAGCGTGCCATGATAAGAGAAATAATGCAAACATGCCCAAACACTCATCATATCAGAAGTTCAAACATTGCTTGCCTGGTTCGGAGTAGTCGGGGTCTAGCTCGGCGAAGTTCGCGGTTCCGTCACCTCCTTTGGTATCTATGGTACACAAAATACACGCGCTAATGTAAATACCGTGGGTCATAGAAAGTTAATCCAAATACTTTTCAAATAAATATGACAAAAAACTAGACAAAAATATGAAGAGGACAGAAAAAGAATCACTCAAAAATACCTTTCTGTTAAAAAATTATACGGGTTTTGGTCCAAGGACCCATGTGTAATGAAACAGAAAACTTCTAGGGGGCTTTGCAGAAAAGTCCAGAAAACGGTTCGTTTAAAAGAAACGACTGAGAGGCTGACAGGCAGGCTCCACCTGTCGGGTTTCAAATTTAAAAGAGGGAAACAAGGCGCGACGGCCCCCGAGAGGTGCGGTGGTCGCCGGCGGCGATCCACGGCGAGGCAGAGTGATCGGACGGTACCTTCGTGATCAGCACGTCCTTCTGCGTCTGTGGGAGGTGGAAGTGGTCGTCGGCGAGTACCACGTCGACGGCGACGCTTGCTCCGGCGGACGGTGATTCGGGTGGTCGTGGACCTAGTCGGAGAGAGCTGCGTAGGTGGAATTGAGGAGGGGGTCAGACTCGTGGTAGCATGAGAGGGTAGCTGACGAGGTTAGGGCGCCGGAGACGACCTCACTGGAGTGAATCACGTTGGAGGCCGAGGCGGAAGGAAGCGGCCGGAGTCGAGGAAGAAAAGACCCTCGAGGCCCTTATAGGGGCTTGGCGAGGTCTGGAGTGGTGGTGGAGGTGTGCGGGGGCGAGAGCCCGCTCGGGGGTGCTATATATAGCCGGCCCGAGGCGGTTGCCGAGAACGGGGTTCTCCGGCGAGGTGATTACGGCGGCGCTGTGGCTGCACGGTCGGCTTAGGAGTTTGAGCATCGACTAGACGAAGAAGTGTTACCATCCCCGTGTCCAACTCAGCAAGGTGGGCGAGGTTACGGCCTGTCCTCGACGGAACGGCCGCACGGCCCGTCGGCGGCAGAGAACGCGCTCTGCGCATGCCAGGCCACGGCGACAGTGCTGCATGCGTGCGCTGGCAGGGAAATGGCCATGCGGGGCTACCAGGAGGTTTGGGCGGCGCCGGACGGCGTTATGCCGCCGTTCTGCTCCCTGTCGGCCGCTACGGTGGTTCTGCCGCCGCTAGACACGCCGGCACAGGCGGCCAGGGTGCCACCGACGCCAGGAACGCGCCAAGAAGGCATGTGTGGCTCCGGACAAGCAGACTAGGCTGCGAGCAACGTGCCAAGTGCACTGTGAGCATGTGACTGAAACTCTGACGGAGATCGACACTGAATTCTGAACTTAACTGAAGATGAGCAGAAATAGTGTATGCAAGGTGTTCGACAGAATGATTTAGGCATGTAGGGATTTTTCCTTGAGCTAGATTTTGGTGGAGGGGCCTCTCATTGCATCCAGAGGCTGCCTGAATTTTTGTGAAATTTTTGGAGAAGTGTAGATATGAATTTCACCAAATTTGGCAAATCAGGTCCAAACTTGCAGAGACTGAAATTTGAAATTTTTGAACAGAAGAGGAGTGGATCTTGATTGTTCTAGGTTGTGGGTACCAAGGACTATCTAGGGGAGTTGGTTTGAGGTCAAAACTCAAATGCATTTAGGTACTTGCTTTGCAAATCACCTAGGCTCAAAATAATGGACAGAAAAGATTTGGGGGGAGAATTAAATGAAATAAAATTCAGAAAAGGGTCGAACTTGTTGAGAGAGAATGTTTGGATTGCCCAAAGTAGAAGGAGAGATTTTTGGGAAGGTTTTACCATGTGGTGCATGGTAAAATCATGAATGGTATCAAGTTTGGGAGAAGATGAAAAACTCCTAGGGTTCTCTTTTTGAAAGAAAAATAAACTCCAAAGATTTTTCTTGAAGTTTTGAGAAGAGGGCAATCAGAAGAAAATTTAAAAATCAAACACCAGAGTTGAAGGAGATGCAAGAATAAAATATTTGCTAAAGGGAAAAAGCTTTTGAGAGAGATTTTTGGAAGGGTTTAGAAGACCTTCTTCAAATCCAACAAATTTTTTGAAGAAAACCAAAAGAATAATTTTGGAGTGTCACACAAATAATCAGCGTAGTTGCATTCCCGGACATCAGCAACTTCCCAGAAATACAAATCACACGAATCTTCCCTTTTCTGCACGAATCAAATTGGAAGATCATCAACCAAACTATTAAAAAAATCAGCAACTGAAAGCAGCAGAACAACACTTAAACATATTATTACCCCATGATTCGGGCATTTGTTGAAGACTCGGCTAGGGTTGAGGATTGTGGTTGAGACGCGACGGATGACTCGTGATTTGCAGCAGTGGCACCACACCAACGGCAGCGGGTTGCGATGAGCAATCGGCTGCGGTGCGCGTACCGGCGGAGGTGTGATGAGACCCACAGGCAATGGTACGGGTGGCGACTTGGCGCATATCTGGTTGTTGCCTGCTGAAGAGCAGGTGGACGAGCAGCCAGTGGACATGGTTGTTGCGGCTAGAGCTTCTGATGCTAGGCAGAGTAAGTAGAGATGAGGAGAAGTGAATGTTGGATATGTCAGTTTCATTACTTGCATAGTAGCATAGCACCATATATAGTCATAGTCTAGGTTTGGATTTGAACCAGCTACAGGAGCACGACTCTCTTTTTTCTAAAACTCGGCAACGTCTCTTTACTGGTACACTAGCTTGTTCTGTACGCCTTTCCAAGTCTTTGATTTTCTTTCCCTTTTTTTTGCGAGGAAGGAAGGAGCACAAAATTGAGAGTTCCTGGGACTCGAACCCAAGACCTCTCGGTTGAAAACCAAGGGTGCTAGTCACTTATGTGGCTTAACGTTCCCGTGAGGAGGATTTGCAGATTTAACGCATTTTCCTCGCAGTTTTCTTCCCATATATAAAAAAGTATGCTTCCAAGGACTACTTGGATAGTTGTGCTGGTTGTGTTTTCTGGGAAAGAACAGTCGACCATGCTGAATTATTATTGAACAATATGTTGACAAATGAAAATAATTGGACTCTTCCTGAGCCAATTCCTGAAGCAATTCCTGAACCAATTGAGCCAACTCGTGAGCCTATTCCTAAACCTACTCCGAGGAAGCGAGGTGTTCTATTTCTCAGTCCTGAAGATATGCAAGAGGCAAAGAAATCAATGAAAGAAAAAGGTATTAAAGATGAAGATGTTCAGAATTTACCCCCTATTGAAGAAATACATGGTCTTAATATACCGCCTATCAAAGAAGCACATCATCTTGATAACCCAACACAGGTAGTGAAGGTAAATTCTCTCTATAGATAAAGTTTAAATTTCGTCTACTAGATTTGCTAGCCAGTGGTTAGATGAATTTGATGATTTTATGGATAAACAAGCAAATTTCAATGATTATGTTAGTAGACAATTGAAAAATAATGCTTATATGATAGGACGCTTGAGTGATTATATGTCTACAGTTAAGGGTGAACTTAAACTCACTAGTAAACATGCTTCTATGGTTACCACTCAAGCTGAACAAATACTTAAGGCTCTGAATGAATTGCTAGACGAACTAAATAATAAACATGATTTTTCTGTTAGAGTGGCTACTAGAACTGGTAAAATGACTCAGGAACCTTTGTATCATGAAGGCCACCCTAAGAGGATTGAACAAGATTCTCAGAATAATAATCTAGATGCTCCTAGTTCCTCTAAGAAGAAGATAAAGAAAAGTGATAGGACTTTGCATGCTTCTAGTGAACCTAATGTGGAAACACCTGAGAACCCTAATGATACTTCTATCTCTGATGCTGAAAAAAAATCCGGAGACGAACATGAACCTGATAATAATGCTAATAATGATGTTCATGTAGATGTTCAACCTAGTAATACCAATGATCTAGAAGTTGAACCTGATGTTGATCTTGATAACCCACAATCAAGAAATCAACATTATGGTAAGAGAGATTTTTTTGCTAGGAAGCATGGTAAGGAAAGAGAACCATGGGATCAGAAACCCATGCCCTTTCCTCCTAAACCATCCAAGACAATGGATGATGAGGATTTTGAGCGCTTTGCTGAAATGATTAGACCTATTTTCTTACGCATGCTCTTAACTGATATGCTTAAAACAAACCCTTATGCTAAATACATGAAAGATATCATTACAAATAAGAGGAAAATACCTGAAGCTGAAATCTCCACCATGCTTGCCAACTATAACTTTAAGGGTGGAATACCTAAGAAACTTGGTGATCCCGGAGTACCCACTACACCTTGCTCCATAAAAAGAAATTATGTTAAAACTGCCTTATGTGATTTAGGATCCGGTGTTAGTGTTATGCCTCTTTCCTTGTACCGTAGACTTGAATTAAGTAAGTTGACACCTACTGTGATATCTTTGCAAATGGCTGACAAATTAACTGCTATACCTGTCGGCATTTGTGAGGACGTGCCTTTTGTTGTTGCAAATGTTACTATCTTAACAGACTTTGTCATTCTTGATATCCCTGAGGACGACAGTATGTCGATTATCCTTGGTAGACCCTTTTTAAATATTGCAGGTGCTGTTATTGATTGCAACATAGGCAATGTCACCTTTCATGTTAATGGAAATGAGCACACGGTACATTTTCCGAGGAAACAACCTCAAGTTCATAGTATAAACTCTATTGGGAAAGTCCCATCAATTATATTTGGAGGTTTTGAATTTCCTCTTCCTACTGCAAAGAAAAAGTATGATATTCTTATTATTGGGTATGTTCATATCCCCGTTGAGGTAACCTAGTGTTATTCGAAATTTCTCCGGTTTCATGTTATTCGGAATGAGTTCCTTACCAAGACTTGATCAACCTTGTTAGTGGATTCCTTTTGATGATCATGAGATGAATGAAACTAGAAGGCACAACCTTCTGTACCCTCTCTTTACTTTCTGGTACTTAGAATAAATAAAGTAGAAATAGTATATTTTGTCTGTTTTCTGAATTATACATGCAACAAAAAATATCCCGAAAATAAAAGTGCTCCAAATGCCCTGCAAATTTAGTATGATTTTTTATGTAATATTTGAGGATTTTAGGCACTGAGAACACTTGAGGGGGGTCAAGCACCTGGCCACGAGGGTGGAGGGCGCGCCCCCTTTCCCTGGGCGCGCCCCCTATCTCGTGGGCCCACGGTGGACCCCCTCCAGTTATTCCTGCACCTACACACTCCATCTTCCTGCCAAAAAAATCCCCATCCAACTCAAGCACGAGTTCTAGCTCATTTTGCTGTGATTTTTGGTCTCCTTGCTCAAAGCTCCATTCGTAAAACTGCTTTGGGAGATTGTTGCTTGGTATGTGACTCCTCCTTTGGTCCCATTAGTTTTTGTTCTAGTGATTTATTCATTGCAAATTCTTGCTGCCTTGGTGACCCTGTTCTTGAGCTTGCATGTTAAATTTATGAGGTCCCAAGTAATTCTAATGCATGATATAGGCTCTAGGCACTTGTAGGAGTAGTTGCTATCAATCTTGTTCGTTTTGATTTACTTTTATTTTGAAGTTACTAAAAATTTCAGAGTTTGCAGAAAAAGATGAACAGGTGGTTCTTGAGGGGCTCTTCTAGCCAAGCCTCCAAAGATAAGCAAGCTAAGGACAAAGAAAAGGCCAAGTATAATCTTCCTCGCATAGCGTAAGTAAGGCCTTGTGAGTGGCCATGTGATAATTTCTGGAGAGCAGCCATGATTTATGAAGACTTTTATTCTATGGCTGAAAATGCTGGCCTCATCGACTTCGTGCACGACCGGATCGAACAGTATCTCTTACTAACTAATACTTTCGTGCAAAACTTTTAATATCATACTAAGAATTCACCTCCTTCAGTATCTTTTCATTTATATGATGAGGCAAAGGAAATGTCATTACATAATTTTGCGCGGTTTGTAGAATACCCTTTGAGGGTAGCTTAGATGAACCACATCGTAAAGATGTGGAGGGTTTCATTGATACTATTACTGTAGGGGAACCGAAGAAGGGTTCCGATGCAAGAATCACTAGCATACACTTTCCTTTTTTATGCTACTTTGCCATATTTTCTAGTCAATGCTAATTGGTCGTGGAAATAGTGGAAACTTCAATGTTCCTGATATTGTTATTCTGCTCCATGCCTTATTTGGCGATAACACTTTTAGTATTGGTGTCGTTATTGCTAAACTGTTAAGTCTAAACCGTACAAAGGGCCCCATCTTTGGAGGCATCTATGCTGCACGCCTTGCTAAATACTTCGATATGCCTATCAGACATGACGAGGAAGAGGAGACATCTTTGCCTCTTACCTTTTTAGATTACAGGAGCATGATAGTGCATGAGTTAATTGTTTACAATGATGATAAGATGCTCCTGTATAACATGAGATTTAATAAGAAACACAATGAGATTATTACCCTGCCTGCACCTTCTTTATTTGATTTAACTGCAGGTCATTACCTTGTCTCGTTGGAAGCAGTGTACGCGTATCGAGGCCAGACATCAGCTCCAGAACCTGAGCCGGAACCACCACTGGACCCATATCGTCCATCATCTTATCAGTGGGATCCGGAGGAGATCTCCAACCGGTGGCAGTACGATGACACTCCTCAGTACACCAGGGAGAGTAGCTGCTATCCATGGGCATAGACCAACTTAGGCCAAAAGCCTAAGCTTGGGGGAGTACGTATTTCTCACCGGCTTTACATTCATGTTCACACACTATTCTAGTTGTTAGTGCTCATACTCTTTCATTGTACTATCCATGCTAGTTTAAATTCTTTTTCTAATTTTCTTCTTGTGTGTTTGATAAACCGTAAAGAAAAACAAAAAAGAAAATTAGTTAGTTTAATTTCCATGCCTGTATTAATAATTAAAAAGAAAACCCAAAAAGATTTCTCGTTCTTCTTTTACTTGTTGGGAGCTTTCCCGTTTAAATATTTTTATTTCTTTTCTTTCCTTTGGGGGTCGAGAGTAGAAGACCATAATGAAAATGTTTAGCGGCTCTCATATGCATGATTGTTGATTTAATTTGGAGCCATACTGCTTTGTCTTCTGTCTTGATTTGAATGCTTGCATATTCCAGCTTAGTCCAATGCAGGTGCACTCTTATTATTATACACATCGTTCGATCGTGTAAGTGAAAGGCAATAATGACGGTATATAATGAACTGGTTGAGATGAGAAAAGCTGGTATGAACTCGACCTCTCTTGTTTTTGTAAATATGATGAGTTCATCGTTCCTGATTCATCCTATTATGAATAAACATGTTTGCAATGACATTTAGAGACTACAGTTGCTTATGCCATGCTTAATTAGCTATGAGATATAATGGTTTACCTTGCGTCCCAACATGCTATTAAAATGATTGTGATGTGGTATGATGAGATGGTTTCCTCCTTTGAATGAATTGAGTGACTCAACTTGGCACATGTTCACACATGTAGTTGAAACAAAATCAACATAGCCTTCACGATATTTATGTTCATGGTGGATTATATACTACTCATGCTTGCACCTAGTGTAGATTAATTTTAATACATGTTCATGACTGTTGTCGCTCTCTCAGTTGGTCGCTTCCAGGTCTTTAGCTAGCCTTCACTTGTACTAAGCGGGAATACTACTTGTGCATCCAAACTCCATGAACCCCAAAGTTATTCCATATGAGTCCACTATACCTTCCTATATGCGGTATTTACCTACCGTTCCAAGTAAATTTGTATGTGCCAAACTCCAAACCTTCAAATGAAATTCTGTTTTGTATGCTCGAGCAGCTCATGTATCAACTAGGGCTGTCTGTATCTTCCATGCTAGGTGGGTTATTCTCAAGAGGAGTGGACTCCGCTCCTCATTCACTAGAAAATGGCTGGTAACCGGGATGCCTAGTCCCATGATCAAAATGATCAAAGCAAATCAAAATAATTAAAATAAAACTCCCCTAGGACTATTGTTGGTATGGACGGTACCCCGTTGTTTCAGATGGCAGTGGAGTGTGCTTGTTGGTGGTGGGGGAGTATAAACTTTACCATTCTGTTTGGGAACCGCCTATAATGCATGTAGTATGGAAGATATCTCCATCTCATAGTTGTTGCGTTGATAGTGAAAGTATGCCGCTCAAAATGTTATTTATCTCTCTATTTTAAAATCAAGCTCTAGCACCTCTACAAATCCCTGCTTCCCTCTGCGAAGGGCCTATCTATTTACTTTTATGTTGAGTCATCACCCTCTTATTAAAAAGCACCCGCTGGAGAGCACACTATCATTTGCATGCATTACTATTAGTTTATATTGGGTATGACTTGACTGGATCTCTTTTACCATGAATTATAATGTTTAGTCAGTCCTTGATCTTTAAAGGTGCTCTGCATTTATATTTTGCTGTCTCAGAAAGGGCTAGCGAGATACCATCTTGTTATGTCATATTATGGTTGTTTTGAGAAAGTGTTGTCATCCGAGTTTTATTATTATGGCTCGCTAGCTGATTATGCCACTAATATGAGTAAACATGAGACCTAAGTGTTATTGTGAATGTGGTTAGTTCATAATCTTTGCTGAAACCTTGAATGTTGGCTTTACATATTTACAAGAACAAGAGCAAATAGAGTTTGTAAAAGTTTTTTCTTTATCACTTTCAGTAAATCAACTGAATTGCTTGAGGACAAGCAAAGGTTTAAGCTTGGGGGAGTTGATATGTCTCCAATGTATCTACTTTTCCAAACACTTTTGCCTTGTTTTGGACTCTAACTTGCATGATCTGAATGAAACTAACCCGGACTGACGTTGTTTTCAGCAGAACTGCTATGGTGTTATTTTTGTGCAGAAACAAAAGTTCTCGGAATGACCTGAAAATCCACGGAGATAAGTTTTGGAAAATATAAAAAATACTGACAAAAGATGAAGGCCAGGGGGCCCACACCCTGTCCACGAGGGTGGGGGGCGCGTCCCTCCCCTGGGCGCGCCCCCTGTCTCGTGGGCCCCCTGCTGCTCCATCAACCTCAACTCCAACTCCATATATTCCGTTTCACGGAGAAAAAAATCAGAGAGGAAGTTTCATCGCGTTTTACGATACGGAGCCGCCGCCAAGCCCTAAAACCTCTCGGGAGGGCTGATCTGGAGTCCGTTCGGGGCTCCGGAGAGGGGGATTCATCGCCATCGTAATCATCAACCATCCTCCATCACCAATTTCATGATGCTCACCGCCGTGCGTGAGTAATTTCATCGTAGGCTTGCTGGACAGTGATGGGGTGGAAGAGATTTACCATGTAATCAAGTTAGTTTTGTTAGGGTTGATCCCTAGTATCCACTATGTTCTGAGATTGATGTTGCTATGACTTTGCTATGCTTAATGCTTGTCACTAGGGCCCGAGTGCCATGATTTCAGATCTGAACCTATTATGTTTTCATGAATATATGCGAGTTCTTGATCCTTTCTTGCAAGTCTATAGTCACCTATTATGTGTTATGATCCGACAACCCCGAAGTGACAATAATCAGGATAGTTCTCGGTGATGACCATAGTTTGAGGAGTTCATGTATTCACTATGTGTTAATGCTTTGGTCTGGTACTCTATTAAAGGAGGCCGGTAGGGTAGGACAAAAGATGTCATGCAAGTTCTTTTCCATAAGCACGTATGACTATATTCGGAATACATGCCTACATTACATTGATGAACTGGAGCTAGTTCTGTGTCACCCTATGTTATAACTATGACATGAGGAATCGCATCCGACATAATTATCCATCACTGATCCAATGCCTATGAGCTTTTCATATATTGTGCTTCGCTTATTTACTTTTCCGTTGCTATTGTTACAATCACTACAAAACTGCTATCTTTACTTTTACCGATGTTACCATTACTATCATACTACTTTGCTACTAAATACTTTGCTGCAGATACTAAGTTATCCAGGTATGGTTGAATTGACAACTCAACTGCTAATACTTGAGAATATTATTTGGCTCCCCTTGTGTCGAATCAATAAATTTGGGTTGAATACTCTACCCTTGAAAGCTGTTGCGACCCCCTACACTTGTGGGTTATCACTCTACGGTACCTTACCATCACACGATCTGATATTTCCTATGCCATGCAGCAAGCATGTTTATTCATGCATGACCTCCGGACATCCCATCTTCAGCTTGTCAAACGTATTCTATGTTATCTTTAGGGCACGTCGCACTATGGGCTGCAGTTGTACAAGTCCCCATCGCACTATCTCGTGGCTTATTGCGACGATGATTAGGCCGAATGCCCGGACACCCAGAACTCCACATCAGGCTTTTGCGTTTTCCTGGGAACCAATCTCATCTCCTGGTTGCCAAAACATCATCCCACCATGTCCCGATCTAGCACCGAAGCTAAGTACAGAGCTGTCGCAAATTGCGTCACCAAGTCCACTGGCTACGACCGCGTCTTCACGAGCTCTACACTCCACCATCTCGCGCCACCGTCGTCTATGCGATAACATTAGCGCCATCTATCTCTCCTCCATACCCGGTCCAACACCAACACACAAAACACGTTGAGATCAATCTCCACTTCGTGCGTGACAGAGTTGCCTTGGGAGAACCGCGAGTGATGCATGTGCCATATGGATCGCAGTACACCGACATCTTCACCAAGGGCATGCATATGATCATCTTCACCGACTTTCATTCCAGTCTAAACGTCCATCCAGGAGGAGTTCTGATTGCGGGGGTTATTAACGTGTTGTACATTATTCATATTGTATGTACCGGTGTTGTAACACTACAAAAAAAAATACACTTCCGTGATGATACGTGTTTGTTACAGTATGTCACATTTTTGGTCATGCATGTACATCCATGGCGATTTTATGACAGAATCAAGATAGTCATACCTGTGCTGTCATAGAAGTGTTCCATGACATTACCAAAATTATCATCACGGAAGTGTCCACTTCCATGACGATAAATCATGCATCATAGAAGTGCTTTTCTCAAGGGTGACCGACACATGTCATCCACCGTAACGGGTCTCTGTTAAGCTATCGGGTTCCGGTTTGGATCCGCTAACCCGTTAACAGCCCTGACCAATGGGGATTTTCCATGTGTAAAATTCTCATTCGCCGAAGGAAACACGTGTCAGCTCAGCATTGGGACAGATGTCATCCCTACAATGGACGATGCCTATGATATGTCGACACGTGGCACGACCCAATAGTGGCCCATTTAAGGTAAAAAGGCTAGCCCAGCTAAAGGCCCACCATATTTTTTCCGACACTAGTGGGCTGGCCCGTTAACAGCCTGACATGTTTTGGGTCAAATTGAGGCCCATATCAGATCAGGCCCATTCACAGTCTGCCGTGTTTTGGGCCAAATTATGACCCATATTAGATCAGGCCCGTTAATAGGCCTCTGTTCTTTTGGGCCCATTCTAAGCCAGGTTTGTATTTCATTCTGTTAAAGGCTCATTTGCCAGTTCGACCCGATAATAGTTTCGGCCTGTTAGCGGCCCGTGGTGCATCTAGGACGTTGCCAGCCCGGTTTAACTTTAGGCCATTTAACGTCCCATGCAGAAAATGGGCTATTTATTGTCCGAAGTAAGTTTAGGCCTTTTAACGGCCCGTAGACTTCGTGGATAAATTTAAGCCCAACTGGCCTATCGGCCTATTAATGGCCCGTGTGACAGTTGGGCTTAATTATAGCCCGTGTTGAATCCGGCCTGCTTACAGCCCATCTGATAATGGCCTGTGACACTGTTGGGCCTACGGCCCGCGTTGATACCAATCTGCTTAAAGCCCATAATTTTATTGGGCCAAAAAGGGCCCAAGATATATTTTGGCCTGTTAACGGCTCGTCCTATTTAGGCCAAACATGGGCCTTAGGCAGTTTTGGCCTATATTGGCCGGTGAATTTTTCGGCTCAACGCTAGCCCAATCTAATTTTTAGCCTGTTAAAAGCCCATGGTATTCTCTGGCCCAGCTGGCCAGAACTTTACTCGGCAATTAAAGGCGGAAAACTACTATACATTTATACCTGCTAATGACCCAAGATGATTATAGGCCCATGTTTTGGCCCATATGTGTAACGGACCAGCCTGAAGACTGACAACATTGAGATCCATTGAACCGTTCGGCCTAAATTATAGCATACCGAGAATGAACAAACCTAGACTATACAATAATGAAATTACAACATATTGCATACACTAGAAATCAAAGTTTGCCACCCATGATAATAAAGCGCAACATGACAGCGGGTTACACACACTGGGCATCAAAGGTCGCCACCAGTGCATATAAACGCGCCGTCAAAAGAATATACAAAACTGAGAGCACTTCAGAAGGCATTAGGTCTGGCCAGGACGGGCACCGCAAGCAGCCAAACAAGCTGATGAGACCTCAGTTGTGTCAAAGATAGATGCTCCATCCCTAGCAAAGCATGCAAGGCAGTCCTTTGAGATATTCCTTGCATCATTGACATCAAGTCAGAGCTTAGCTGAAGCAAGCCTTTCTGCTTTAAGTTGATACTGAAGAGGTCGAACTGATTGAAGCAGCGACTTCACAAAGGTTGACTCATAGCTGCTGGTGAGTAGCTTCAACTCACTTTATTCATCACGATAGGACCTTGGGGTCATCTTGCTCTCTTCAAGACTACCTTCCCCAAAGTTCTGCCTGGCATAAGAGATACGACCCTTAAAGAGAAACAAGGAGACATGTAACATGTTTCACAATTATATAAGCAATTAAATGGATCTGTTCTACATAAGGAACATGTTTTTACAACTAAAATTTAAAACTGGTAGTTGTTGCAAACATCCAAGCAGATGTAAACAGCAAAGTAAACAACAGTGGAGGAAATGATGCCTATCCAAATCTATACTAGAACAAAGTTTGAAGGCTTGATAAGGATGAACTTACATTACATGTTAACACGGGCTGGACAAAGCCCTTCTCCATGTCGATGGAAGGATAATTCAGTAAATTCCCTAAAGAAACTTCTTTATAAGCATTCCCATTATTCACTACTGGAATCTAGTTATTTGCCGTCTGCCAGTTCTTTGCTGTTAGCTGGCTGACGGCAAAGAAGGTCTTTGCCGTCCGCTTACATAAAACGGACGACAAAGAACTGGCTGATGGCAAAGACACTGGCTGATAGCAAAGAAGGTCTTTGCCATCAGCCAGTTCTTTGTCGTCAGCTGGCTGACGGCAAAGATTCTTTGCCGTCAGCTGGTGTCAGATTTCGGTTTCCGGGAGACCCTTGAGGTTCGAACTCTGGGGTGCGTGCGAAGATCTCTCTCCTACCAACTCACGTCTCGAAGCCTCGCAAGGAATCTAGGCTAGAAAGATGAATACACACAAGGGACACGAGGTTTATACTGGTTCAGGCCACCATTGTGGTGTAATACCCTACTCCAGTGTGTGGTGTGGTGGATTGCCTCAGGGGCTGATGATGAACAATAAAAGGGAAGAACAGCCTCGCGAGGGATGTTCTTGTAGCGGTGTGGATGAACTCTCTTCTCCCACGGTGGGTGCCTAGTCCTATATATAGAGAGGCCCTGGTCCTCTTCCCAAATATTGAGCGGGAAGGGTGCCCACAATTGGCCATTTTGAAGGGGAACATCTAGTACACTTATCCTGACTAAAGTTGGTCTTCGACCGCCAAAGACTCTGAAGATGACGCTGTCTTGGGCTCCACGGTGACCTCCATCCAGCCGCTCTGCTGGTTTTGGTCTTGTTGCACCGAAACGGTAACCTTTGCCTGATGCCTTGGCCTGTGCTTGATCCCTTTGCACCAACGGGGAAACAAGGACACTGCGCAGGCTGGCGCCCACCTGGCCTCGATCGTCATGGCTTGCGTCACGGGCACCTCACGGACCTATTTTTAGTTTAGTTTATTTTATATTTGTTTTATTTTTAGTTTGGAAGAAGAAGAGTAGAAGGAGGAGGAGGAGGGAGAAGAAGAAACAAAAGAAGAAGAAGAAGAACAAGAAGAAGTAGAAGAACACGAAAGAAAAGAAGAAGAAGAAGAAGAAGAAGAAGAAGAAGAAGAAGAAGAAGAAGAAGAAGAAGAAGAAGAAGAAGAAGAAGAAGAAGAAGAAGAAGAAGAAGAAGAAGAAGAAGAAGAAGAAGAAGAAGAAGAAGAAGAAGAAGAAGAAGAAGAAGAAGAAGAAGAAGAAGAAGAAGAAAAGAAGAAGAAGAAAGAAGAAGAAGAAGGAGGAGAAGAAGGAGGAGAAGAAGGAGGAGAAGAAGGAGGAGGAGGAGAAGAAGGAGGAGGAGAAGGAGGAGGAGGAGGAGGAGGAGAAGAAGAAGAAGAAGAAGAAGAAGAAGAAGAAGAAGAAGAAGAAGAAGAAGAAGAAGAAGAAGAAGAAGAAGAAGAAGAAGAAGAAGAAGAAGAAGAAGAAGAAGAAGAAGAAGAAGAAGAAGAAGAAGAAGAAGAAGAAGAAGAAGAAGAAGAAGAAGAAGAAGAAGAAGAAGAAGAAGAAGAAGAAGAAGAAGAAGAAGAAGAAGAAGAAGAAGAAGAAGAAGAAGAAGAAGAAGAAGAAGAAGAAGAAGAAGAAGAAGAAGAAGAAGAAGAAGAAGAAGAAGAAGAAGAAGAAGAAGAAGAAGAAGAAGAAGAAGAAGAAGAAGAAGAAGAAGAAGAAGAAGAAGAAGAAGAAGAAGAAGAAGAAGAAGAAGAAGAAGAAGAAGAAGAAGAAGAAGAAGAAGAAGAAGAAGAAGAAGAAGAAGAAGAAGAAGAAGAAGAAGAAGAAGAAGAAGAAGAAGAAGAAGAAGAAGAAGAAGAAGAAGAAGAAGAAGAAGAAGGAGGAGAAGAAGAAGAAGAAGAAGAAGAAGGAGGAGAAGAAGAAGGAGGAGAAGAAGAAGAAGAGAAGAAGAAGAAGAAGGAGAAGGAGAAGAAGAAGGAGAAGGAGAAGAAGAAGGAGAAGGAGAAGAAGAAGGAGAAGGAGAAGAAGAAGAAGAAGGAGAAGAGAAGAAGAAGAAGAAGGAGAAGAAGAAGAAGAAGAAGAAGGAGAAGAAGCAGAAGAAGAAGAAGGAGAAGAAGTATGCCACGTGGCAAATACCTGTGATTCCAGGGACTGGCATGTTTGAGCACTTTGCTGTCCGCTAGCGGACGGCAAAGGCCGTAGCCTCTTTGTCGTCTACTGGCTGACAGTAAAGCACGCCGTTAACCCCTAAGGGCTCTCACCCCACCTCACTGCCGTCCATAATCGTTGCCGTCTGCTGGCCACCATCGGCGGACGACACAAACCTTTGCCATCCGTTTCCAGGAAGTGGACGGCAAAGAAGGCCTTTGTTGGCATGTGTTCAGACGAACGGTTTGTCGTCTGCCAGCAGACGATAAAGGATTTTGCCTTCCGTGATCCATGCCTTTGCCGTCCGCCATGGATGGCAAAGAAGTGGATTCCAGTAGTGATTCTACATTTTGCAAAGAGTAAATATAGATCAAATAATATTGGAAGAAATTGAGGATAATGAAGCTCAGATGCAGACTAATGATACATAATCAAATAGCAATTAATTAAGTACAACGTTACAAGGCAAAAGGTACTGACAAGAGGAATGCTGACATCAACGTGTGCAGTGGCATTTGCTTTATTCAACATTTTTGTAAGAGTAAATGTAGATCTGATAATTTGGAGGAAGTGGAGGGCAGGGAAGATAAGATGCAGAGTAATGCTAGACAATCAACTGTCTCGCGACACAAGTACAATAATACCACAACAATCCATTATTACTTTCCACTCTAATGGATGTATCTGCACTATTAAGTTCTAAATACGTCCAATTGATCAACAATTAATTCGATACACACGAGTACATGACAACATGTACTTACATGAGCAATCCAAAACTTCATATCCATTGTGTTAATTCTAAATTTCTAAAAGAGTAAATATAGATCTTATAATTTCGAGCAAAGGGAGGATAAAGAAGCGAACATTTACAGTGGTACTACATAATCAAACAGCAATGTGTGTAAGTATGCCGACAAAGGGCAAGGGGTATTGACAAGAGCAATACCATGCCCATTATTGTTGTGAAATCCTATGATCCTTACAGCAAGGAGATTCATCTGAAATTAGTTTTCACATAAGAGAGAAGGTAAGGCACATGCAGAAATTTAGGAGTTCAAATTTTCAAATGATATCAAAGACAGTACCTGACGTTGGGCTCTCTGCAGTTCTAATAGGGGTTTGGCCAGTGGAGTAGGGGTAAAGTGTGGTACAGTTGGGCCTGTGTTTTCTGTGGCTGCTGATCTATCTGATTTGACATGTATCACTACCTTTTCCAAATACCTAGTTTGTACTCTTGAGGATCTGCACTCACCCTCTTCCTTTGGGACATCTATTACGGAAGAACAACATTTGACTGAAAAAACATGGTATGATGACACATGGAATAGGTATAGAAAATGGATAGGTATGGCATATACTCATATATGGTGGTTAAACTAAGTAGATGGTGGTGTAACAAAGTAGAAGTAATGCAAGAGGTCATATGCAAAATTTGTGCGACCAATACAACCTTGCCAAGTTAGCGCAAGCACCTTGATGGGTGAATAAGATAGGCCATCCTCCACCATGCCAAGTTTGTTAACCAGTGGATTGTTCCGCTATATTCCTCTCGTGCGCCCATTCTCATATTCATTTTGATCATGTTCAATATCTGACATGCATGAAGACATAAAAACAAGTGAGATTATCTTTGTCATGCAGAAGTGATTCTAATCCAATACTGCATCCCTGTAAACCCCTGCATCTCTGCAATTCTTCTGAGAGATGCCATGAATGCTGTTATTTGGTGTGTGCATTAACATAATGTGGCCTACTACTCAAAATATGAGAACTCCAGAAGTGATGATACTTCACAGATGACAGCTTCAACATATAGTTAAGAAGAACAAGTCGACCTGGCCTGACAGATTCAAAATATACTAAGGGAGAACAACTCGACCTGACCAGTCGACCGCAAATGTCTCTGCTACTCTTCCCAACAAGGAACATACTTATTAAAGAAGATAAGAGGATCATGTTAAAGAAGAGCAGAAGAGCAATCAGATTGAAGATATTACAAGGTTTTCTATGCAATGTCTGTTGCCCACCCATGATGAAACAGAGCACACGGAGAAATACTATTCCTTCCGGTCTCTCCATATGTGGCTCACATGCATTTCGAAACTGAAGTAGAAACATTTATCTAACCAATTAAACATGTCCTAGTTTTACTAATATGACCATAATATCATATTCAAATTTGTACAACTAAGCTTGTTTAGCTCGATGGGTGGAGCAGTGCTATTTCAACACGAACCACATAGGCTGATTGCGGTCATCATAAAATGGGGAAACCATAAGCATGATGAGTATAGTGTTGGCCGTGGCAGTGGGATGGCAGATCTGGTGCTCAAACCGCACAAAGGTTAGTTAGAAACCGATGTTTTCCTTGAAATAACAACTAAGATTTGGTATGGACAAGAAAGTATAGTCAACAAGTGACAAAGAAATGCAATTCTGTAGTCTCTCTATATGTCGCGACATGCATTTGGAAACTCAAATGGGACCTTTAGCTAACCAACTAAATGTGGCTGTTAACTAATATCAGTATCATACCACAATCATAATTGAACAACTAAGCTTTGGAATTATGAGTGCTGCGTTGTTTAGCTTGAAGGCTGGAGTACTACTAGTACGACAGAAAGCACCTACGCAGATCATTGTAGAGTAGATAAAAGGGGAAAACCCTAAGCATCAAGAGTAAAATCAGGAAAGTGGAACTAGCTAGACCATATGGGCTTGTATTGCTAGTAAGACAAGAAAGAGCTACATAAGAATCAAACAATGCCATGGCCCGCCCAGCCCTAGTCCAATATACAAAGGAGTGAAGGTAAATTTGTACCAAAATTTGGGATCCCCTGTAGTCTAAGCCATCTGGGCCGCCCAATATTTTAACTGAAGCTCCGCAGGTGTGTGGCGCACATGCTTTTCGAAACGAATATAGGAAAATTAGGTGACCAATTAAATGTTCTTTCTTTTAGTAATATATGGGCTTCATATCAGATTCATATATCAACAACTAAGCTTTGGAATTATGAGTGGCATGTTGTTTCGCTTGATGGGTTGAGGTCTTGAGGAGCAGTGCTAGCATGACGTGAAGCACCTACGATGATGGTAGTGAATATAAAGGAGGAAAACCATAAGCTTTACGAGTATAGTGACTGTGCCATGGAGGATCTGAAGGTGCAAACCAAAAAAAGGCTACTTCGCAACCAATGTTTGCTTTCAACTAGCCACTACAATTTGGTACGGACAAGAAAAGGATAATAAACAAGTTAGATCTATTTTTCGGTGAGATCAATAACTTAAGCAGATATGAAAGAGTACCACCTCTCTTGTGACGCCTGTAGGCCCCTGCTGATACGTTGAGGGTGCTGCGTGTGCGATGGCTATTGGCGGCGCGAAAGAAAAGTTTAGACGGCAGACGACCGGGTAGGGGGATAAGTCCTGTTGCCGTGGACGAGGTGGTCGTAGGAGTGGCAATGGCAAGGTGGACGGCGGCGCCGATGAAGTGATAGGACGCGATGAAAGGATCCTGGCCTAGTGTCGTGGATGAGAGACGCCCATCTTTTGCAGCGGACGACGGGGTAGGGGTAGCGACTCCGGCAAGGTGGACGACGGGGTGGCAGACGGAGGAGGCTCGCCGGGGTGGGGAGGTTGTTGTGGCGCCCACGGTGTATGAATGGGGAAATGGAGGGGGAGGGGGGATCTCAAACTTTGGGATGCGCTTGTCTGAAATGTGGGAAAGTTACAAACTTATCCCCCGTTTAAAATTTCGTACATGATGTCGGTTTGGGATAGGACTATAATATCGCATCTCCCCATTATTTGCCGATAGCGATTTCGGGCGAGGAGAGGTGTTTTGCCCCCCACGGTTGGCGCCCACGGTGTATGAACGGGGCTGATAGGTAGGGTGGTTGTGTCATGTCTGAGGGAAGTTACACATCTGCCCCTATTTAAAATATTTGCTTACATCAATTTTGGACTAGGAGAGTTTGTTTTGCCGCCCACCGTGTATGAATGGGGAAATGGAGGGAGAGACACATGTCTTTCGGACGAGCTTGAATAAAATGTGTTTTACCGCCCAGGTTAGACGCCTACCGTGTCTGAATGGGCTCAGAGGAGGCCGTGTCACGTCTGATTGCAAGTTACTAGTCTACCCCTATTGACAACAGTGGAAATAGGGTCGATTAGGATGTGAAGTGTCAGGGGTAGATGATACGTCTCCAACCTATCTACAGTTTTTGATGTATTCATACCATGTTTACAATATTTTTACATGATTTTTGTATGATTTGGTTAGACTAACCCAGACTAACGCTATTTTTAGCAGAACTACCGTGGTGTTGTTTTAGTGCAAAAATAAAAGTTCTCGAAATGCGCTGAAAATCAACGGAGATTTTTTTTGGAAAATATAAAAAATACTAGAACGAAAAGTTATCGGAGGGGAGTCCCGTGGGCCCCACAAGGGTGAGGGCGCCCCCACCACTTGGGCGCGCCCCCGTTCCTTTTGGACTCTCCGTGGGGGCCCTGTTCCGGCACCCTGCCGAAGGGGGGATCCATCACCGGTGGCCATCTTCATCATCCCGACGCTCTCCATGATGACGAGGGAGTAGTTCACCCTCGGGGCCGAGGGTATGTACCAGTAGCTATGTGTTTGATCTCTCTCTCTCTCTCTCTCTCTCTCTCTCTCTCTCTCTCGTGTTCTTGATTTAGCACGATCTTGATTTACCACGAGCTTTGCTATTATAATTGGATCTTATGATGTTTCTCTCCCTCCACTCTCTTGTAATGGATTGATTTTTCCCTTTGAAGTTATCTTATCGGATTGAGTCTTTAAGGATTTGAGAACACTTGATGTATGTCTTGCGTGGGATATCCATGGTGACAATGGAGTATTCTATTGATTCACTTGATGTATGTTTTGGTGATCAACTTGCGGGTTCCGTGACCTTGGGAATCTATGCATAGGGGTTGGCACTCGTTTTCATCTTGACTCTCCAGTAGAAAATTTGGGGCACTCTATGAAGTACTTTGTGTTGGTTTGAATAGATGAATCTGGGATTGTGTGATGCATATCGTATAATCATACCCATGGATACTTGAGGTGACATTGGAGTATCTAGGTGACATTAGGGTTTTGGTTGATGTGTGTCTTAAGGTGTTATTTTACTACGAACTCTAGGCCTCTTTGTGACCCTTATAGTACTAGCCCAATGGATTGACCGGAAAGAATAACTTTGAGGTGGTTTTGTACCTTACAATAATCTCTTCATTTGTTCTCCGCTATTAGTAACTTTGGAGTGACCCTTTTTTGCATGTTGAGGGATAGATATATGATCTAATTATGCTATTATTATTGAGAGAACTTTCACTAGTGAAAGTATGAACCCTAGGCCTTGTTTCGAAGCATTGTAATACCGTCTGTGCGCACTTTTATCATTAGTTACCTTGCTGTTTTTATATCTTCGGATTAAAAAAACCTATACCTACCATCCATATTGCATTTGTATCACCATCTCTTCGCCGAACTAGTGCACCTATACAATTTACCATTGTATTGGGTGTGTTGGGGACACAAGAGACTCTTTTTTATTTGGTTGCAGGGTTGTTTGAGAGAGACCATCTTCATCCTACTCCTCCCACGGATTGATAAACCTTAGGCCATCCACTTGAGGGAAATTAGCTAATGTCCTACAAACCTCTGCACTTGGAGGCCCAATAACGTCTACAAGAAGAAGGTTGTATAGTAGAAATCAAGCTCTTTTCTGGCGCCATTGCTAGGGAGATTAGTGCTTGAAGGTATATCTTTATATCTTGTAATTGAATCTTTTTGTTTCTTGTTTTATCACTAGTTTAGTATATAAAATAAAACTACAAAAAAATGGAATTGAGGATGCCTCATATGCTTCATCTTTTTAATGTCTTTCGTGAAAATGACGGAAAGGAAAATTGTGCTCAAGTGTTAGAAGAAGAATGCATTAAAATGTTTGGCACTGAAATTTTGAATAATGAGCATGATTGCAATGTTGTTAGTATGAATTCCTTGAATATCCATGATGCTAATGATATGCAAAGCCACTATCTTGGGGATGCTATGTTTTATGAAGATGATATTTTTAGTTCCCCAAGTTTTGATGAGAAAATTTATTTTGATGATAGCATGCTTCCTATTTATGATTATTATATTGATGAAAGTGGATTTGAAGAGATCATGACTTTACTTAGTGATGAATCCACTATTTCGGAAGAGGTTCCAATTGATTATGAGAACAAAGTTGATTTCTATGATGATTATTGTGATGACATGTATGCTATAAATAATAATAATAACTATGAAACTTGTCATCATGATTTTAATTTTCAATTGGATTATGCCTCACATGATAGTTATTTAGTTGAGTTTCCTCTCTATGTGTTGAAAATCTTGAAGTTATGCTTGTTTTGCTTTCCTATGCTAGTTGATTCTTGTTCCCATAAGTTTTTTGCTACAAAATACCTATGCATAGGAAGTGTGTTAGACTTAAATGTGCTAGTCATATTCTTCATTGTGCTCTCTTTGTGTTTCAATTCTTATCTTTTATGTGAGCATCATTGTCATCATTATGCCTAGCTAAAAAGGCATTAAAGAAAAGCGCTTGTTGGGAGACAACCCAATATTTAACCATACTGTTTTTGTGTGTTCACATGATTAAGCTACTGTAGTAATAATGTTTTATAGCTTTTTTTTCGATAAAGTGCCAAGTAGAACCTTTGGGAAGAGTTGGGTGAAAGTTAATGTGATCTTACTGTAAAAAACAGAAAGTTTGCGCTCACGAGATTAGCTGTAATTTTTTACAGAAGAGTTATTTTGAATTGATTATTTTTGCAGAAGATTAATAGACAAATTCCTCACGTCCACCAATTTATTTTAGAATTTTTTAAGTTACATAAGTAGTCAAAAGTTACAGATTACTACAGACTGTTCTGTTTTTGACAGATTCTGTTTTCTATGTGTTGTTTGCTTATTTTGCTGAATCTATCAGTAGTATCGGAGGGTATGAACCATAGAGAAGTTGGAATAAAGTAGATATAACACCAATATGAATTTATAATGAGTTCACAACAGTACCTAAGTGGTGATTTATTTTCTTATAATAACGAAGCTTACGAGTTTTCTGTTGAGTTTTGTGTTGTGAAGTTTTCAAGTTTTGGGTAAAGATTCGATGGACTATGGAATTAGGAGTGGCAAGAGCCTAATCTTGGGGTTGCCCAAGGCACCCCAAGGTAATATTCAAGGACAACCAAGGTCCTAAGCTTGGGGATGTCCCGGATGGCATCCCCTCTTTTGTCTTCGTTCATCGGTAACTTTACTTGGAGCTATGTTTTTATTCACCGCATGATATGTGTTTTCCTTGGAGCGTCATTTTATTTTATTTTGTTTTACTTGCTGTTTGAATAAAGTACTTGAGGATCTGAAATTCTTAAATGTTATAGAGTCTTCACATAGTTACACAATTATTCGACTACTCATTGATCTTCACCTATATCTTTCAGAGTAGTTTGTCATTTGATCTAGTGCTTCACTTATATCTTTTTAGAGCACGATGGTAGTTTTATTTGGAAGAAATAGATGAACTCTCACGCTTCACTTATATTATTTTGAGAGTCTTAAATAACATGGTAATTTGCTTAGGTTATGAATTTAGTCCTAATATGATAGGCATCCAAGAAGGATATAATAAAAACTTTCATATAAAGTGCATTGAATACTATGAGAAGTTTGATTCTTTATGATTATTTTGAGATATGAAGATGGTGATATTAGAGTCATGCTAGTGGAGTAATTGTGAATTTTAGAGATACTTGTGTTAACGTATGTGATTCCCGTAGCATGCACGTATGGTGAATCTTTATGTGATGAAGTTGGAGCATGATTTATTTATTGGTTGTCTTCCTTATGTGTGGAGGTCGGGATCGCGCGATGGTTAACTCCTACCAACCCTTTCCCTTGGAGCATGCGCATAGTACTTTGTTTTGATGACTTGTAGATTTTTGCAATAAGTATATGAGTTCTTTATGACTAATGTTGAGTCCATGAATTATACGCACTCTCACCCTTCCACCATTGCTAGCTTCTCTAGTGCCGCGCAACTTTCACCGGTTCCATAACACCCACCATTACCTTCCTCAAAAAAGCCACCATAACTACCTATTATGGCATTTCCATCGCCATTCTGAGATATATTGCCATGCAAATTTCCACCGTTCCGTTTATTATGACACACTTCATCATTGTCATGTTGCTTTGCATGATCATGTAGTTGACATCTTATTTGTGGCAAAACCACCGTTCATAATTCTTTCATACATGTCGCTCTTAAATCATTGCACATCCCGGTACCCCGCCAGAGGCATTCACATAGAGTCATATTTTGTTCTAAGTATCGAGTTGTAATTCTTGAGTTGTAAGTAAATAAAACTGTGATGATCTTCATTACTAGAGCATTGTCCCAGTAAGGAAAGGATGATGGAGACTATTGAAAGTGCGTTAAGTCGACTAGAGGGGGGGGGGTGAATAAGCGATTTTTACAAATTCGTCATTGAGGAATTTCAGGATGGGGAAATTCCTAAGTCATGAACAACTAGCAGCGGAATAAGTACTCAGGCATAAGCATCACAGAGCAACAACATAGTCATCGTGATGAAATGAAAGACGGGCACGGAGTACAGAAAGCGTAAACACAGGATATGCAGGCTGAAGACAATGTGACTGAAGAAATAGGGTTGAGGAAATAGAGAAAATCTTCAGTCAAAGTCTTCAAACAGTAATGATCAGGTTCATCAACACATGAATGAGGAAATGAAAGGGTTGAGGAAATAGAACCAGTAGGCTTGGTGAAGACAATGGTTTGGTAGACTAGTTCCAACTGCAGTGACTGTTGTACGCCTGGTTGGAGAGGCTGAGTATTTAAACTCGAGGACACACAGTCCCAGACACACAGTCCTCACCGTATTCTCCTTGAGCAAAGATCACACTGACCTCGCCCAACACCCGTGGTAAGTCTTCACAAGTGACTTCCAAACCTTCATAGACTTGGTCACTCGGCGATGCAGAATTCCTCTTAGATGCTTAGACCATGACGCCTAACCGTCTGGAGGATACACAGTCCTCGAAGGTAACAAGCGTTGGTTCCACGCAGGAACAATCTCTTCAGTGATACTCAATCACTTTGGGTTTGTAGGTTTGGTTTTGGGATTTGGATTTTCCTCACTTGATGATTTTCGCTCAAAGTCCTTGGAGGATGGGATGCTCTCAAATGACAAGTGTTAGTTTCTATCAGAGCATCCAACCAGCTAGTGGTTGTAGGGGGCGGCTGTTTATAGCCTAGGGAGCAGCCCGACATGATAAGACATAAATGTCCTTCAAGGATATGATCTTTAGGTGGTAGGATATTTTGGACAGCTGGCGCGTAGCACAGCAACGGTCGGATTTGAGGTTCGAATTCCTCAGGGCTATCATGTTTCTCATTGTGTAGGCAATCGGCATTGGCGAATTCCTAACTCCTCAGTCAAGACAAATTCCTCAAAGCTAAACCAGCGCCGACGGGACAGCCTGCTCCCGCCTCCCACGGCTGGCTGTGATCTTCCCGGGCTCCTGTTCGTTCCCGTCCGAGGCCTCACCATCGTCCTCCGCCTTGGTTCGCTCGCCGCAGCGCCGCCCTCTGGTGTTGTCAACATGGTCAACAAGTGAGAGGAAAAAGGAGATGACTGTACATGGTGAGGATGACAGTAGGGACCCAGCAGCGCGCAGTAATTTTGTTTTTTCGTGGCGGAGAAGGGTATCAATTGGGTTGTGCGGGACCCGTGGCCCGTCTAGCCCAGGCTTTTATTTCATATGTTTAGCACATGACCAGCCCAGTTAGTTTTTTTCCATTCTGAAAAATGGCTAGCCAGCTATTTTGTTTTTTGCAGAATAACCAACATAGGCCTACTTGCCTTTCTATGCCCTGCTGGGCCGGAAATCTTTCAAGACGAGAAGGGATGCATTTTGCCCATAAAATGGGCTATAAGTAATAAGAAATGGGCTATAAGTAATAAGAAATGGGCTATAAGTAATAATAAATGGGCTGCAAAATGAAAAAATACAGCAAACATGCAATTAGTTCCAAAATACTGTTTTGTTTCGGGTTTTGATATTTTAAATTTCATTGTTTTTGTGCGGGTAAAATTTCATTAAATTTAAATTAAGGTATATTTAGATTTAAAATTAATTTGAATCTGGATAGAAATTTTGGGTTGTATGCTGTTTGGGACATATTTGGAGGCTGACTTGTGGGTCTACTAGGTTGACGTGTACTTTGGCTTTATCAACTTAGTCCACAAACGATTCTAGCAGCAACATAATCCAACGGCCGTGCCGCTTATTCAATATGAACGATTCTAACTCCAGTGACCGTACGATGTCCATCCAACGGCCGTAGTACTTCTTCAACCTCTGGTCTTCTTGCTCCAACCGCCCAAAGCTGCGCCGGTCGTGCCACATGCTCCTGCCTCCCGTGGCCGGCTGTGCTGCTGCGGAGGCCTCACCGCCCCCTACTATTCCCACCGTTGGCCAGGCCCTGCGGCGATGGAAGCCTCACACCACAGCCGAACCAGTGAACCCTCGTACTCCTCTCCGCGCGGGCTTCCACTACCGCATCTTCCCCGGCTCCGCGTCATCCCCTTCCTAGTCCTCGCCGTCGTCCACCACCGTGGTGCTCTCGGCGCGGCCAGGTCAACGTGGTCAAGGAACGACTTCCATCGGACGTGGACTGTACGTGGAGAGGCTGACAGCTGGGTCCACGACCGCAGCAAGGAAGTGCCTCCTTATTACGCTGAAAATAAAGATTCCTCCACCTGACAGCTGGGACCCACCAGACGGGCCTTTCGATTTCACGAAAAAATGTTTCCCGATTGCTGGGACCCACCAGCTACATCTTATACGCAAGGAAGTGTGTCCGGGGAAAAAAAAAGATTCGCCCCCCTGACTGCTGGGACCCACCAGCTACATCTTCGCACGCAAGGAAGTGCGTCTGGGAAAAAAATGATTCACCCCCCTAACTGCTGGGACCCGCCAGCTACATCTTCGCATGCAAGGAAGTGCGCCCGGGCAAAAAAAAAAACAATTCGCCCCCTGACTGATGGGACCCACCAGCTACATCTTCGCACACAAGGAAGTGCGTCCGGGCAAAAAAAATGATTCGGCCCCTGACTGCTGGGACCCACCAGCTACATCTTCGCACGCAAGGAAGTGCGTCCAAAAAAAACGATTCGCCCCCCTGACTGCGGGGACCCACCAGCTACATTTTCGCACGCACGGAAGTGCCTGACAGCCGGGACCCACCTGGTCGAAGCATACGTAGCATTGTCATTCTCGTCGTGAACGTGTACGTACATATATACTGGTCGATGTAGAGGCGCGCACGTAGCATGTATACATAGGTACAGCGGCCAGGGTGCAAGAAAGAAAATACGGCCACGTATGTGTACATACAGGCGGGGTCTCGAATGCCTACTCGCGCATACGTACGGCCAGGGCTCGTGTACATGGCTGGGTCGGAATGGAGAAACAACATCGTCGTCGTGTTCATGGGGAGGCAACCGGCTGGGTCGGAACGGAATGCGTGGTCGTGTTCATCGGGAGGGCTTGGACGGAACAGGCGATGGAAACGAGGCCTGGCGTACCGCAGAACGGAGGAAACGGCCTTGTGTTCGATCGGCCAGGTTCGAAACGGGATCATGTTCATCGGGAGGGGTGTGGCGTACCACAAAACGGACGAAACGGACCTCCTACGGTCAAAACTGGGGTCCTGTTGATCGGGAGGGGTGTGGCGTACAGCAAAACGGACGAAACGGACTTGTGTTGGAACACTACGGTCGAAACGGGGGTCCTGTTCATCGGGAGGGGTGTGGCGTAACGCAAAACGGGACTCCATGGGATACTGTTCATCTCCACCGTCGACCTCCTCCAGCCTCCTCGGGCTACTGTTCATCCACCGTCGACCTCCTCCAGCCTCCACCTGCGACTGTTCATCCACGGGCTCCTGTTCATCCAGCCTCCACCGCATGCTACCCCACCAGCTACTGTTCAACCACCCCTCTCCACGGGCTCCTGTTCAACCACCCCTCCACGGGTTACTGTTCATCCACCCCTTCACCGTCTACTATTCATCCAGCCCTCCACGGGGTCGTCCTGTTCATCCAGCCCTCCACGGGGTCCTGTTCATCCAGCCCCAACCGGCTCGATCGATCGGGGTCATGTTCATCCAGAGGCAACGCCACGGGTATTGTTCATCCACTCCCACCGCCATCGCTCATCGAACCCCCCGCAACGCTCACTGTTCATCCAGAGAGGCAGCATCGATCGACTCCAGTTAGCAGCAGTAGCGAAGGGATCGCTCGATCGGGTTCAGTTAGCAGCCATCGATCGGACGCTCGGGTTCAGTAACACGTAGCTGCAGCAATCGCCGGGTTCGATTAGAGCCCAACGCCGCCGGGTTCGATTAGAGCCAACGCCGCGCACACACACGCAGACGTGTACGAGAGAAATGCACATCGCCGCCCCGACCACCCACCGTAACCGGGAACTCCCCGAAATTTTCCTCGCCCTCGCTTCTACCATGGTTTTTTCCGTCATGGACGGCCCAAAGAATGTCATGCAGCTGCGTCTCCGGCCCGCCCAGGACGAAAAGCCCATTTTCTGTCATGATTTTTTGTATGTTATGGATGAAGAAACTGCTAGAGATTTTCTTGCTTGCAATGATAGATCAGATCTTAAGAAACTACTAGCTAAGCTGAAACAAAAGACTCTGAATGCTAGAATGAAACATGACCCTACTTTTGCCACTTCACCTATCTTTGTTACTGATAAGGACTATGAATTCTCTGTTGATCCTGAGATTATTACTTTAGTTGAATCCGATCCTTTCTATGGCACTGAATCTAAAACAGTTGTGGCACATCTTACCAAGTTGAATGATATAGCCACCCTATTTACTAATGATAAGAAGTCTCGCTATTATTACGTCCTTAAGATATTTCCATTCTCATTAAAGGGTGATGCTAAAACTTGGTTTAATTCTCTTGATCTTGGTTGTGTGCGTAGTCCCCAGGATATGATTTATTACTTCTCTACTAAATATTTCCCTGCCCATAAGAAACAAGCTGCCTTGCGGGAAATATATAATTTTGTGCAAATCGAAGAAGAGAGTCTCCCACAAGCTTGGGGGAGGCTTCTCCGATTACTTAATGCTTTGCCTGATCACCCTCTTTAGAAAAATGAAATAGTTGATATCTTTTATAATAGACTAACTGATGCTTCCAAGGACTACTTGGATAGTTGTGCTGGTTGTGTTTTCAGGGAAAGAATAGTCGACCAAGCTGAATTATTATTGAACAATATGTTGACAAATGAAAATAATTGGACTCTTCCTGAGCCAATTCCTGAAGCAATTCCTAAACCAATTGAGCCAACTCCTGAGCCTATTCCTAAACCTACTCCGAGGAAGCGAGGTGTTCTATTTCTCAGTCCTGAAGATATGCAAGAGGCAAAGAAATCAATGAAAGAAAAAGGTATTAAAGCTGAAGATGTTAAGAATTTACCCCCTATTGAAGAAATACATGGTCTTAATATACCGCCTATCGAAGAAACACATCGTCTTGATAACCCGACACAGGTAGTGAAGGTAAATTCTCTCTATAGGTATGATAAAGTTGAAATTCCGTCTACTAGATTTGCTAGCCAGTGGTTAGATGAATTTGATGATTTTATGGATAAACAAGCAAATTTCAATGATTATGTTAGTAGACAATTGAAAAATAATGCTTATATGATAGGACGCCTGAGTGATTATATGTCTAGAGTTAAGGGTGAACTTAAACTCACTAGTAAACATGCTTCTATGGTTAACACTCAAGCTGAACAAATACTTAAGGCTCAGGATGAAGTGCTAGATGAACTAAATAATAAACATGATTTTGCTGTTAGAGTGGCTACTAGAACTGGTAAAATGACTCAGGAACCTTTGTATCATGAAGGCCACCCTAAGAGGATTGAACAAGATTCTCAGAATAATAATCTAGATGCTCCTAGTTCCTCTAAGAAGAAGATAAAGAAAAGTGATAGGACTTTGCATGCTTCTAGTGAACCTAATGTGGAAACACCTGAGAACCCTAATGATACTTCTATCTCTGATGCTGAAACAAAATCCGGAGATGAACATGAACCTGATAATAATGCTAATAATGATGTTCATGTAGATGTTCAACCTAGTAATAACAATGATCTAGAAGTTGAACCTGCTGTTGATCTTGATAACCCACAATCAAGAAATCAACGTTATGGTAAGAGAGATTTTGTTGCTAGGAAGCATGGTAAGGAAAGAGAACCATGGGTTCAGAAACCCATGCCCTTTCCTCCTAAACCATCCAAGACAAAGGATGATGAGGATTTTGAGCGCTTTGCTGAAATGATTAGACCTATTTTCTTACGCATGCGCTTAACTGATATGCTTAAAACAAACCCTTATGCTAAATACATGAAAGATATCATTACAAATAAAGAGGAAAATACCTGAAGCTGAAATCTCCACCATGCTTGCCAACTATACCTTTAAGGGTGGAATACCTACGAAACTTGGTGATCCCGGAGTACCCACTATACCTTGCTCCATAAAAAGAAATTATGTTAAATCTGCCTTATGTGATTTAGGAGCCGGTGTTAGTGTTATGCCTCTTTCCTAGTACCGTAGACTTGAACTAAGAAAGTTGAAACCTACTATGATATCTTTGCAAATGGTTGACAAATCAACTGCTATACCTTTCGGCATTTGTGAGGACGTGCATGTTGTTGTTGCAAATGTTACTATCTTAACAGACTTTGTCATTCTTGATATCCCTGAGGACGACACTATGTCGATTATCCTTGGTAGACCCTTTTTAAATACTGCAGGTGCTGTTATTGATTGCAGCAAAGGCATTCTCACCTTTCATGTTAATGGAAATGAGCACACCGTAAATTTTCCGAGGAAACAACCTCAAGTTCATGGTATAAACTCTATTGGGAAAGTCCCATCAATTATATTTGGAGGTTTTGAATTTCCACTTCCTACTGCAAAGAAAAAGTATGATATTCTTATTATTGGGGATGTTCATATCCCCGTTGAGGTAACCTAGTGTTATTCAAAATTTCTCCGGTTTCATGTTATTCGGAATGAGTTCGTTAACAAGACTTGATCAACCTTGTTAGTGGATTCCTTTTGATGATCATGAGATGGATGAAACTAGAAGGCACAACCTTCTGTACCCTCTCTTTACTTTCTGTTACTTAGAATAAATAAAGTAGAAATAGTATATTTTGTATGTTTTCTGAATTATACATGCAACAAAAAATATCCCGAAAATAAAAGTTTTTCAAATGCCCTGCAAATTTAGTATGATTTTTTATGTAATATTTGAGGATTTTAGGCACTGAGAACACTGGAGGGGGGTCAAGCACCTGGCCACGAGGTCGGAGGGCGCGCCCCCTTTCCCTGGGTGCGCCCCCTATCTCGTGGGCCCACAGTGGACCCCCTCCAGTTATTCCTGCACCTACACACTCCATCTTCCTGCCAAAAAAATCCCCATCCAGCTCAAGCACGAGTTCTAGCTCATTTTGCTGTGATTTTCGGTCTCCTTGCTCAAAGCTCCATTCGCAAAACTGCTTTGGGAGATTGTTGCTTGGTATGTGACTCCTCCTTTGGTCCAATTAGTTTTTGTTCTAGTGATTTATTCATTGCAAATTCTTGCTGCCTTGGTGACCCTGTTCTTGAGCTTGCATGTTAAATTTATGAGGTCCCAAGTAATTCTAATGCATGATATAGGCTCTAGGCACTTGTAGGAGTAGTTGCTATCAATCTTGTTCGTTTTGATTTACTTTTATTTTGAAGTTACTAAAAATTTCAGAGTTTGCAGAAAACGATGAACATGTGGCTCTTGAGGGCCTCTTCTAGCCAAGCCTCCAAAGATAAGCAAGCTAAGGAGAAAGAAAAGGCCAAGTATAATCTTCCTCGCATAGCGGAAGTAAGGCCTTGTGAGTGGCCATGTGATAATTTCTTGAGAGCAGCCATGATTTATGAAGACTTTTATTCTATGGCTGAAAATGCTGGCCTCATCGACTTCGTGCACGACCGGATCGAACAGTATCTCTTACTTACTAATACTTTCGTGCAAAACTTTTATTATCATACTAAGAATTCACCTCCTTCAGTATCTTTTCATTTATATGATGAGGCTAAGGAAATGTCATTACATAATTTTTGCACGGTTTGTAGAATAGCCTTTGAGGGTAGCTTAGATGAACCACATCGTAAAGATGTGGAAGGTTTCATTGATACTATTATTGTAGGGGAACCGAAGAAGGGTTCCGATGCAAGAATCACTAGCATACTCTTTCCTTTTTACGCTACTTTGCCATATTTTCTAGTCAATGTTTAATTGGTCGTGGAAATAGTGGAAACTTCAATGTTCCTGATATTGTTATTCTGCTCCATGCCTTATTTGGCGATAACACTTTTAGTATGGGTGTCGTTATTGCTAAACGGTTAAGTCTAAAACGTGAAAAGGGCCCCATCTTTGGAGGCATCTATGATGCACGCCTATCTAAATACTTCGAGATGCCTATCAGACATGATGAGGAAGAGGAGACATCTTTGCCTCTTACCTTTTTAGATTACAGGAGCATGATAGCGCATGAGTTAATTGTTTACAATGATGATAAGATGCTCCTGTATAACATGAGATTTAATAAGAAACACAATGAGATTATTACCCTGCCTGCACCTTCTTTGTTTGATTTAACTGTAGGTCATTACCTTGTCTCGCCGGAAGCAGTGTACGCGTACCGAGGCCAGACATCAGCTCCAGAACCTGAGCCGGAACCACCACTGGACCCATATCGTCCATCATCTTATCAGTGGGATCCGGAGGAGATCTCCAACCGGTGGCAGTACGATGACACTCCTCAGTACACCAGGGAGAGTAGCTGCTATCCATGGGCATAAACCAACTTAGGCCAAAAGCCTAAGCTTGGGGGAGTACGTATTTCTCACCGACTTTACGTTCATGTTCACACACTATTCTAGTTGTCGGTGCTCATACTCTTTCATTGTACTATCCATGCTAATTTAAATTCTTTTTCTAATTTTCTTCTTGTGTGTTTGATAAACCGTAAAGAAAAACAAAAAAGAAAATTAGTTACTTTAATTTCCATGCCTGTATTAATAATTGAAAAGAAAACCCAAAAAGATTTCTCGTTCTTCTTTTACTTGTTGGGAGCTTTCCCGTGTAAATATTTTTATTTCTTTTCTTTCCTTTGGGGGTCGAGAGTAGAAGACCATAATGAAAATGTTTAGCGGCTCTCATATGCATGATTGTTGATTTAATTTGGAGCCATACTGCTTTGTATTCTCTCTTGATTTGAATGCTTGCAGATTCTAGCTTAGTCCAATGCACGTGCACTCTTATTATTATACACATCGTTCGATAGTGTAAGTGAAAGGCAATAATGACGATATATAATGAACTGGTTGAGATGAGAAAAGCTGGTATGAACTCGACCTCTCTTGTTTTTGTAAATATGATGAGTTCATCGTTCCTGATTCAGCCTATTATGAATAAACATGTTTGCAATGACATTTAGAGACTATAGTTGCTTATGCCATGCTTAATTAGCTATGAGATATAATGATTTACCTTGCGTGCCAACATGCTATTAAAATTATTGTGATGTGGTATGATGAGATGGTATCCTCCTTTGAATGAATTGAGTGACTCAACTTGGCACATGTTCACACATGTAGTTGAAACAAAATCAACATAGCCTTCACGATATTTATATTCATGGTGGATTATATCCTACTCATGCTTGCACCTAGTGTAGATTAATTTTAATACATGTTCATGACTGTTGTCGTTCTCTCAGTTGGTCGCTTCCAGGTCTTTAGCTAGCCTTCACTTGTACTAAGCGGGAATACTACTTGTGCATCCAAACTCCATGAACCCCAAAGTTATTCCATATGAGTCCACTATACCTTCCTATATGCGGTATTTACCTACCGTTCCAAGTAAATTTGTATGTGCCAAACTCCAAACCTTCAAATGAAATTCTGTTTTGTATGTTCGAGCAGCTCATGTATCAACTAGGGCTGTCTGTATCTTCCATGCTAGGTGGGTTATTCTCAAGAGGAGTGGACTCCGCTCCTCATTCACGAGAAAATGGCTGGTAACCGGGATGCCTAGTCCCATGATCAAAATGATCAAAGCAAATCAAAATAATTAAAACAAGACTCCCCTAGGACTATTGTTGGTATGGACGGTACCCCGTTGTTTCGGATGGCAGTGGAGTGTGCTTGTTGGTGGTGGGGGAGTATAAACTTTACCATTCTGTTTGCGAACCGCCTATAATGCATGTAGTATGGAAGATATCGTCATCTCATAGTTGTTGCGTTGACAGTGAAAGTATGCCGCTCAAAATGTTATTTATCTCTAAAATCAAGCTCTAGCACCTCTACAAATCCCTGCTTCCCTCTGCGAAGGGCCTATCTATTTACTTTTATGTTGAGTCATCACCCTCTTATTAAAAAGCACCCGCTGGAGAGCACACTGTCATTTGCATGCATTACTGTTAGTTTATATTGGGTATGACTTGACTGGATCTCTTTTACCATGAATTATAATGTTTAGTCAGTCCTTGATCTTTAAAGGTGCTCTGCATTTATGTTTTGCGGTCTCAGAAAGAGCTAGCGAGATTCCATCTTGTTATGTCATATTATGGTTATTTTGAGAAAGTGTTGTCATCCGAGTTTTATTATTATTGCTCGCTAGCTGATTATGTAATTAATATGAGTAAACATGAGACCTAAGTGTTATTGTGAATGTGGTTAGTTCATAATCTTTGCTGAAACCTTGAATGCTTGCTTTACATATTTACAACAACAAGAGCAAATAAAGTTTGTAAAAGTTTTTTCTTTATCACTTTCAGTAAATCAACTGAATTGCTTGAGGACATGCAAATGTTTAAGCTTGGGGGAGTTGATACGTCTCCAATGTATCTACTTTTCCAAACACTTTTGCCCTTGTTTTGGACTCTAACTTGCATGATCTGAATGAAACTAACCCGGACTGACGCTGTTTTCAGCAGAACTGCTATGGTGTTATTTTTGTGCAGAAAAAAAAGATCTCGGAATGACCTGAAAATCCACGGAGATAAGTTTTGGAAAATATAAAAAATACTAACAAAAGATGAAGGCCAGGGGGCCCACACCCTGTCCACGAGGGTGGGGGGCGCGTCCCTCCCCCTGGGCGCGCCCCCCTGTCTTGTGGGCCCCCTGCTGCTCCACCGACCTCAACTCCAACTCCATATATTCCTTTTCGCGGAGAAAAAAATCAGAGAGGAAGTTTCATCGCGTTTTACGATATGGAGCCGCCGCCAAGCCCTAAAACCTGTCTGGAGGGCTGATCTGGAGTCCGTTCGGGGCTCCGGAGAGGGGGATTCGTCGCCATCGTCATCATCAACCATCCTCCATCACCAATTTCATGATGCTCACCGCCGTGCGTGAGTAATTTCATCGTAGGCTTGCTGGACAGTGATGGGTTGGATGAGATTTACCATGTTATCAAGTTAGTTTTGTTAGGGTTGATCCCTAGTATCCACTATGTTCTGAGATTGATGTTGCTATGACTTTGCTATGCTTAATTCTTGTCACTAGGGCCCGAGTGCCATGATTTCAGATCTGAACCTATTATGTTTTCATGAATATATGCGAGTTCTTGATCCTATCTTGCAAGTCTATAGTCACCTATTATGTGTTATGATCCGACAACCCCGAAGTGACAATAATCGGGATACTTCTCGGTGATGACCGTAGTTTGAGGAGTTCATTTATTCACTATGTGGTAATGCTTTGCTCTGGTACTCTATTAAAAGGAGGCCTTAATATCCCTTAGTTTCCACTAGGACCCCGCTTCCACGGTAGGGTAGGACAAAAGATGTCATGCAAGTTCTTTTCCATAAGCACGTATGACTATATTCGGAATACATGCCTACATTACATTGATGAACTGGAGCTAGTTCTGTGTCAACCTATGTTATAACTGTGACATGAGGAATCACATCCGACATAATTATCCATCACTGATCCAATGCCTATGAGCTTTTCATATATTGTGCTTCGCTTATTTACTTTTCCGTTGCTATTGTTACAATCACTACAAAACTGCTATCTTTACTTTTACCGATGTTACCATTACTATCATACTACTTTGCTACTAAATACTTTGCTGCAGATACTAAGTTATCCAGGTGTGGTTGAATTGACAACTCAACTGCTAATACTTGAGAATATTCTTTGGCTCCCCTTGTGTCGAATCAATAAATTTGGGTTGAATACTCTACCATTGAAAGCTATTGTGATCCCCTACACTTATGGGTTATCACTCTACGGTACCTTACCTTCACACGATCTGATATTTCCTATGCCATGCAGCAAGCATGTTTATTCATGCATGACCCCCGGACATCCCATCTTCAGCTTGTCAAACGTATTCTACGCTATCTTTAGGGCACGTCGCACTATGGGCTGCAGTTGTACAAGTCCCCATCGCACTATCTCGTGGCTTATTGCGATGATGATTAGGCCGGATGCCCAGACACCCGGAAATCCACATCAGGCTTTTGCGTTTTCCTGGGAACCAATCTCATCTCCTGGTTGCCAAAACATCATCCCACCATGTCCCAATCTAGCACCGAAGCTAAGTACAGAGCTGTTGCAAATTGCGTCACCATGTCCACTGGCTACGACAGCGTCTTCACGAGCTCTACACTCCACCATCTCGCACCACCGTCGTCTATGCGATAACATTAGCGCCAGCTATCTCTCCTCCATACCCGGTCCAACACCAACACACAAAACACGTTGAGATCAATCTCCACTTCGTGCGTGACAGAGTTGCCTTGGGAGAAGCGCGGGTGTTGCATGTGCCATCTGGATTGCAGTACACCGACATCTTCACCAAGGGCATGCATATGATCATCTTCACCGACTTTCATTCCAGTCTAAACGTCCATCCAGGAGGAGTTCTGATTGCGGGGGTTGTTAATGTGTTGTACATTATTCATATTGTATGTACCGGTGTTGTAACACTACAAAAAAAATACACTTCCGTGATGATACGTGTATGTTACAGTATGTCACATTTTTGGTCATGCATATACATCCATGGCGATTTTATGACAGAATCAAGATAGTCATACCTGTGCTGTCATAGAAGTGTTCCATGACAATACCAAAATTAACATCACGGAAGTGTCCACTTCCATGACGATAAATCACGCATCATAGAAGTGCTTTTCTCAAGGGTGACCGACACATGGCATCCACCATAACGGGTCTCTATTAAGCTATCGGGTTCTGGTTTGGATCCGCTAACCCGTTAACAGCCCTGACCAATGGGGATTTTCCATGTGTAAAATTCTCATTCGCCGAAGGAAACACGTGTCAGCTCAGCATTGGGATGCATGTCATCCCTACAATGGACGATGCCTATGATATGTCGACACGTGGCACGACCCAATAGTGGCCCATTTAAGGTAAAAAGGCTGGCCCAGCTAAAGGCCCACCATATTTTTTCCGACACTAGTGGGCTGGCCCGTTAACAGCCTGCCATGTTTTGGGTCAAATTGAGGCCCATATCAGATCAGGCCCATTCATAGCCTGCCGTGTTTTGGGCCAAATTACAACCCATATTAAATCAGGCCCGTTAATAGGCCTCTGTTCTTTTGGGCCCATTCTAAGCCAGGTTTGTTTTTCATTCTGTTAAAGGCTCATTTGCCAGTTTGATCCGATAATAGTTTCGGCCTATTAGCGGCCCGTGGTGCATCTGGGACGTTGCCAGCCCGGTTTAACTTTAGGCCATTTAACGTCCCATGCAGAAACTGGGCTATTTCTTGTCCAAAGTAACTTTAGGCCTCTTAACGGCCCGTAGTCTTCGTGGATAAATTTTAGCCCAACTGGCCTATCGGCCTGTTAATGGCCCGTGTGACAGTTGGGCCTAATTACAGCCCGTGTTGAATCCGCCCTGCTTATAGCCCATCTGATAATGGCCCGTGACACTGTTGGGCCTACGGCCCGTGTTGATACCAATCTGCTTAAAGCCCATAATTTTATTGGGCCAAACAGGGCCCAAGATATATTTTGGCCTGTTAATGCCTCGTCCTATTTAGGCCAAACATGGGCCTTAGGCAGTTTTGGCCTATATTGGCCCATGAATTTTTCGGCTCAACGCTAGCCCAATCTAATTTTTAGCCTGTTAAAAGACCATGGTATTCTCTGGCCCAGCTGGCCAGAACTTTACTCGGCTGTTAAAGGCGGAAAACTACTATACATTTATACCATCTAATGACCCAAGATGATTATCGGCCCATGTTTTGGCCCATATGTGTAACGGACCGGCCTGAAGACCGACAACATTGAGATCCATTGAACCTTTCGGCCTAAATTACAGCATACCGAGCATGAACAAACCTAGACTATACAATAATGAAATTACAACATATTGCATACACTAGAAATCAAAGTTTGAAGGCTTGATAAGGATGCCTATCCAAATCTATACTATAACAAAGTTTGAAGGCTTGATAAGGATGAACTTACATTACATGTTAACACGGGCTGGACAAAGCCCTTCTCCATGTCGATGGAAGGATAATTCAGTAAATTCCCTAAAGAAACTTCTTTACAAGCATTCCGATTATTCACTACTGGAATCTAGTTATTTGCCGTCTGCCCGTTCTTTGCTGTCAGCTGGCTGACGACAAAGAAGGTCTTTGCCATCCGCTTACATTAAACGGATGACAAAGAACTGGCTGATGGCAAAGACACTGGCTGATAGCAAAGAAGGTCTTTGCCATCAGCCAGTTCTTTGTCGTCAGCTGGCTGACGAAAAAGATTCTTTGCCGTCAGCTGGTGTCAGATTTCGGTTTCCGGGAGACCCTTGAGGTTCGAACTCTGGGGTGCGCGTGAAGATCTCTCTCCTACCAACTCACGTCTCGAAGCCTCGCAAGGAATCTAGGCTAGAAAGATGAACACACACAAGGGACACGAGGTTTATACTGGTTCAGGCCACCATTTTGGTGTAATACCCTACTCCAGTGTGTGGTGTGGTGGATTGCCTCAGGGGCTGATGATGAACAATACAAGGGAAGAACATCCTCGCGAGGGATGTTCTTGTAGCGGTGTGGATGAACTCTCTTCTCCCATGGTGGGTGCCTAGTCCTATATATATAGAGGCCCTGGTCCTCTTCCCAAATATTGAGCAGGAAGGGTGCCCACAATTGGCCATTTTGAAGGGGAACATCTATTACACTTATCCTGACTAAAGTTGATCTTCGACCGCCAAAGACTCTGAAGATGACGCTGTCTTGGGCTCCACGGTGACCTCCATCTTGCCGCTCTGCTGGTTTTGGTCTTGTTGCACCGAAACGGAAACCTTTGCCTGATGCCTTGGCTTGTGCTTGCTCCCTTTGCACCAAGGGGGAAACAAGGACACTGCCCAAGCCGGCGCCCGCCTGGCCTCGATCGTCATGGCTTGCGTCACGAGCACCTCGCGAGGTACCCTTGCCTTGATCTCTCCGCCTCCTCGCGAGCCTGCCTGACGAGGCTGCTCCTGAGGAAGCTTCCTGTCGTCCGCCCCGCGAGGCTTGGCTCCTCGTGAGGGTCTTGAGCTTGAGCTGATGAAGGTGGGCCGCACTAGGCCACTGCTTGAGCCACACCGCATGCCGCAGGCAGGCAAGTCTGGGGACCCCCGTTCCCAGAACGCCGACAGCTGGCGGACGGCAAAGAGGAAGGTGGGCCCCACTAACGAGCAGCTTAAAAAAAATTAACGGGAGCTCTTTGCCATCCGCTAGCGGACGACAAAGGGGGTGGACGGCGAAGGGATTAACCTAACTAACGGCTGCCCCCACCCCACCCCTCCCCCTCTCTCTCTCTCTCTCTCTCTCTCTCTCTCTCTCTGTCGCACCTCTCCCCGACGAGAACACCGCCGCCCCCACCACCCACCGCCCTCTTGTCCCGTTGCCCCACCACCCGCCGCCCCTGTCCCCGTCACCCCACCTGCCACCGCCGCCCCCTCGCCCCTCGCCCCGTCGCCTGCCGCGACCGCCTCCTCCACTGGCTGCCGCCTTCCCCCCCGCTGGCCGCCCCTCCATGGGCCATGGCTCCCTCCACTTCTTATAGTCTTCTTCTTCTTCTTCATTTTCTTCTTCTTCTTCTAACATCTTGTTTATCATTTTCAAATTTGATTTAATTCACGGAAGCTTGCATGGATGGAGTCCTTCTTTTCCATTTGTGCTTTAATTTTGTATCAATGAACTTGCATGGTTGGAACTTGTTATATATGGATGGATGGATAAACAATGTGAAACTTTTGTAATATGTAAGGATGCATGGAACTATATATGTGTTGATCATGTATGTATATATGATGAAACTTGTGTGTTGGATATGCTTGTTGTGTATATATGTATATCTGGGTATATCTATGAATTGTTGTCAAATTGAATGAATTAAATTAAAAACAGGGATGTACAGGCTCTTTGCCGTTAGCTAGCTAATGGCAAAAAACTTTGCCATCAGCTAGCTGACGGCAAATATGCCACGTGGCAGATACCTGTGATTCCTGGGACTGGCATGTTTGAGCACTTTGTTGTCCGCTAGCGGACGACAAAGGCCGTAGCCTCTTTGTCGTCTACTGGCTGACGGCAAAGCATGCCGTTAACCCCAAACGGCTCTCACCCCACGTCACTGCCGTCCACAATCGTTGTCGTCTGCTGGCCACCATCGGCAGACGACACAAACCTTTGCCGTCCGTTTCCAGGAAGCGGACGGCAAAGAAGGCCTTTGTTGGCACGTGTTCAGACGAACGGTTTGCAGTCTGCCAGCAGACGACAAAGGATTTTGCCATCCGTGATCCATGCCTTTGTCGTCCGCCATGGACGGCAAAGAAGTGGATTCCAGTAGTGATTCTACATTTTGCAAAGAGTAAATATAGATCAAATAATATTGGAGGAAATTGAGGATAATGAAGCTTAGATGCAGACTAATGATACATAATCAAATAGCAATTAATTAAGTACAACGTTACAAGGCAAAAGGTACTGACAAGAGGAATGCTGACATCAACGTGTGCAGTGGCATTTGCTTTATTCAACATTTTGGTAAGAGTAAATGTAGATCTAATAATTTGGAGGAAGTGGAGGGCAGGGCAGATAAGATGCAGAGTAATGCTAGACAATCAACTGTCTCGCGACACAAGTACAATAATACCACCACCATCCATTATTACTTTCCACTCTAATGGATGTATCTGCACTATTAAGTTCTAAATACATCCAATTGATCAACAATTAATTCGATACACACGAGTACATGACAACATGTACTTACATGAGCAATCCAAAACTTCATATCCATTGTGTTAATTCTACATTTCTCTAAGAGTAAATATAGATCTTATAATTTCGAGCAAAGGGAGGATAAAGAAGCGAACATTTACAGTGATGCTACATAATCAAACAGCAATGTGTGTAAGTATGCCGGCCAAGGGCAAGGGGTACTGAGAAGAGCAATACAGTGCCCATTATTGTTGTGAAATCCTATGATCCTTTGAGCAAGGAGATTCATCTGAAATTAGTTTTCATATAAGACAGAAGGTAAGGCACATGTAGAAATTTAGGAGTTCAAATTTTGAATTGATATCAAACACAGTACCTGACGTTGGGCTCTCTGCAGTTCTAATAGGGGTTTGGCCAGTGGAGTAGGGGTAAAGTGTGGTACAGTTGGGCCTGTGTTTTCTGTGGCTGCTGATCTATCTGATTTGACATGTATCACTACCTTTTCCAAATACCTGGTTTCTACTCTTAAGGATCTGCACTCACCCTCTTCCTTTGGGACATCTATTACGGAAGAACAACATTTGACTGAAAAAACATAGTATGATGACACATGGAATAGTTATAGAAAATGGATAGGTATGACATATACTCATATATGGTGGTTAAACTAAGCAGATGGTGGTGTAAAAAAGTAGAAGTAATGCAAGAGGTCATATGCAAAATATGTGCGACCAATACAACCTTGCCAAGTTAGATTAAGCTCCTTGATGGGTGAATAAGATAGGCCATCCTCCACCATGCCAAGTTTGTTAGCTAGTGGATTGTTCCGCAATATTCCTCTCATGCGCCCATTCTCATATTCATTTTGATCATGTTCAATATCTGACATGCATGAAGACATAAAAACAAGTGAGATTATCTTTGTAATGCAGAAGTGATTCTAATCCAATACTGCCTCCCTGTAAACCCCTTTGTGCTATCTCTGCAATTCTTGTGAGAGATGCCATGCATGCTGTAATTTGGTGTGTGCATTAATATAATGTGGCCTACTACTCAAAATATGAGAACTCCAGAAGTGATGATACTTCACAGATGACAGCTTCAGCATATAGTTAAGAAGAACAAGTCGACCTGGCCTGACAGATTCAAAATATACTAAGGGAGAACAACTCGACTGACGATCGATCATAAATGTCTCTGCTACTCTTCCCAACAAGGAACATACTTATTAAAGAAGATAAGAGGATCATGTTAAAGAAGAGCAGAAGAGCAATCAGATTGAAGATATTACAAGGTTTTCTATGGAATGTCTGTTGCCCACCCATGATGAACCAGAGCGCATAGAGAAATACTATTCCTTCCGGTCTCTCCATATGTGGCTCACATGCATTTCGAAACCGAAGTAGAAACATTTATCTGACCAATTAAACATGTCCCAGTTTTACTAATATGAGCATAATATCATATTCAAATTTGTACAACTAAGCTTGTTTAGCTCGATGGGTGGAGCAGTGCTATTTCGACATGAACCACATAGGCTGATTGCGGTCATCAGGAAACCATAAGCATGATGAGTATAGTGTTGGCCGTGGCAGTGGGATGGCAGATCTGATGCTCAAACCGCACAAAGGTTAGTTAGCAACCGATGTTTTCCTTGAAATAACAACTAAGATTTGGTATGGACAAGAAAGTATAGTCAACAAGTGACAAAGAAATGCAATTCTGTAGTCTCTCTATATGTCGCGACATGCATTTGGAAAATCAAATGGGACCTTTAGCTAACCAATTAAATGTGTCTGTTAACTAATATCAGTATCATACCACAATCATAATTGAACAACTAAGCTTTGCAATTATGAGTGTTGCGTTGTTTAGCTTGAAGGGTGGAGTACTACTAGTACGACAGAAAGCACCTACGCAGATCATTTTAGAGTATATAAAAGGGGAAAACCCTAAGCATCAAGAGTAAAATCAGGAAAGTGGAACTAGCTAGACCATATGGGCTTGTATTGCTAGTAAGACAAGAAAGAGCTACATAAGAATCAAACAATTCCATGGCCCGCCCAGCCCTAGTCCAATATACAAAGGAGTGAAGGTAAATTTGTACCAAAATTTGGGATCCCCTGTAGTCTAAGCCATCTGGGCCGCCCAATATTTTAACTGAAGCTCCGCCATTGTGTGGCGCACATGCTTTTCGAAACGAATATAGGAACATTAGGTGACCAATTAAATGTTCTTTGTTTTAGTAATATATGGGCTTCATATCAGATTCATATATCAACAACTAAGCTTTGGAATTATGAGTGGCATGTTGTTTCGCTTGATGGGTTGAGGTCTTGAGGAGCAGTGCTAGCACGACGCGAAGCACCTACGATGATGGTAGTGAATATAAAGGGGGAAACCATAAGCTTTATGAGTATAGTGACTGTGCCATGGCGGATCTGAAGGTGCAAACCGAACAAAGGCTACTTCGCAACTAATGTTTGCTTTCAACTAGCCACTACGATTTGGTATGGACAAGAAAAGGATAGTAAACAAGTTAGATCTATTTTTTAGTGAGATTAATAACTTAAGAAGATATGAAAGAGTACCACCTCTCTTGTGACGCCTGTAGGCCCCTGCTGATACGTTGAGGGTGCTGCGTGTGCGATGGCTATTGGCGGCGCGAAAGAAAACTTTAGACGGCAGACGACCGGGTAGGGGGATAAGTCCTGTTGCCGTGGACGAGGTGGTCGTAGGAGCGGCAATGCCAAGGTGGACGGCGGCGCCGATGAAATGATAGGACGCAATGAAAGGATCCTGGTCTAGTGCCGTGGATGAGAGACGCCCATCTGTTGCAGCGGACAACGGGGTAGGGGTAGCGACTCCGGCAAGGTGGACGACGGGGTGGCAGACGGAGGAGCCTCGCCGGGGTGGGGAGGTTGTTGTGGCGCCCACGGTGTATGAATGGGGAAATGGAGGGGGAGGGGGGATCTCAAACTTTGGGATGCGCTTGTCTGAAATGTGGGAAAGTTACAAACTTATCCCCCGTTTAAAATTTCGAACATGATGTCGGTTTGGGATTGGACTGTAATATCGCATCTCCCCATTATTTGCCGGTAGCGATTTCGGGCGAGGAGAGGGTGTTTTGCCCCCCACGGTTGGCGCCCACAGTGTATGAACGGGGCTGATAGGTAGGGTGGTTGTGTCACGTCTGAGGGAAGTTACACATCTGCCCGTATTTAAAATATTTGCTTACATCGATTTTGGACTAGGAGAGTTTGTTTTGCCGCCCACCGTGTATGAATGGGGAAATGGAGGGAGAGACACATGTCTTTCGGATGAGCTTGAATAAAATGTGTTTTACCGCGCAGGTTAGACTCCTACCGTGTCTGAATGGGCTCAGAGGCGGCCGTGTCACGTCTGATTGAAGTTACTAGTCTACCCCTATTGACAACAGTGGAAATATGGTCGATTAGGATGTGAAGTGTCAAGGGTAGATGATACGTCTCCAACGATTCTACAGTTTTTGATGTATTCATGCCATGTTTACAATATTTTACATGATTTTGGTATGATTTGGTTAGAACTAACCCAGACTGACGCTATTTTCAGCAGAACTGCCGTGGTGTTGTTTTAGTGCAAAAATAAAAGTTCTCGAAATACGCTGAAAATCAACGGAGATTTTTTTTGGAAAATATAAAAAATACTAGAACGAAAAGTTATCGGAGGGGAGTCCCGTGGGCCCCACAAGGGTGAGGGCGCTCCCACCTCTTGGGCGCGCCCCCGTGCCTTTTGGACTCTTCGTGGGGGCCCTTGACTTGTTCTCGATGCCAACCTCTCCTATAAATCCCCAAACCTCCAGAAAATAACCTAGATCGGGAGTTCCGCCGCCGCAAGCCTCTGTAGCCACGAAAAACCTCTCGAGACCCTTTTCCGGCACCCTGCCGAAGGGGGGGATCCATCACCGGTGGCTATCTTCATCATCCCGACGCTCTCTGAGGGAGTTCCAGACTAGGGGGTGTCCGGATAGCCGAACTATCATCATCGGCCGGACTCCAAGACTATGAAGATACAAGATTGAAGACTTCGTCCCGTGTCCGGATGGGACTTTCCTTGGCGTGGAAGGCAAGCTTGGCGATACGGATATGTAGATCTCCTACCATTGTAACCGACTCTGTGTAACCCTAACCCTATCCGGTGTCTATATAAACCGGAGGGTTTTAGTCCGTGGGGCGAACAACAATCATACCATAGGCTAGCTTCTAGGGTTTAGCCTCTTTGATCTCGTGGTAGATCAACTCTTGTAACACACATCATCAATATTAATCTAGCAGGACGTAGGGTTTTTCCTCCATCAAGAGGGCCTGAACCTGGGTAAAACATCGTGTCCCTTGTCTCCTGTTACCATCCGCCTAGACGCACAGTTCGGGACCCCCCTACCCGAGATCCGCCGAATTTGGCACCGACATTGGTGCTTTCATTGAGAGTTCCTCTGTGTCGTCGCCGATAGGCCCGATGGCTCCTCCGATCATCAACAACGACGCGGTCCAGGTGAGACTTTTCTCCCGGACAGATCTTTGTGTTGGCGGCTTTGCTTCTGCGGGCCAATTAAGCAGCCATCTGGAGCAGATCGAAAGCTATGCCCTGGCCATCGGTCAGATTTGGAAATTTAAACTATACGGCCAATATCGCGGAGACTTGATCTTGACGGATTCGAGCCGCAACCAAGCGTGCCGCCTTGTCTCGATGGGCATGATTTAGCTCAGTGGCGAGCATTGCCACGGAGGCCGCACCGATATCCGCTCCGGCCCTTAATCCGGAGCCGGATTCCCCGACCGAGGACGAGTGGTTGGACACCGCCTCGGGGGCTACAATCTCTACGGCGATCGAGCCGAACTCCATCCATGTCCTTTGCAAAGACTCCAGGGCGCCGGACTCCTCTCCGGACTCCGAGCCCTCCGCGCCCTTGCCGATCGAATCCGATTGGGCGCCCGTTATGGAGTTCACGGTCGCGGACATCTTTCAGCACTCGCCCTTTGGCGACATCCTGAATTCACTAAAGTCTCTCTCTTTATCCGGAGAGCCCTGGCCGGATTACGGTCAGGAAGGTTGGGATGCGGACGATGAAGAAATTCAACGCCCACCCACCACCCACTTGGTAGCCACTGTCGATGATCTAACCGACATGCTAGACTACGACTCCGAAGACATCGACGGTATGGACGACGATGCCGGAGACGACCAAGACCCAGCGCCTACAGGGCACTGGAAGGCCACCTCGTCATATGACATATATATGGTGGACATCCCAAAAGATGGGAACGATGATGGAAAAATGGAGGATGACCCCTCCAAGAAGCAGCCCAAGCGCCGGCGTCAGCGGCGCCGCTCTAAATCCCGCCACAACAAGAATGAAGATTCCGGCACCGGAGATAACAATACACCGGACAACGCCGAAGACAATCCACTCCAGCAAGATCCGTCGCAGGAGGATGAAGACGCCAGCCCTCAAGAGAGAGCAGCAGAAGAAGAGGTAGAGGATTATATGCCTCCCTCCGAAGACGAAGCAAGCCTCGACGACAATGAATTCGTCGTGCCTGGGAATCCCGTCGAACAAGAGCGTTTTAGACGCAGGCTTATGGCCACGGCAAACAGCCTAAAGAAAAAAGCAGCAACAGCTTAGAGCTGATCAGGATCTGCTAGCCGACAGATGGACCGAAGTCCTCGCGGACGAAGAGCATGAGCTCGAACGCCCCTCCAAAAGCTACCCTAAACGCGAGCTGCTCCCCCGATTAGAGGAGGAGGCTTACGAACCCGCATCACCAGGAGACAATACGGCTGACCGACCACCCCGTGGCCGCGACGGAGAGGCCTCTAGGCCCTTCACTAGAACCGTACCCCGACATCGCTCAAAAAGCACATGGCCAAAGGGGAACGCTCCGGACCTGCGAGATATATTGGAGGACAAGGCAAGACAATCAAGATCGATCTATGGATCGCGTGGGCGCCCCACGGTACGTGATGACAACCGTCACGCCGGACACAGTAAGTCCGGCCGGGCCGAACAAAACAGACCAAGCTCTTCTGAGCTCTGTCGTGATATCGCCCGATCTGAGGCGCCAAGACACCCACTATGCTTCACGACGAAGTAATGGATCATCAAATCCCGAAGGGTTTAAACCCGTCAATATTGAATCCTATGGCGGCACAACAGACCCAGCGGTTTGGATCAAAGACTATCTCCTTCACATCCACATGGCCCGCGGTGACGATCTTCACGCCATCAAATACCTCCCCTCAAGCTTAAAGGACCAGCCCGACATTGGCTCAACAGCTTGCCAAAGCATAGTCAATTGGGAGCTGGGAGGACTGGAAGCCGCATTCTCGATAACTTCCGGGGCACTTATGTGCGACCACCAGACGCCGATGACCTAAGCCACATAATTCAGCAGCAGACGAATCGGTCGGACAATTCGGACACGGTTCTTAACCAAGAAAAACCAAATCGTCGACCGTCCGGATCGGAGGCCTCGCCGCCTTCAAGCATAACATCCATGACGAGTGGCTTGCCCGGCACCTAGGACAGGAAAAGCGAAATCCATGGCAGCCCTCACATCACTCATGACCCGCTTATGCGCTGGTGAGGACAGCTGGCTAGCACGCAGCAACAACCTCGGCAAAAATTTCGCAGTCCGGACTTCAAGGACCAAAGCGGCGGGCAGCGTCGTAACAAAACAAAGCGCCACACTAATGGCGACAATATTGAGGATACGGCAGTCAATGCGGATTCAGAGGCTCTAAACCCGGTCAGCGGAAAAAGCCTTTCAAAAGAACTACTCCGGGTCCGTCCAATTTGGACCGAATACTCGACCGCTTGTGCCAGATACACGACACCCCCGAAAAGCCAGCTAACCACACTAACAGGGACTGTTGGGTATTCAAGCGAGCGAGCAAGTTAATTGCGAAAACAATGACAAGGGCTGCATAGCGATGGCGAGGACGAGACCCAACCGCCCGAACAATAGAGGATGAAGGGTTTCCCCCAAAGTGCGGATGGTGAACATGATATCGCAACCCACATACCCAAAAGGGAGCGGAAGCATGCACTCAGGGATGTCTACGCGATGGAGCCAGTTGCCCCGAAGTTCAATCCATGGTCCTCCTGCCCGATCACTTTTGACCGAAGGGACCACCCCACTAGCATCCGCCACGGGGGATTCGCCGCACTGGTCTTAGACCCAATCGTTGATGGATTTCACCTAACCAGAGTCCTGATGGACGACGGCAGCAGCCTGAACCTTCTTTACCAGGATACAGTGCTCAAGATGGGCATAGACCCCTCAAGGATTACACCTACCAAAACGACCTTTAAAGGCGTCATACCAGGTGTATAAGCCAATTGTACAGGCTCAATTACACTGGAAGTGGTCTTCGGATCCCCGGATAACTTCCGAAGCGAGGAGTTAATCTTCGACATAGTCCCATTCCGCAGCGGCTATCATGCCCTGCTCGGACGTATCGCGTTTGCAAAGTTCAACGCGGTGCCGCACTACGCATACCTCAATCTCAAGATGCCAGGCCCTCGAGGAGTCATTACGGTCAACGGAAACTCTGAACGTTCTCTCCGCACGGAGGAACATCTGCGACTCTCGCGGCGAAGTGCAATGCAGCCTCTTAAGGCAATTCTCGAGTCCGGCCGTTAAGCGGCCGGACACAGCTAAGCGCTACCAAGTAACTTACAACAAGACCACAGCACGTTCAGAGCAGCGCCAGAGCGATGCGGCCCCAACCCCAGCCCTGCGAACGTCAAAGCAGGTCCTTCGCGTACACCATTACGCTCTGAAGATACCATGGGCATGGGGAGAGGGGCACGACCACGATAAACCCAGTCTGCGGCACAACCACACCAGGGGCTCTCAAGTGTGTCGTTCCTTTTTCTTTTCTTTTTACCTTTTACTTTTTACCCACAGGACTCCGTTTGTCAGAAGCCCTGTCCGGCAGCAGACCTGCCGAATTCACGATGCAACAACCAGGGAAGGATAAAGGCTACAACGAATATATAGGTGGTCTCCATTACGAGCATTTTCATACACCAATTTGCAGCCTACCCCTGGAGGGGGACATGTTTAACAGTCTCATACCTTGCTTATCGCACTATTTGTGTCGTTCTGCATTTGTAGCAGCACTTGTTGAATAAAACAATGCAACACCTTTTTGTTTATAATTGCATTTCTTTTTCATACATATGTTCATTTACGACATGTTGCATCCGTACACTTTGGTACGGCTAATATACACCAGGGGCTTATGTTTCCCGCGTTATGGTGTGATGAGTCCGAACACTTTCACAAGTGCGGCACCCCGAACTTATAGCACTATATGCATCGGCTCTGAATCATGTCTAAGGTCAATAGTTGGGTTTACCCGGCTCCGTGTTTTGGTACCTTACGTTCCGTTATATCGGCTAAGGTAGCACCGGAGAACCACCGCGATTTCGCCCAGATTCGGCTGGGCTAACGCCTCGATGAGAAAGCTAAAACTGACCGTCATGATGAGGCGAGAGACCTGTCGCTGTTCGAGAGGTTTTTGCGAGTCCTTAAAGACTTATGCGCTTAGAGCGAGGAGCGGATACTATCCGGCCAAGGCGTGATAGCGCCCCAAATTGACCTTCGAAGACTAGGGGCTTCACGATATTTAAAATTATAGAATTCTATGGCTAAGTGAGAGTGTTCAAGCATTATAAGTCCGGTTGCCTTATTACGCTGTGTTGGCGCCTCCTAGATGAACCCAAAATGGGAACAAGAGCGCTCAAGTTTATCCCGAACACCCCAGCACTTTCGTGGCATGGGGCTGAAGCCGACGACTTGCCATCTCTCGATTTGATAAACAGCCGCATGAAGGTAATATTTTAAATTAACAAGCATTGCTTAGCGCATATGAACTAAGTTTTCAGCACAGGATAACAAAATGCGAGTCTACTCAAATAGTACATCTTTGGAGCACTCACCGCAATAGTCGGGCGCCCTTGACACACTCCTATAATACATCTCGGGTGTGCGATGCTCCTTGCCCTCGGTGGCGGGTCCGTCACAAGCTTCAGGCATCCATCTTGCCCAGTGCACCTTTGCGTGGGCAAGGCCCGACGGGCACCCTCGATACAAGCGGAATGCTTGATAACTTCAACCCACGAGCACGCATCCACCAGCCGCCGACCAGGGCGAAGTAGCTCCTGTGCATGGCCTCCTTAGGCCACAGCCAAACTATGAGGCCCTTCATGGCCTGTTCGGCCGCCTTGTGGAGCTCGACCAGCTGCTTCAGCTGATCGCTAAGGGCACGGATGTCCGCCTCGGCATCTTGAGACCGAAGACCTTCTCCGTCGAGCTCCCTCCTCAGCCCGGTAGAATGCGGCAGCATCGGACACGCCATGAGGAAGATCTGCGAACGCCTCGAGAGCTCCGATTCGGGTAAGCAACGGTAATTAACACTCACATGCTTACTCGCATGAAAATGCCTTACCGCTGCTATTTTCTTCACCGCCTCAATCTCCTGGAGGGCCTTGTAGGCTTCGGCCTTAGCGGCTTTGGCACTCTCGAGAGCCGTTGCAAGCTCAGACTCTCGAGTCTTCGAGTCACGCTCCAAGTTCTCATGTTTTTTCACGAGATCCTGGAGCTATTGTTGTACCTCTGCCACCAGCGCCTCCTGCTTCTCTCGCTCGGTGCGTTCCGCGGCCGCATTACGTTTGGCCGCGGCCACCGCCTCCTTCAGGGTCGCCACCTCGTTAGTGGCCCCTACAATACCCACGTTATCCTTGTCATTTTTCTTGCAACCAAATCCTTTTCTGTAAGGTACAATTTTTATAAGGTATTACTCACCTTCTTTTTCCTCGAGCTGCTTCTTGGCATGGACGAGCTCGTTCTCGAACCGCCGAGGTTTTTCTTCAAAGTATTGACCTCGCATGATCGATGCGGGCGGAGGTCGGCAAGACAACCTGCAATCCCATGTTGACATATTTTTATGACTCCTGCGTTTATCTTTCTAAAGATCCTCAGTCCGGCTTTTCTTTCCGAACACCGAACCGACCATCAGGGGCTACTGTCTATGCGGTACCATTTTACATATATTAAAATTTCTTACCTCAAAGCCTGATAGATGGCTGGTACAGGCTTCGGTCAGCCCGCTCTTGGCGGACTGAACTGTCCGGATCACCGCACTCATAACAGTGCGGTGCTCCTCCTCGATGGAGGCGCCGTTGAGCGCCTCCAGTAAGCTATCCGGTGCCTCCGGTTGGACGAAGGACACCGGCGTCTTACCCTTCTTGCGAAGGGATCGTTTGCCGGACTCCGGAACCACTGAAGGTTCCGGCATTGAGTCCGGACAAGGGTCGGCCTTAGAGCCCCTGGGGGTCTTGCCCCCCACGCGCCTGGAGTCCGGGGGGTTGCCTTGTGGCACCTCCTGCACCACCTCCTCGGGACCAAGCCCCCTTTGGGGCCCCGCCGCGGCGTTGTCCGCCGCATGAGGCGAGGAGGCGGTCGGAAGCGAAGTACTCTCCATTTCCGACGAGCCCAGGGACCCGCTCGATGAATCGGCGAGCTCGCCTTTGGGCGGGCTGCATGATTGTTCGACATTAGAGAACACTCTGCAATAATAAAACGCCATGGGTATCCGGACACTGACGATCTCGCCAGGGGCTTGGCCCTTGTAGGCCAATCCCCCTCATCGTCGTCGACGTTGGTGGAGATATCCGGAGGAAGGGTTCTTCCCTTCTTGGACCCTCCGGCCTCCCCAGTTGGGGCGGCCTTCCATTTCCTCTCCTCCCCCGCAGGGGGAGAGGCTTCTTCTTCTTCCTCCTCGTCTTGTGGAGAAGATTCGCTTCAGAATCCGGCGACTCTGGCGTCGGGTGCTCCTTCGAGTTCCCGTAGCCTCCTTCCTGGCCTTCTTCTCCAGCACTACATGGGGTGCCGGAGCCAGTAGCCCCGTCAATCGGGCGTCCGCTGGGTCTTCTGGCAAAGGAAACGGACAGTTGATCTGTCCGAACGTCTTTAGCCAGACCTGTCGAAGAATAGGGAGTTTTCAGATCCCACGTAGAGTCAATCTATGGAAAAGGAGTCCCGTAAAGGGTAAAATAACTTACCTCGCTGGCTTGGCGCGCGAGCTGTATCCGCGATCTTTGTTAGCGGATGCGGGGCCAGCGTTTGAACAGCACCTTCCAGGCATCTTCGTGTGTGGTATCGAAGAGCCGGCTCAAGGTTCGGTGCTGCGCCGGATCGAACTCCCACAAATTGAAGTCCCGTTGCTGGCATGGGAGAATCCGGCGGATGAGCATCACCTGGATTATGTCGACAAGCCTGCGATTCTTGTCCACTAGGTTCCGGACCGTGTTTGGAGTCCGGATAGCTCGTCGAATCCCCCACTTCAAGCCCGTCTCTTTCCATGGCGAGAGCCGTGTGGGAATCCAGATCTGAATTGGGGCCGCCACCCATTCGGTCGCGTGGCTCGGTGATGTAGAACCACCCGATTGCCACCCCTTTATTGTCTTCACAAAGGAGCCCTCGAGCCATAGGACTTTGGCCATCTTCCCGACCATGGCGCCTCCGACTCCGCTTGGCTGCCCTTCACAACCTTGCTTGACATGAAGGTCTTGAGCCTAAGCCTTAGTGGGGCTGGATGAGAGGAAAGCCTCGACACGACAATAAACGCCGAGGCGTTGAGGGACGGAATTGGGCCAGTCATGGAAGTCCAGGCCGAGTAGAACATGAGCCCCGGACAAATGGGTGAAGTGGAAAACCTAGTCCAGCGGAGGAAGTGGGGAGAAATACAACCCTCTCATGGGGATTGGGGGTTGGAATAAGCTGCCCCGCGTCGGGCAGCCTGTGCGCGATATCGCGGACAAGTATCCGGCCTCCCGCAGTCTTGTGATGTGCCCCTCCGTGACGGAGGAGGCCATCCATCTGCCTCCCGCTCCTGACATGGTTGGAGAAGGTTGAGGAGGAAAGTGCGGACTTGGGCGCTAGAGCTCGAGTGCACGGGAATGGATGAGCAAAGGAGGAAGAAGGCGTAGGTGAAAGGGTGGATCCTTATCCCCTTATATGGGCAGACAAAAACATGTGTCCCACCGGCCTGGTAAAACTCGCTTATCTCCCAAGCGCCACAATCAATGGCGCGGTTGGGTTACCCACGTCCGTATTGATGGGAATCCCGGAATAAGGGGAACATGATCTCTGCCTCGACAAGACGTGCCAAGGAAATTGCTTCGCTGAACGCGCTGAGGTGGAACAATAAAAACAATTTGAATAAAGGCTTGGTAGTGGTGCGGCGTCGCACCACAAGATACGTCAGCAGATTGATCTTGTGTAATATTATTCTCGCTACGGTGGTATGTGGAATTTATTTTTGCAGAGCCGGACACTATCCTGGTGTTCACAATCTTCTATAAATTATTCGGAGGAAGAACCCGCCTTGCAATGCGAAGACAATATGCATAACGGACCCGTCGTCATTGAAGCCTGGTTCAGGGCTCTTGAGGAGTTCGGACTAGGGGTGTCCGGATAGCGAACTATCATCATCGGCCAGACTCCAAGACTATGAAGATACAAGATTGAAGACTTCGTCTCGTGTCCGGATGGGACTTTCCTTGGCGTGGAAGGCAAGCTTGGCGTCACGGATATGTAGATCTCCTACCATTGTAGCCGACTACTGTGTAACCCTAACCCTATCAAGTGTCTATATAAACCGGAGGGTTTTAGTCCGTGGGGACGAACAACAATCATACCATAGGCTAGCTTCTAGGTTTAGCCTCTTTGATCTCGTGGTAGATCCACTCTTGTAACACACATCATCAATATTAATCTAGCAGGACGTAGGGTTTTACCTCCATCAAGAGGGCCCGAACCTGGGTAAAACATCGTGTCCCTTGTCTCCTGTTACCATCCGCCTAGACGCACAGTTCGGGACCCCCTACCCGAGATCCACCGGTTTTGACACCGACACTCTCCATGATGACGAGGGAGTAGTTCACCCTCGAGGCCGAGGGTATGTACCAGTAGCTATGTGTTTGATCTCTCTCTCTCTCTCTCTCTCTCTCTCTCTCTCTCTCTCTCTCGTGTTCTTGATTTAGCACGATCTTGATTTACCACGAGCTTTGCTATTATAATTGGATCTTATGATGTTTCTCCCTCTCTACTCTCTTGTAACGGATTGAGTTTTCCCTTTGAAGTTATCTTATCGGATTGAGTCTTTAAGGATTTGAGAACACTTGATGTATGTCTTGCGTGGGATATCCATGGTGACAATGGGGTATTCTATTGATTCACTTGATGTATGTTTTGGTGATCAACTTGCGGGTTCCGTGACCTTGGGAATCTATGCATAGGGGTTGGCACACGTTTTTGTCTTGACTCTCCAGTAGAAAATTTGGGGCACTCTATGAAGTACTTTGTGTTGGTTTGAATAGATGAATCTGGGATCATGTGATGCATATCGTATAATCATACACACGGATACTTGAGGTGACATTGGAGTATCTAGGTGACATTAGGGTTTTGGTTGATGTGTGTCTTAAGGTGTTATTTTACTACGAACTCTAGGGCTCTTTGTGACCCTTATAGTACTAGCCCAATGGATTTATCGGAAAGAATAACTTTGAGGTGGTTTCGTACCCTACAAAAATCTCTTCATTTGTTCTCCGCTATTAGTGACTTTGGAGTGACTCTTTTTTGCATGTTGAGGGATAGTTATATGATCCAATTATGCTATTATTATTGAGAGAACTTGCACTAGTGAAAGTATGAACCCTAGGCCTTGTTTCGAAGCATTGTAGTACCGTTTGTGCGCACTTTTATCATTAGTTACCTTGCTGTTTTTATATTTTCGGATTATAAAAACCGATACCTACCATCCATATTGCACTTGTATCACCATCTCTTCGCCGAACTAGTGCACCTATACAATTTACCATTGTATTGGGTGTGTTGGGGACACAAGAGACTCTTTGTTATTTGGTTGGAGGGTTGTTTGAGAGAAACCATCTTCATCCTACTCCTCCCACGGATTGATAAACCTCAGGCCATCCACTTGAGGGAAATTTGCTAATGTCCTACAAACCTCTGCACTTGGAGGCCCAATAACATCTACAAGAAGAAGGTTGTATAGTAGACATGAAGCTCTTTTCTGGCGCCGTTGCTAGGGAGGTTAGTGCTTGAAGGTATATCTTTATATCTTGTAATTGAATCTTTTTGTTTCTTGTTTTATCACTAGTTTAGTATATAAAATAAAACTACAAAAAAATGGAATTGAGGATGCCTCATATGCTTCATCTTTTTAATGTCTTTCGTGAAAATGATGGAAAGGAAAATTGTGCTCAAGTGTTAGAAGAAGAATGCATTAAAATGTTTGGCACTGAAAGTTTGAATAATGAGCATGATTGCAATGTTGTTAGTATGAATTCCTTGAATATCCATGATGCTAATGATATGCAAAGCCACTATCTTGGGGATGCTATGTTTTATGAAGATGATATTTTTAGTTCCCCAAGTTTTGATGAGGAAATTTATTTTTATGATAGCATGCCTCCTATTTAAGATGATTATATTGATGAAAGTGGATTTGAAGAGATCATGACTTTACTTACTGATGAATCCACTATTTCGGAAGAGGTTCCAATTGATTATGAGAACAAAGTTGTTGTCTATGATGATTATTGTGATGACATGTATGCTATAAATAATAATAATAACTATGAAACTTGTCATCATGATTTTAATTTTCAATTGGATTATGCCTCATCATGATTATTGTGATCCTTTTGCTACAAAATACCTATGCATAGGAAGTGTGTTAGACTTAAATGTGATAGTCATATTCTTCATGATGCTCTCTTTGTGTTTCAATTCTTTTCTTTTATGTGAGCATCATTGTCATCATTATGCCTAGCTAAAAAGGCATTAAAGAAAAGCGCTTGTTGGGAGACAACCCAATATTTAACCCTACTGTTTTTGTGTGTTCACATGATTAAGCTACTGTAGTAATAATGTTTTATAGCTTTTTTTTCAATAAAGTGCCAAGTAGAACCTTTGGGAAGACTTGGGTGAAAGTTAATGTGATCTTCCTGTAAAAAACAGAAAGTTTGCTCTCACGAGATTAGCTGTAATTTTTTTACAGAAGAGTGATTTTGAATTGATTCTTTTTGCAAAAGATTAACAGACAAATTCCGCACGTCCACCAATTTATTTTAGAATTTTTTAAGTTACATAAGTAGTCGAAAGTTACAGATTACTACAGATTGTTCTGTTTTTGACAGATTCTGTTTTCTATGTGTTGTTTGCTTATTTTGATGAATCTATGAGTAGTATCGGAGGGTATGAACCATAGAGAAGTTGGAATACAGTAGATATAACACCAATATGAATTTATAATGAGTTCACAAAAGTACCTAAGTGGTGATTTATTTTCTTATAATAACGAAGCTTACGAGTTTTCTGTTGAGTTTTCTGTTGTGAAGTTTTCAAGTTTTGGGTAAAGATTCGATGGACTATGGAATTAGGAGTGGCAAGAGCCTAAGCTTGGGGTTGACCAAGGCACCCCAAGGTAATATTCAAGGACAACCAAGGTCCTAAGCTTGGGGATGTCCCGGATGGCATCCCCTCTTTCGTCTTCGTTCATCGATAACTTCACTTGGTGCTATATTTTTATTCACCGCATGATATGTGTTTTGCTTGGAGCGTAATTTTATTTTATTTTGTTTTACTTGCTGTTTGAATAAAGTACTTGAGGATCTGAAATTCTTAAATGTTATAGAGTCTTCACATAGTTGCACAATTATTCGACTACTCATTGATCTTCACCTATATCTTTCAGAGTAGTTTGTCATTTGATCTAGTGCTTCACTTATATCATTTTAGAGCACGATGGTAGTTTTATTTTGTAGAAATAGATGAACTCTCACGCTTCACTTATATTATTTTGAGAGTCTTAAACAACATGGTAAATTGCTTAGGTTATGAATTTAGTCCTAATATGATAGGCATCCAAGAAGGATATAATAAAAACTTTCATATAAAGTGCATTGAATACTATGAGAAGTTTGATTCTTTATGATTATTTTGAGATATGAAGATGGTGATATTAGAGTCAGGCTAGTGGAGTAATTGTGAATTTTAGAGATACTCGTGTTAAAGTTTGTGATTCCCGTAGCATGCACGTATGGTGAATCTTTATGTGATGAAGTTGGAGCATGATTTATTTATTGATTTTCTTCCTTATGTGTGGAGGTCGGGATCGCGCGATGGTTAACTCCTACCAACCCTTTCGCTAGGAGCATGCGCATAGTACTTTGTTTTGATGACTTGTAGATTTTTGCAATAAGTATATGAGTTCTTTATGACTAATGTTGAGTCCATGAATTATACGCACTCTCACCCTTCCACCATTGCTAGCTTCTCTAGTGCCGCGCAACTTTCACCGGTTCCATAACACCCACTATTACCTTCCTCAAAACAGCCACCATACCTACCTATTATGGCATTTCCATAGCCATTTTGAGATATATTGCCATGCAAATTTCCACCGTTCCATTTATTATGACACACTCCATCATTGTCATGTTGCTTTGCATGATCATGTAGTTGACATCGTATTTGTGGCAAAGCCACCGTTCATAATTCTTTCATACATGTCGCTCTTGAATCATTGCACATCCCGGTACACCGCCAGAGGCATTCACATAGAGTCATATTTTGTTCTAAGTATCGAGTTGTAATTCTTGAGTTGTAAGTAAATAAAACTGTGATGATCTTCATTATTAGAGCATTGTCCCAGTAAGGAAAGGATGATGGAGACTATTGAAAGTGCGTTAAGTCGACTAGAGGGGGGGTGAATAGGCGATTTTTACAAATTCTTCATTGAGGAATTTCAGGATGAGGAAATTCCTAAGTCATGAACAACTAGCAGCGGAATAAGTACTCAGGCATAAGCATCACAGAGCAACAACATAGTCATCATGATGAAATGAAAGACGGGCATGGAGTACAGAAAGCGTAAACACAGGATATGCAGGCTGAAGACAATGTGACTGAAGAAATAGGGTTGAGGAAATAGAGAAAATCTTCAGTCAAAGTCTTCAAACAGTAATGATCAGGTTCATCAACACATGAATGAGGAAATGAAAGGGTTGAGGAAATAGAACCAGTAGGCTTGGTGAAGACAATGATTTTGTAGACCAGTTCCAACTGCTGTGACAGTTCTACGCCTGGTTGGAGAGGCTGAGTATTTAAACTCGAGGACACACAGTCCTCACCGTATTATCCTTGAGCAAAGATCACACTGACCTCGCCCGACACCCGTGGTAAGTCTTCACAGGTGACTTCCAAACCTTCACAGGCTTGGTCACTCGGTGATGCACAATTCCTCTTGGATGCTTAGACCATGACGCCTAACCGTCTGGAGGATACACAGTCCTCAAAGGTAACAACCGTCGGTTCCACGCAGGAACAATCTCTTCAGTGATACTCAATCACTTTGGGTTTGTATGTTTGGTTTTGGGATTTGGGTTTTCCTCACTTGATGATTTTCGCTCAAAGTCCTTGGAGGACGGGATGCTCTCAAATGACAAGTGTTAGTTTCTATCGGAGCAGCCAACCAGCTAGTGGTTGTAGGGGGCGGCTGTTTATAGCCTAGGGAGCAGCCCGACATGATAAGACATAAATGCCCTTCAAGGATATGATCTTTAGGTGGTAGGATATTTTGGACAGCTGGCGCGTAGCACATCAACGGTCGGATTTGAGGTTCGAATTCCTCAGGGCTATCATGTTTCTCACTGTGTAGGCAATCGGCATTGGCGAATTCCTAACTCCTCAGTCCGGAAAAATTCCTCAAAGACCAGAAGATCTTCGTCTCTGTCACTGAAGAAATTGGCTGAACTGATATGAGATTTCCAATGGCTTCACTCGAAAGAATTGTGTAGGTATAGGATTTTGAGATTAGCATCACGTGGAAATCAGTTTCCTTAGTATTACCTCGACCCCCTTTAACAGTACGGTGTTTCCTATGAATCAAGAAAGAGAAAATGAAACTACGAAAACAAAAGTCTTCACGCTTCATATGCTCGCATGAATATCCAAGTCTTCAAGGTCGCACCAATTTCATCACTTTCAAAGTCTTCAGGAGAAACAAAGTCTTCAGCTGAAGACATTCATTTTTAGGGGTCGGCAATCACTGTAAATATCAAACTCCTCATCGACTTATAGAGCCTGTGTACACTCACAAACATATTAGTCCCTTAACCTATAAGTCTTCAATACGCCAAAATCACTAAGGGGCACTAGATGCACTTACAACTACGATTCCCCCACAAGTCAGGATGAGACTCCGGACGAAAAAAAAGAGGCCAAAAAAAGGAGGAGGCCCAAAATAAACAAATAAACAAAAAATGATATAAAAAAAGAGAAGGGGCAATGCTACTATCCTTATACCACACATGTGCTTCAAAGTAGCATCATGATCTTCATGATAGAGAGTCTTCTATGTTGTCACATTCATATACTAGTGGGAATTTTTCATTATAGAACTTGGCTTGTATATTCCAACGATGGGCTTCCTCAAATTGCCCTAGGTCTTCATGAGCAAGCTTGTTGGATGCACACCCACTTAGTTTCTTTTTGAGCTTTCATACACTTATAGATCTAGTGCATCCGTTGCATGGCAATCCCTACTGACTCACATTGATATCTATTGATGGGCATCTCCATAGCCCATTGATACGCCTAGTTGATGTGAGACTATCTTCTCCTTTTTGTCTTCTCCACAACCACCATTCTATTCCACTATATCTTGTAATGCACATTTGAAGAGTAGAATCATGGAGATCTCCCCCTGTATCTTGTAATTCATACACGCATTTAACATATCAAATGAATAATTTGAAATGCATGATGAAATATGGTGACTGATGTAATTCAGCATGCCTGCATAGCATATCTGAGGAAATAGCATGCAGAAAAACCGAGTAAAAGTATCAGGTCACCACCGGACTTAAGTTTACAACTAAATCAACAAACACTTCAGAAGAGCGAGAGTTGCAACTTAACAAAAACACGCCCATATAGATACCCCCGCTTGAAGACTAACTCAATTTCTCCCCCTTTGTCATCAAATGACCAAAAAGGGATGTAAAATGAGGACTAATGCCCCTGAAGAATATCATCATGAGGTTGATGGAGGAGCGCCAGCGTTGTTGGGGTCGGTTGTTGGAGTAGGGCCTGCCGCAGTGTTGTCCAAATCTTCATTTTCTTCGGTCTCACGCGATGAAGAATATGAGCTGGGCACCAAGGGAGGAACTTCAACTTTCTTGAATTTTTTCGCTCGAGGCTTAGACCAGCTGAAGTCCTACTTGAAACCAATCTGCTTGAGTTCCTCATCACCGTAGAGATGAGATAGAATATACCAGGTGCGATCAAAAACTTCATTGAGGTAGTAATGGTTCTTCTTCACTGAATTATATGTAGCAGTCATGTTGTGAAGAATTGAACCAAACCGACGCTTGACCCATTTGTGATTGTGATCGACCTTCTGATGAAGACTAAGGAGAAGCTGACGATCACTCATCACCCTTGGAGCTGTGGCTTGAGGACTTTGCTTTGTGGCATTGGCGGCAGAATCATGAGTGGCAGAGTCATCATTGGGGGAATACGATGCAGCTTTGCGGAACTGTCCATCCAATGGATGAATGCCCTCATCAACAATTGCAGTGGCTTTGCCCTTTTCATCAGCTGAGGAAAATATCCGCTTGAGGATTTCAATAGGGGGCAAGTAACTGCCATGGTTGAGTGTGTCATCCTTGTAATTGATTGAAGACCTTGATCTGAGGAATCTCATAATCCAGAGAGCGTAAGGCTTCAATTCAAAGGGAGACATAGCAACATTTGCCACAGTCCACATGAAGAAGTCATGATAGTTCATTGGGATACCATGCATGATATTGAACAACATATTCTTCATCATGCCAACAACTTCTTCATCATTGGAGTCATGGCCTTTGATAGGACTCAATGTCTTTGTCAGAATGCGATAGACAGTCTGAGGCACATAGAGCAATTCCTTCACGAGGAATTTGGTTCTGGGGGCTTGACCAGGCTTCATCGGTTTCATCAACACCTGCATGTAATGATCAGAAAGTTCAGGTTCTTGATACATAAGACGTGCACCTTCAAGGGGAGGACTGACTGGCAGGGCATGAAGAAATTCAGAGGCCGGTGCTTTGAAGTGAGTGTTTTTGGTCATCCAGTCCAACACCCAGGAGTTTATATCTTCATCATTGCCGGTGATGTGCAGCGTCGCGTAGAACTGAAGAATGAGTTTTTCATTCCAATCACATATATCGGTGCACAAGTTGAGCAGTACAGCATCATGAAGTACACTAAGGACTGGTGTGAAGCACGACATCGATTCCATGTCCACATGAGGAATATGCTCATGGTCGAAGACTTTGTCCTTATTGAAAAGCGGTGAAGAATAGAAGTTTGCTTGGCTGGCAGTTCAGAAACGCTTCCTTCTAAGACGAGCAGAGTCATAAGGATTGTAGTCGGTGAAGAACACTCGCTCATGGAAGAAGTCATTAGCCTTGAATTTTGGCGTCTATGAGAATGGATTCTTCAGTGTTGGATGAGGAGTATCAGTCAATTGAAGTACAACCTTAGGAATCTCAAGCTCTGGAGCCGCAGGCTGAGGAATTTCAATTTCTGCTTCAATAGCAGCCTGGGTCTCCATATCTTCAGCAGCTTTTTCATCAGTACTAGTGGCAGGAATTTCTTCATGAATGGAAGGTGTAGGGTGAATTTCATCAGAGCCCATGAGAACTTCAGTTGGTACTGGGGACTGAGGAATTTGTTGTAGTGGCATGAACATGGGAGAGTTGGGGTGCTGACTTTCCCAAAAGTCATCATTCATTACAGGTGTGGTGCTCCCAATGTCCACACCTTCATCTACTTCCATTTGATCAACGCCCGCCTCTTCAGCTGTGAACTGAGGCATTGGTGATGATACCAGTGGGGTTGAAGTGACATGGTCAATTTCAATTTCTTCATCCATCTGCTCTGTCAAAGCAGCAGAAGGATTTTCTTCATCAGATTCATGTGGAAGCTCATAGTCTTCACCAAAAGGAACGAGTTCCTTTGAAGACATGCTTGAGAGAGGAACAACATCAATTGGGTTCTCAAGTGAGCTGGTCAAAATCTTCGCCTTCTTGGGTGCAGAAGATTCTAAGGAAGCAAATGCTTTCCTTTTCTTCATAGCAGCTCGCTCCGCAGCCTTTGTTTTCTTCACTTCCAAAGCAGAAGGAAGAATTGGAGTTGGTGTTGGCATTGGTGCAGGAGGAGCAGAGGAAATAGGAGCAATTTCTTCAGGAACAACTGATGCAGTTGTCCTGTCTTGTCCAGCTTCAGCAGGTGCAGCTTCAAATGCTTTAGCTACCCTGACTTGTTCTTTAGGTGCAACACTAGTGGTTGCCCTGGCAATTTCTTCAGCGGCTGGAACACCTTCAGCCTTGGTGCTTGCAGTTTCATCAGCAGCCTGATTTTCATCAGCGGTGCTGGAATTTTCTTTAGTTGGCTGTGTAGATGCTTCAGCCCGAGGAATTTCAATGTGCATTGGAGCAGCAACACTGGAAGTGAGTCATTTCGCTATTTTGATGAATCTAACTTTGGCTCCTAGCTATTCTGCCTTGTAGGCGTCAAATTCATCACTGAGCTTTTTGATCTCAGATGGCAAAGTGGGGAGATGATCGTTGTTTCTTGTACTGGGCTTTCTTCGCAGTTCTGGCATGTTCATATTTCCATTTTTCTTCACCGATAGAATGCCGTCAACATGTGACTTTGTCCAGGAGTGAGGTCTAACTCTGGCAATGGAGTGTTTGGGTCTTTGTGCCAGAGTTCAATGAAATCTAGGATCTTCTTTGGATCCAATAGAAGAGGCACATCACTGGCCTTGGATCTAGCGGCCCTTTGCTGTCTATTTTTGATGATTTCACTCAATTCTTCATCATCAGCTTCATCATCATCAGGTGGTATATTGAAGGCAACTTGCTTCTTGTGAGGACTTGGTCTAGTGCCTCTTCCTACAGTGGCCTTGCTCTTCAGCAAAATTGGGATTTTTGAAGATGGAGGAGGAGCTAAAGAACTTGCAGAAGCTCCTGAGGCAATTGAGATACCTGTTGTCCTTTAGCACATGGAGAGATGCATAGGTGCTGAGGACTTTGCCGGAGGAGCTAAGGATTTTGCAGCCAGAGGAACTAGAGAAGCCTGAGGAATTTGCCGTGAGGGCACAGACGAGCTTGGCCGTGAGGGCATTGCTGAGCTCGGAGGTTCGCGAGCAGGCTTCTTGGGCATAGCCTTCTTGCTTGTGAAAGCCTTAGCAGTGGCAGCAGCAGAATCTTCATTGAATTTCCTCACTGCTTTTTTGGCCAGTTTGGCCAATTTGGCTTGCTGCTTGGCCCATTCATTAGCATAATCCTCACCACGTTTGATGCTTGTGGGATCAGCTATTTGGCCAGGTGCCAAGGGAGGTCTTGGGCAAGGAGGGTTGAGAGCGAATTTCTTCATATATTTTGGAGTAACATATTTGTACTCCCTCCATTCCCGTTCCCATCTTCGTTCAATTCTCTGTATGCACACCTTGCGCTCATTCTTTCTTTCCTTCCCATGAGTTGCCTCATCAGGCATGCAGTACCCTGCATAAATGTCAGCAGGGATCTCAAAGGCAGTGTTGACATCCAGTTTCTTTCCTCCCTTCTGAGGTCTTTTCCCATCTGCCATTTTCTTCAGCTGAGGAATTTGAAGTATTGAGTTCTCTAAAGAAGTATGCAGCTTTTCTTCATGCAATGCTGCAAATGAGTTAAGTTGATGAGAACCTAGTGATTCAGCAGCAGACATGTGTACCCGTGAACAAAGTATAGGTGCGAAGAATTTGGAGAGGTCATATGCGTTCTCGGAAGTTTTCACAAAACAGAACAAGTTTGAGAAAGTTGACCAGATATGCCTTGAAGAATTTCACTAAGCGTTCTTTGACTTAGGTTCCAGAGTTGTGATTGTGAAATTCACACAACTGAGGAATCTTGCGGAAAAAAGTCATTTAGAGAAACAGATCAAGAACAGATGATTGTGCAAGGTGTTTAGAGTGTGAAAGATGAAGAATAAACACCTTTTGAAGATTTTCTAGAAATCATCAGATTCAACAAACGCAATAAAAGTAACTTTTAATTACCCTTGACGAACAACACGATGAACTAAGATTGTAGATTCGGAGGTTCGTTAGTCCAGATCTTCCACACCCTAACTTGGCAGAGGAAGGCATCTACAGCGGCGGCGGAGTGAAGAAACCCGCAGCCGGCACGAGTACGACAGCGACGAGGTCGAGGCAGTGAAGTCTTCCTCACCGATGACGATTGTCGGATTTCGGGTTCCGACAAAACCCTTAAGGTTCGAACTCTGAGGTGCACGTGAAGATCTTTTCCCTACCGATCCACTCCCTCGCCTCGCCACGGTCCTAAGCTAGCAAGATGAACAACACAAGGGACGCAAGATTTATACTGGTTCAGGCCACCATTGTGGTGTAATACCCTACTCCAGTGTGTGGTGTGTGGATTGCCTCTTGGGCTGATGAGGAATAGTACAGGGGGAAGAACGGCCTCATGAGGGGAGGAGTTCTTGTGCTGGTGTGGGTGATTCTGGTCAGGGTTCGATTGGTCGATCCCCTTGCCTTGGGAGTGGCTAGTCCTATTTATAGAGGCCTTGGTCCTCTTCCTAAATATTGAGCGGGAAGGGATTCCACAATGGCGGGATTTGAAGGGGGACAACTAGTACAAGCTATCTTGACTAATGGTGGACTACGACAGTCAAAAGCACTAGCGATGACGCCGTCTTGGGCTCCACGGTGACCTCCGTCTTACTTTCCTCCTGGTCCTGGTCTTGTTGCACCGATAGGGAAACCTTTGCCTGATGCCTTGCTACTCTGCGCCTGCGCTTGCCCCCTTAGCAGCAAAGGGGAAATAATGACACTGCGCTGGCCGGCGCCCTCCTGGCCTTCGATCGTCATGGCTTGCGTCATGTGCACCTCGCGAGGTACTCCTTGCCTTGATCTCTCTGCCTCCTCGCGAGCCTGCCTGGTGAGGCCGCTCCTGGGAAGGCCTTGCACCGTCCGCCCCGCGAGGCTTGGCCCCTCGCGAGGATCTTGAACCTGGGTTGATGAAGACGGGCCGAACTGGGCCACTGATGAGCCGCGCCGCATGCCAAAGATAGGCAAGTCTGGATACCCCCATATCCAGGACGCCGACAGTAGCCCACGGGCCCAAGGTGCGCTCGGACTTGGCTCAGCGGTGAAGCCAAAGGTCAAGTGCGGAGCACCGCGGGCCCCAATAGCCTGAGGCCTTGGGCGACGCATGGTGACTTGGTTGGACGTGGGCGTCTTCGCTTCCCCACGCTGCCTCGACAACTGCCTGATTGACAAAAGGCAGGCTTGGGTATGGCTTACTTTCATTGCTCTCTTCCGCCTTGCCTCAGATCCCCTTCCTTGTTTTCTTGCTTCCAAATCTCCAGATCTGCTCCATTCGTTCCCGGAAGCAAGCGATGGCACCCCGCAAGACCAAGCCCGACGCGCCTCCGGCTTGGTACTCGCCAGCCTTGGATGCTCCCCCGTATCGGAGAAGAATCTTGATGCCGTACGCCTGATGACAGAGGTGGAGGGCAGTGAGATGGGGGCGACGGAGCTCCGGGTCGGCTCCACTGAGGCGGAGGCCAAGGGGAGCACCTTCTACCCCTTCTTCATGAACGCCATTGTTGCTGGCCTGGTGCCTCCCTTCTCCGAGTTCTTCTATCCCGTCCTCCGCCATTACAGGTTGAAGGCCCTTCACCTCCATCCTAATTCCTTCCTCCTTCTGTCGATTTTCGCCAACTACTGCGAGGCGCATGTCGGGGTGATGCCGTCCGTGGCTCTGCTGCGCCACTTCTTATCCCTCCGAATCAACGGCGAGCACACCTTGGCGTGTGCCAACTTTGTTGCGTATGGCAAGACCAATACGATCTCGAAGACCAGGAAGAGGGCTGAGGGCTTCTGGAGCAAGTGGGTCATGGTGGACGCCAGGTGCATCCACTCCAGGCTGATGCTACCCATGAGGATGCCCCACCTGACAAGGGGTGGTCCCGCGCGAAGCTTGACGACAACCGGGCGAAACCGGTGCTGACGAAGATGAACGCCGATCTGAAGCCGACAACGTGAAAGCGGCGAAGCTGACGGGGGCCACACTCCTGAGGGAGTTCCTGCTGCAGCGGGTGGCTCCCCTTCAGGCGCACCCGCGCCCGTTGTAGATGCTCTAGGGTGCCGACGACAGGCTCCGCTTGAACCCGGTTGTCGGTGTCAAAACCGGCGGAGCTCGGGTAGGGGGTCCCGAACTGACAGGAGGCTGGGGACACGATGTTTACCCAGGTTCAGGCCCTCTCGATGTAGGTAATACCCTACTTCCTGCTTGATTGAGCTTGATGATATGAGTATTACAAGAGTAGATCTACCACGAGATCGTAGAGGCTAAACTCTAGAAGCTAGCCTATGATGATTATGATTGTTCCTTCTCTACGGACTAAACCCTCCGGTTTATATAGACACTGAAGGGGGCTAGGGTTACACAGAGTCGGTTACAGAGAAAGGGATCTACACATCCGAATCTCCAAGCTTGGCTTCCATGCGAAGGTGAGTCCCGTCCGGACACGGGACGAAGACTTCAATCTTGTATCTTCATAGTCCATCAGTCCGGCCAAAGTATATAGTCCAGCTGTCCGAATACCCCATAATCCAGGACTCCCTCAGTAGCCCCCAAACCAGGCTTTAATGACGATAAGTCCGGCGCGCAGATTGTCTTCAGCATTGCAAGGCGGGTTCTTCTCAAAATCCAGAGTACATGTCGTAGCGAATAGTGTCCGGCTTCCCATCAATGTTGTACTCCTCGGCTTCCGTGCTTCAATAACCGCTAGCTCAACGTGTCAAGTGAATACGAGAAGTCAGTGCATTTTTACATTTGCCACCCTGACCCTGTAAGCCAACCATCTATTTGAAGAGACGGGGATCCTCAGATCCAAATCACACCATCCTCCTCCCAACAAGTTAACAGAGCGCGCCTGGAGAAAACAATTCCATCATGGCCGGCCGCGGCAGCTCCTCCTCTTGCACCCATAGCTCTAAGCCAGGCGATAGGGAGAAGTGTTCTGTCCCCCATAGCCGATTAGTAGAGTTGCAGACCTAGGGGTTTCTTCCACCTGCATACATGGTCCCCGTCTGAGCCGGACTAGCCACCTATAATGGCGGGGAGCACGTAGAGAGCCTTCCTAACCCATCTCAGGGGGAGAGGGTATGCCTTGTCCCATATTTACTAAGGGGACTCGGGTTTCCAATCCACCCGTTCCTCCACGGGCTCCTAGAGTTCTATGGCCTCCAGCTGCATAATTTCACCCCTGCCTCCGTACTGCACATCGTAGGTTATGTTGCCCTCTGCGAGCTATTTCTGGGCTGTGAGGCTCATTTCGAGCTATGGAAGAGGCTATTCTGCCTCGTCCCTTGTAATCAAGAGGGATCTATATATCAAGTGGGCGGAGCTGAAATATGGCGCGTCGCCCAGACCGGATACTTGTCCGGCACTCCAAAGAAGGCATCCGAAGACTGGCCTATGGAGTGGTTTTATGTAGAGGACGTTCCCCTTCTGGACCCAATCCGGACGGGCCTTCCTGAGTTTACTAATGCCCCGCTGAAGAAACGCCAGAGCTGGCGCCCCCGGAGCCCCCAGGAGGAAGATAACAGAGAAGTCCTCTACCTGATGGGCAGGATAAAAACACTAGCCCAATCAGGACTGACAATAATCAAAGTTATGTCAATATGCATAATGTGGGAGCTGCAGCCACTTCAATATCGGGGGAAACCCATGTGGCACTTCAACGGAGAAGACGATGCCACCCGATGCGGTCGTAAAAGTCCGGACTCCACCACCGCTCTGGCAAGGATATTGTCCGACTTGTACAAAGGAGAAGAAGAGGAGTTCCTCCGCGTTAAGCCACGGGATGGATTTTCCATGTACAACCCCCCAAGCTGGGTAAGCTGTCGTCCTTTACTCAACTCTATTCATTCTTGCATCCTTTGTCACGATTATTTACCTTGCTATTTCATAGCTGGAACTGAGAAAGGCCGTGAAAGAGTTCAACAGCCCATCTCTGCAGCCATAGGATCCTAACCGGACTCTCGACCCCGGACTTGAAGAAGATCCAGACATATCTGTGGAGCTCGTCGATGGGACATTTTACCAGTCAAGCTATGACGGCACTTTGGTGGCCATCATCGCCGATTATCCCAGACTACTCCCTGTATCACACGTAAGTAAAGCCGAAGTCCTAACTTCCGAGTAGGATTCCTTCTTTATGCCATACCTTATGCACGTATATTGTACTTTTATAGAAACGGCTATTGGGACGCCGTGCCGAGCCCATGGGGGCTCATCAGCAAAGGGTACCTAGGCCAGGCAGGCTTAAAAGGAAGGCGGTTAGGATTGAGACGCCATCGTAGAGGTATAATTTAAAACAAGCTCCGTGATTATCATCTTTGAAATGTAACAGTGTCCATTATATCCTGGTGAGGGAGTTCCGGACTAGGGGGTGTCCAGATAGCCGAACTATCATCATCGGCCGGACTCCAAGACTATGAAGATACAAGATTGAAGACTTCGTCCCGTGTCCGGATGGGACTTTCCTTGGCGTGGAAGGCAAGCTTGGCGATACGGATATGTAGATCTCCTACCATTGTAACCGACTCTGTGTAACCCTAGCCCTCTCCGATGTCTATATAAACCGGATGGCTTTAGTCCATAGGACGAACAACAATCATACCATAGGCTAGCTTCTAGGGTTTAGCCTCTTTGATCTCGTGGTAGATCCATTCTTGTAACACACATCATCAATATTAATCAAGCAGGACGTAGGGTTTTACCTCCATCAAGATGGCCCAACTCGGGTAAAACATCATGTCCCTTGTCTCCTGTTACCATCCGCTTAGACGCACAGTTCGGGAACCCTACTACCGAGATCCGCCGGTTTTGACAATCGACATTGGTGCTTTCATTGAGAGTTCCTCCTGTCGCCACCGATAGGCTCGATGGCTTCTTCGACCATCATCAACGATGCAGTCCAGGTAAGACTTTTCTCCCGGACAGATCTTCAGATTCGGCGGCTTCAAGATCAAGGGCCGATTAATGGCCATCCGGAGCAGATCCAAAGCTACGCCTGGCGTCAGTCAGATTTGAAGTTTGAACTTCACGGCCGACATCCGCGGGACTTGATCTCGATGAAGTCGAGCCACAGCCGAAGCGTGCCGCCTGTCACGACGAGCATGATTTAGCTCGCAGCCGGACAAGACTCGAGGTCAGATTTAACCCGCCCGATCTTCAATTCGAGCTGGCTGCGCAGATCGGGACGGATGGCTAGACACCGCCGGGGCTGCAACCTCTACGGCGATAGAGCCGAACACTGATCTTGTCCCTCATAAAGTTCGTGACTCCGAGGTGCCGGACTCCTTGCCGGACTTCGAACCTCCCGCGCCCCATCCGATCGAATCCAATTGGGCGTCGGTCATGGAGTTCACCGCAACAGACATCTTTCAACTCTCACCTTTTGGCGACATCTTGAGTTCGCTAAAGTACCTCTCGTTATCAGGAGAGCCCTGGCCGGACTGTGGTCAGGACGGTTGGGATGCGGACGACGAAGAAATTCAAAGCCCACCCACCACCCACTTTGTAGCCGCTGTCGACGATTTAACCGACATGCTAGACTACGACTCCGAAGACATCGACGGTATGGACGACGACGCCAGAGACGAACAAGAACCAGCACCTACCGGGCACTGGAAAGCCACCTCATCATATGACATATACATGGTGGATATCCCAAAGGAAGGGAATGGCGAAGGAATAGAGGAGGATGACCCCTCCAAGAAACAGCCCAAGCGCGTCGCCGGGCGCCGCCTAAATCCCGCCACAAGAAGAATGAAGATTCCGCACCGGAGATAACAATACACCGGACAGTGCCGAAGATAATCCACTCAAAGAAGATCCAAAGCAGGAGGATGGAGACGCCAGCCCTCACGAGAGAGCGCGTAAGAAGAGGTAGAGGATTATATGCCTCCCTCCGGAGACGGCAAGCCTCGACGACGATGAATTCGTCGTGCTCGAGGATCCCGCCGAACAAAAGCGTTTTAGACGCAGGCTTATGGCCACGACGAACAGCCTCAAGAAAAAGCAGCAACAGCTTAGAGCTGATCAGATCTGCTAGCCGGCTGATGGACTCAAGTCTCGCGTCAAGAGCATGAGCTCGAACGCCTCCAAAGCTACCCTAAACGCAAGCTGCTCCCCGATTAGAGGAGGAGGCTTACGAACCCGCATCACCAGGAGACACGGCGGTGACCGACCACCCCGTGGTCGCGCGAGAGAGGCCTCTAGGCCCTTCACTAGAACCGCACTCGACATCTCTCAAAAGCACACGGCCCACAGGGGAACGCCCGACCTGCGAGATATATTGGAGGACAGGGCAAGACAATCAAGATCGATCTATGGATCGCGTGGGCCCCACGGATGCGTGATAACAACCGTCGCGCCGACACGTAAGTCCGCCGGGCCGAACAAAATAGACAAAGATCTTTGAGCTCCCGTGATATCGCCAACACAGAGGCGCCAAGACACCCACTATGCTTCATGATGAAGTAATGGATCATCAAATCCTCAAGGGTTTAAACCCGTCAATATTGAATCCTATGATGGCACAACAGACCCGCGGTTTGGATCAAGATCGCCTCCTTCACATCCACATGGCCCGCGGTGACGATCTTCATGCCATCAAATACCTCCCCCTGCTTAAAGGACCAGCCCGACATTGGCTCAACAGCTTGCCGCCAGAGTCAATTGGGAGCTGGGAGGACTCGGAAGTCGATTCCTCGATAACTTCTGTGGCACTTATGTGCGACCACCGACGCCGATGACCTAAGCCACATAATTCAGCAGCTGACGAATCGCCGATAATTTCGACACGGTTCTAACCAAGAAAACCAAATCGCCGACCGTCCGGATGCGGAGGCCTCACGGCCTTCAAGCATAACATCCGCGACGAGTGGCTTGCCCGCACCTAGGACAGGAAAAGCCAAATCCATGGCAGCCCTCACATCACTCATGACCCGCTTCGCTGGGTGAGGACAGTAGCTAGCATGCAGCAACAACCTCAGCAAAAATTCGGCAGTCCGGACTTCAAGGACCGAAATGGCAGGCAGCTGTCAGAATAAAATAAACGCCGATTAACGGCGATAATATTGAGGATACGACAATCAATGCCGATTCAAAGGCTCTAAACCCGTCAGCGGAAAATCCATTCAAAAGAACTACTCCGGTCCGCCCAATTTGGACCGAATACTCGACCGCTTGTGCGATACACGGCACTTTAAAAGACAGCTAACCACACCAACAGTACTGTTGGGTATTCAACAGGCAGGCAAGTTAATTGCCGAAAACAATGACAAGGGCTGTATAGCTATGACGAGGACGAGACCCAACCGCCGAACAATAGAGGATGTAAGGGTTTCCCCACAATTGCGGACGGTGAACATGATATACGCAACGCACATACCCAAAAGGGAGCGGAAGGCACTCTGTGGATGTCACGCGATGGAGCCAGCTTGCCCCAAAGTTCAATCTATGGTCCTCCCGCCCGATCACTTTTGACCGAAGGGACTACCCCCCACCAGATCCGCTACGGCGGATTCGCCAGACTGGTCTTAGACCCAATCGCCGATGGATTTCACCTAACCGTAGTCCCGATGGATGGCGGCAGCAGCCTGAACCTGCTTTACCTGTGATACAAAGGCGCAAAATGAGCATAGACCCTCAAGGATTAAACCTACCAAAACGACCTTTAAAGGCTTCATACCAGGTGTAGAAGCCAATTGTATGTGCTCAATTACAATGGAAGTGGTCTTCGATCCCTGATAACTTCCGGGCGAGGAATTAATCTTCGACATAGTCCGCTTCGCAGCGGCTATCATGCCTTGCTCGGACGCATCGCTTGCAAAGTTCAACGCGTGCCGCACCACGCATACCTCAAGCTCAAGATGCCAGGCCCTCGAGGAGTCATCACGGTCAACGGAAACACCGAATGTTCTCTCCGCACGGAGGAACATACAATGCTCTTGCGGCAAAAGTGCAATGCAGCCTCTTAAGGCAATTCTCGAGTCCGCCGTTAAGCGGCCGGACACAGCTAAGCGCCCGGAGTAACTTACAACAAGACCACCTGGCACGCTCCGAGCATCGCCAGAGTAGCGATGCCCCAACCCCAGCTCCCGCTAAACGCCAAAGAAGGTCCTTCGATACACCATTACGCTCAAGATACCATGGGCATGGGGAGAGGGGCACGACCACGATAAACCCAGACTTCGGCTCAACCACACCAGGGGCTCTCAAGTGTGTCATTCCTTTTTCTTTTCTTTTTACCTTTTACTTATTACCCACAGGACTCCGTTTGTCAGAGGCCCTGTCCGGCAGGGGACCTGCCGAACTCACGATGCAACAGCCAGGGAAGGATAAAGGCTACAACGAATATACATGTGGTCTCCATTACGAGCATTTTGTACACCAATCTGCAGCCTACCCCTGGAGGGGGACATGTTTAACAGTCCCATACCTTGTTTATTGCACTATTTGTATTGTTCTGGATTCGTAGCAGCACTTATTGAATAAAACAATGCAGCACCTTTTTGCTTATAATTGCATTTCTTTTTCATACATATGTTCATTCACGACATGTTGCATCCGTACACTTTGGTACGGCTAATATACACCAGGGGCTTATGTTTCCCATATTATGGTATGATGAGTCCGAACACTTTCACAAGTGCGGCACCCCGAACTTATAGCACTATATGCATCGGCTCAATCATGTCTTGGGTCAATAGTTGGGTTTGCCTGCCCCATGTTTTGGTACCTTACGCCCGTTATATCGGCTAAGGTAGCACTGGGAGAACCACTACGATTCCGCCTCAGCTTGAGCTGGGTTAACGCCTCGGAGAAAGCTAAACTGACCGTCATGATGAGGCGAGAGCCGGTATTGTTAGAGAGGTTTTTTGTAGTCCTTAAAGAATTATGCCGCTTAGAGCGAGGAGCCGGATACTGTCTGCCAAGGCGTGATAGCGCCCCAAATTCGCCTTCAAGACTAGGGGCTTCGCTGAAATTTAAAATTATAGAATTCTATGGCTAAGGAGAGTGTTCAAGCATTATAAGTCTGGTTGCCTTGTTCACTGTGTTGAGCGCCTCCTAGATGGACCCAAAATGGGAACAAGAGTGCTCAAGTTTATCCCAAACACCCCAAAGACTCGTGGCATGGGGCTGAAGCCGACGACTTGCCATCTCTTAGATTTGATAAACAGCCGCATGAAGGTAATATTTTAAATTAACAAGCGCTGCTTAGCGATATGAACTAAGTTTTAGCGCACATGATAACATCTTTGGAGCACTCACCTGCAATAGTGCGGGCGCCTTCAAAGACACTCTTATAATACATCTCGGGCGCGATGCTCCTTGCCCTCCGTGGCGGGTCCACACGAGCTTCGGGCATCCATCTTGCCCCAAGGCACCTTTATGCTGGCAAGGGCCCGACGGGCACCCTCAATACAAGTGGAATGCTTGATGACTTCTACCCACGGGCACGCATCCATCACCACCGCACCAGTGCCTAAGTAGCTCCTGTGCATGGCCTCCTTAGGCCACAACCAAACTATGAGGCCCTTCATGGCCTGCTCGCCACCTTAGGAGCTCGACCAGCTGCTTCACTGGTCGCGAAAAACTGATGTCCGCCTCAAAGATATCGAGACCAAGACCTTCTCCGTCGAGCTCCCTCCTCGGCCCGGTAGAATGCGGCAGCATCGACACGCCATGAGGAAGATCTGCAAACGCCTCCGAGAGCTCCAATTATGGTAAGCAACAGGTAATTAACACTCACATGCTTACTTTGCATGAAAAATGCCTTACCCGCTGCTATTTTCTTCACCGCCTCAACCTCCGGAGGGCCTTGTAGGCTTCGCCATAGCGGCTTTGGCACTCTCAAGAGCCGTTGCAAGCTCGACTCGAGTCTTCGAGTAACGCCCAAGATCTCATGTTTTTCACGAGATCCTAGAGCTCTTGTTGTACCTCCACCACCGCGCCTCGCTTCTCTCGCTCAGTGCGCTCATGTCAGCACACGTTCGCCACGGCCACCGCCTCCTTCAGGGTCGCCACCTCGTTAGTGGCCCCTACAATACCCACGTTATCCTTGTCATTTTTCTTGCAACCAAATCCTTTTCTGTAAGGTACAATTTTCATAAGGTATTACTCACCTTCTTTTTCCTCGAGCTGCTTCTTGGCATGGCCGAGCTCGTTCTCGGACCGCTCGAGGTTTTCCTTCAAAGTATTGACCGCAGTCAGTGCGGCGGAGGTCAGCAGCACAGCCTGCAATCCCATATTGACATATTTTTATGACTCCTGCGTTTATCTTTCTAAAGATCCTCATCCGCTATTCTTTCCGAACACCGAACCGAGCATCGGGCTACCGTCTATGTGGTACCATTTTACATATATTGAAATTCTTACCTCAAAGCCTGTTAGAAGGCTGCTGCAGAGCCGGTCAGCCCGCCTTGGCGAAGCTGAACTTTGAATCACCGCAATCATAATAAAGGCGGTGTTCTTTGATGGAGGCGCCGCTGAGCGCCCAAGAATTATCCGCACCTCCGGTTGGACGGAGGCAGCCGGCGTCATGGTCTTGCCCTTCTTACGAAGGGGTCGCCACGGATTCCGGAGCCACCGTGGCCTCCGGGTTGAGTCCGTGCAAAGTCCGGAGGGTGTCCTGTGACACCTCCGGGGTCTTCTCTTCCTGGTGGGTCCTCTCCAGGGATCCCACCTCAGCGTCGTCCACGGCACGGGGGGTGGAGGCAGTCGGAAGGGAATCCATATCCGACGCACCCAAGGACCCGCTCGACGAAACGGGAAGATCATCCTTGGGCGGACTGCAGGGTTGTATGCGGCATTAGAAAGACATTATGTCGTGAAAAGAAAAAACTTTGAAGTTATTCGGGAGTCCGGATACTTACGATCTCGCCAGGCTTGGCCCTTGGAGGCCGATCCCGCCGTCGTCACTAGCGCTGGCGGAGCAGTCCGGGGAAGAGTTTTTCCTTCTTGATTCTTCGCCTCCCTTGTTGGGGAGGCCTTCCTTTTTCCCTCCCCACCGGGAGAGGCTTTCTTCTTCTCCTCCTCGCCTTGGTGGGAGGAGTCGGCCTCGGATTCATCATCCGATAGCACCTGAAAACGGGAACTCTTCCGAGTCCCCGTGGCCGTCTTCTTGGCCTTCTTCTCCGACACCACGTGGGGTGCCGGAGCCAGCAGCCCCGTTAGGCGGGCATCCGCTGGATCCTCTGGCAATGGGGCCGGACAGATAGTCCGTTCGGCCTTCGCCAACCATTCCTGTCAAAGGTAAAGGGACTTTAGATCCCACATAGAGCCAAACTATGGAAAAAAAGTGGTGAAATCACTTACCTCGTCAGCTGGAAGCTGCGAGCGGAATCCGCGATCTTCGGTAGCGGATGCGGGAGCTTCGGTGCCCTTGAACAGCACCTTCCAGACATCTTCATACGTAGTGTCGAAGAGCCCGCTCAGGGTCTGGTGCTGCGCCGGATCAAACTCCCACATGTTGAAGCCCCGTCGCTGGCACGGGAGAATCCGGCGGATGAGCATGACCTGGACTACGTTGACAAGCTTGAGCTTCTTGTCCACCAGCTTCTGGATACAGGCTTGGCGTCCGGTCAGCTCCTCCAAATGCCCCCAAATCCAGCCACTCTCTTTCCAGGAGGTGAGTCGTGTAGGGATGCCATATCTGAATTCGGGGGCCGCTGCCCAATCAGGGTCACGCGGCTCGGTGATGTAGAACCACCCCAATTGCCACCCCTTGATGGTTTCCACGAAAGTGCCCTCCAGCCACGTAACGTGGGACATCCTACCCACCATGGCGCATCCGCACTCCGCTATTGCCCTTCACAACCTCCGCTTGACATCAAGGTCTTGAGCCATGTCAAGCGGTGGGGCTGGATGTAGAGGAAGGCCTCGCACACGACGATAAACGCCGAGATGTTGAGGATGAAATTCGGGGCCAGATCATGGAAATCTAGGCCGTAGTAGAACATGAGCCCCCGGACAAAGGGATGAAGCGGGAAGCCCAGTCCCGCGGAGGAAATGGGGAAGAAATACTACCCTCTCATGGGGCCTCGGGTTGGGGACGAGCTCTCCCTCGCCGGGAGCCGGCGCGCGATGTTGCTGGACAATATTCGTGTCGCGCAGCTTCTGGATCTGCCCCTCCGTGACGGAGGATGCCATCCACTTGCCTCCCGCTCCGGACATAGTTGGAGAAGGTTGAGGTAAGAAGTGCGGACTTGGGCGCTGGAGCTCGAGTTCGCGGAGGTGGATAAGCCAAGGAGGAAGAAGGCACAGGTAAAAGGGTTGGATCTTTATCCCCTTATATGGGCGGACGAAAACATGTGTCCCCACCGCCCGGTAAAACTCGCTATCTCCCAAGCGCCACAATCAATGGCGCGGTTGGGTTACCCACGTCCGTATTGATGGGAATCCCGGAATAAGGGGAACACGATCTCTGCTTCGACAAGACGTGCCAAGGAAACCGCCTCGCTAAACGCACGGAGGTGGAACAAATAAAAACGAGTAAAGGCTTGGTAATGGCATGACGTCACGCCACTAAATACGTCAGCAGATTGAACTTGTGTAATATTATTCTCTCTACGGTAGTGCGTGGAATTTATCTTTGCAGAGCCGGACACTATCCTGGTGTTCACAATCTTCTATAAATTATTCGGAGGAAGAACCCGCCTTGCAATGCCGAAGACAACATGCGCGCCGGACTCGTCATCATTGAAGCCTGGTTCAGGGGCTACTGAGGGAGTTCCGGACTAGGGGGTGTCCAGATAGCCGAACTATCAACATCGGCCGGACTCCAAGACTATGAAGATACAAGATTGAACACTTCGTCCCGTGTCCGGATGGGACTTTCCTTGGCGTGGAAGGCAAGCTTGGCGATACGGATATGTAGATCTCCTACCATTGTAACCGACTCTGTGTAATCCTAGCCCTCTCCGGTGTCTATATAAACCGGATGGCTTTAGTCCATAGGACGAACAACAATCATACCATAGGGTAGCTTCTAGGGTTTAGCCTCTTTGATCTCGTGGTAGATCCACTCGTAACACACATCATCAATATTAATCAAGCGGGACGAGGGTTTTACCTCCATTAAGAGGGCCCGAACCTGGGTAAAACATCGTGTCCCTTGTCTCCTGTTACCATCCGCCTAGACGCACAGTTCGGGACCCCCTACCCGAGATCCGCCGGTTTTGACACCGACACCTGGCAAAAAGAGTAGCCACCGGACTATATCCGGAGACCCTGCCGGCCACGCCTCCGCAAGCCGGATTCCAGAACCGGCCTCACGAGTGGAGGCTAATGTGGGGACAACGCTGAACTATCCACCTACAGAGGATGCAGACATAATCTCCGCTATGAAATCCGAAGTGGAGAGTGCCATGAATCACAAGCGCAGACGGGCCGTACTCCGCGATGGTAATTTTTCTGAAGAGGCGTTCAATGCCTTCAATTCAGGGGACGCGTACATCCGAGCTGCTCAAGATGGACTTGCCAGAGCGACAACCCAGTATGTAAAGGATATACAGGTAAGAAAATTTGATAAGTATGTATATCAGTAGCCCCCGAGACTTGAAACTGTTGGCACAACTGATTTAAGGATCATTGTATGCATAGGTTCTTGTGGATATGAATTCCCATTTATCTCAAGAGCTAGAGGAATGCAAGGCCCAGCTGAGGGCCACACTTGCCAAAATAGAGGAATCCGAGAAGGCCTCATCTGGCAATACTTGTCTCAATCAAAGAGAATGCAAGTACGCACACCAGTTAATATTCGGCATGCTTCTAGAAATCTAACAATAGATTCCGCAGCCAATCCCGGAGAGAGTCCAGAGATCATACGAGAGGATGAGCCGTACGCTCGAAGACAACTAAAGGCTGGCGAGCGTGTGCTTACACATGTTAGGCAGGAGAAAAACGATCTCCAAGATGCCAATATCCGGCTGGGCATCGAATTAGCTGATGTTCGGGCCCAGCTTGCTGACTCCGTGAAGGAGAATAGGAGGCTTCAACGTGGCATTCATGGTAAGTGCTTAAACAAACTGAAGTACAATTCGGCGAAGAAACGAATTAACAGAGTTATGTCTGTAGGTCTGCTGACAGTCCGTCCTGAGGAGGAGATGACCGGATCCGCAGGCGATCTGCTGCAAGATCTCTCACAACTGCACAAACGAGTTCGGCAGGTGATGCAGGGTATTGCCCAGGCCCTGTGGCCATCCGCTTCCCTGCCAGGAGGCATGGGGGATCTTGTGGATATGCTCAAGGGAGCCCGGCGGCGCTTCCGATTATGGAAGATATCAGCCTGCCTACAAGGTGCGAGGGAAGCCTGGGCCGTGGTGAAGACGTGATACGCCAAGGCTGACCCGAACCATATGGTCGAGGTTGGACCAGTGGGGCCATATGGGAAAGAGATCCCCGTAAGTCTAGTATATGACCAAGTAGAATTAGCCGCAAAGTATTCCCAACATGATTGTAGGCTAGACAGCATGTTGGATGGTATAGAAGAAGAATTTAGCCAGTCCAAGTGACTATGTACTTCAATGGACATATGTAGTCCCTAGTCGGATTGTAAATCATTTGTCTTGGCGCACCTTTTCGCTTCTGCCTCCGGACCCGACAGTCCAAAGTGTATCCAAATACCCGCTTAGTTATGTAAAACCGGGGTATGCGTGGAAACCAGGCGTAGGGGTCATAATGTTGGAAATATGCCCCAAAGGCAATAATAAAAGGATTATTGTTATATTTCCTTGTTCATGATAATTGTCTTTTATTCATGCTATAATTGTATTATCCGGAAATCGTAATACATGTGTGAATACATAGACCACAACATGTCCCTAGTGAGCCTCTAGTTGACTAGCTCGTTGATCAACAGATAGTCATGGTTTCCTGACTATGGACATTGGATGTCATTGATAACGAGATCACATCATTAGGAGAATGATGTGATGGACAAGACCCAATCCTAAGCATAGCACAAGATCGTGTAGTTCGTTTGCTAGAGCTTTTCCAATGTCAAGTATCCTTTCCTTAGACCATGAGATCGTGTAACTCCCGGATATCGAGGAGTGCTTTGGGTGTACCAAACGTCACAACGAATCGGGTGACTATAAAGGTATACTACGGGTATCTCCGAAAGTGTCATTGGGTTGACACGGATCGAGATTGGGATTTGTCACTCCGTATGACGGAGAGGTATCTCTGGGCCCACTCGGTAATGCGTCATCATAATGAGCTCAAAGTGACCAAGTGTTTGGTCACGGGATCATGCATTACGGTACGAGTAAAGTGACTTGCCGGTAACGAGATTGAACGAGGTATTGGGATACCGACGATCGAATCTCGGGCAAGTAACGTACCGATTGACAAAGGGAATTGTATACGGGGTTCCTTAAATTCTCGACATCGTGGTTCATCCGATGAGATCATCATGGAACATGTGGGAGCCAACATGGGTATCCAGATCCCGCTGTTGGTTATTGGCCGGAGAGCTGTCTCGGTCATGTCTGCATCATTCCCGAACCCGTAGGGTCTACACACTTAAGGTTCGGTGACGCTAGGGTTATTAGGAAGACTTGTATGTGATTATCGAATGTTGTTCGCAGTCCCGGATAAGATCCCGGACGTCACGAGGAGTTCCGAAATGGTCCGGAGGTGAAGATTTATACACTGGAAGTTGTCATACGGTCACCGGAAAGTTTTGGGGGCATATCGGTATTGTACCGAGGCCACCAGAGGGGTTCCGGGTCCACCGGAGGGGCCACCTCTCGGAGGGCCTCATGGGGTCAGTGGGCAGGGAACCAGTCCTCGGAGGGCTGGGCGATCCCCTTGGGCCCATGCGCCTAGGGTTGGGGGAAACCCTAGCGGGGCGCCTTGCTTGGGGGAAAGCCCTCCCTTCACGCCTCTAGATCTTATCTAGAGGGAGCCGGCCCCCTTCCCCCTTCCCCTATAAATAGAGGGGCGAGGGGAGGGCTGCAAACAACATCACAGGCGCAGCCCCTCCCCTCCACAACACCTCTCCTCCTCCGCGTGAGCTTGGCGAAGCCCTGCCGGAGAACTGCCACTCCATCACCACCACGCCGTCGTGCTGCTGTTGGAGCCTTCTTCCTCAACCTCTCCCTCCTCCTTGCTGGATCAAGGTGCGGGAGACGTCATCCTCTCCGTACGTGTGTTGAACGCGGAGGTGATGTCCGTTCGGCACTTGGTCATCGGTGATTTGGATCACGACGAGTACGACTCCCTCAACCCTATTCTCTGTAACACCACAAAACTTTAACCTTGTTTTATTAATTAAAATTTTGCCATGGAAATTAAATTTTTATTTTTCTGGATTTATTCTTGATCTCAGAGCCTCTCTTTTCCCCTAAGTTGTGGAGTTTCCACCCCTAGTAAAAACATTCCAATTATTATTGGACTTGTTTACCCTCTCAAATAAAACAATTCTTTCACCAGTGAGATTATCTATATAATTATTTTTCCCTGAGCTTTATTTCTCTAAATTGGTTTTTCATAAGATTTAGGGTTCCATTTGCACTACAACCCTTTGATAAATTTATTTAAAAATCCCACCAAAATTTGGGGATGTCATGTGATGTTTTTAAATCACTTTTATGCAAAAATATATTTCATTCTTTGGATATTCTGAGCTCTACATCAAATTTTCAAATCTGGTCCAGTGGGCAATTTTACACTACAACCTATTTAAATATTTCTTTAAAACTTCTACCAAAATTTTGGGATGTCAGTAGGAGCATATTATTCAACTTTATGCAAAAATCCAGGGATGTTCTTTGAAAGATTGGAGTGAATCATCCTCATCTTCATTTTGGTGCAACTTGGTGATTTGTACTGCAACCATCTTCTAACTTGCTCCTCTACCCATGAGCTTTCTCCTGCTTGTAGTACACCTTACCAAACCCTTAAGTCCAGGAGATTGGACCCATTGGGATAATTTTGGTCCATGCAATGATGCCATTTACCTTCTGTCCAGAACTGAGGTTTTGAAAAACTTCCACAAGCAAGTTTCTTCTTTTGCCCAAATGACCTTACCACCCTCTTTTGCAATTAAAGAGACACTAGCCTGGAGAGTTTGGACACCCCAAGAAATGCCTAAGTGCCCTTGGCATTTTGTCAAACATCTTATGGGCATGATCAATTTTGGCATAGTCTCTGATCTGTGCAATGAACCTGCTTCCTTTGCCTAACCACCTTGTCCACTAAACTCCTAGACACTCCTAACCTAGGTCTACTAAGTGCCAGCCTCACCCAAGCCCTGTAGCAAGCACTGGAATTTCGCCAAGCACCTGGTGTGCGTGCTCTGGGCGCGCCCAGAGCGCGCGTTTTGCACGTGTCACGCCCGAGCCGCCGTGCCCCTGGCCTGTTTCCCCGAGCTTATCCAAACACTCTGCCGCTCGCAGCATAGGGCCAAGCCTCGACACGTACACCCCCACGAGCACCACAGCCCCTCGCCACGTCTCCGCAAGCCGGTTAGCCACCATCGCCGCCCAAAGCCTTCTGACTGGTCGGCGCCACTGAAGCCGCCCCGCCGCCAGCTCGCCCCTGGAGCACTGCCCGCTCGTCCGCTAGCACCTGCCGCCATCCCCAGCCCCGACACGGTTCCCTGCAAGCTACAGAACGACGGTCCGCCGTCGTTCTTATCCGGCCGCCGCAAACCGACCTAGCCGCATTATAAGTAGGGGCCCCCGAGCACGTCCAGCCACTCAGGCGACCTCAGGCCACCCCCATGGCACCCCCACGATCGCCAAGAATCGCCGGGGAAGCCATCTTCCCGACCACCGGTTCGCCGCCACGTCCCAGCTCCGTTCACCGCAACCAGAGCCCCTCCCGTTCAACCAGTGCCACCAACCTTCTCCCCTCGCCCCTACGGAGCCGCCTAGCACCTCAAACGCGATTGAAAGCCACCGTAGTTCAAACCCCCAAAACTCCCGAAGCCACCGGCTGCCGCGAAGCTCGCCGCCGACGACTCACTCCGTCCCCGCCGGCAAGTCGACCACCGAAAGGACCGCCCTGATCTTGCGGATCCATCCCTGTCCTTGGATCCCCGTGGGGCCTCCGTTCGCCGGCGGCGATCGCCGGAGCTCCGCCTCTGTTCGCTCGGAGGAGAGGACGCGCGCGTGGACTGGTCAAACCTGACCAGTGGGCCGGGCGGATCCACCGTCAGTGACCCAGCGCCGGTCCACGCTGGATAAGTGAAGGCGTATTCCCAGAGTACGTCTTCGACGTGTATTTATCCGAAGCGTTTTTCTTTTTCTGTTTTATTTAAAAACCAGAAATTTGACTAAACTTTGACTGGCTATATCTTTTTAAATAAAACTCCAAATGAGTTGATTCTTTTTCCTACCTCTCTAAAATTTAGTCTAGTTTATTTTAAGATTTATTTGAAAAAAATTCAGAGAACTTCTATGCACTGTTTTTTAAGTATGTGTTATTTGAATATTTTTTCAAAATAGTATTTTTGGCGAAGAAGAAAACTTTCAAAAGTTTTAGGATGCCCCCTGCCTCTACACAACTTGAAGGCAAGCATTCTGAACCCTGGCATAAAATTTTCGTGTGTTAGTTGGCACGCTTATAACACCGCCCTAATACGGAGAACACGTTATTTTATGTGGTGACGCGATCATTTGCTTGAATTGCATATTATTGATGTCCTTGCTGTTGGAAATGAATATACTTGTGATGGTAATCATCCTCATGTGCCTTGCATGCATGCCAGAAAAGAATCCGGGAAAGCCTCTGCCTTGGGTAGGCATGAGCTTGTCGCCGATCTCCGTCGGGATGGTTATTTCCGGTATGGCATAGTAAGGTATAATGAGTGGTGATTCTGTTGGTTGAAATATTTTGTTACACATATCATGCAGGGAATTTATAATCCTCATGAGTCGACCGTAGATCGAGTCTTGTTCCAGCAACCCCCATACTTGTTTCGTACTACCACTTGCCCTGCCGCAGGTAGGGTCCGGTTCAGTAAGTTGTAAACCCCTCTCTTGGCACACACCGTATAGAGAGGCCACGGTGGAAGATACCGACTGCAGCCGGTAGGCAGGCCACCTGGTCCGGGGGCATGGGTGTTTCCGGTTGGTACCGAGAGGGGGGCACCCCTTAGAGCGCGCGATATAAATTTGATCCCATGCTACGCGAGGTTGTAGCCTCCCCACTTAGAGTTTTTCTTGACAGGTGTCGTGGGTGATTCCAGACACCGGTAATTTAAGCTGGTGTGTGCAAGTCAGGTGTGTTTTCAATTAAAAGACCGTAGACGGAATTAGACCCAATGGACTAAAGGAATCCGTTACTCGTGGGTAAAGAGTACACCCTCTGCAGAGATTAAATCTATTCGAATAGCCGTGTCCATGGTTAAGGACTACAGTCTGGGATGGGTCGAGTGTCGGTCTTAGTGTCGGTCTTTGGAGGAGAAACTACTAAACCAGAACATGGATCATGACGTGTGACATATGATGATTGTGATAATTATTATTATGGACTAACCCCTTTTATATTATTTGAAGTATTGAGTATCCCTGGGACGGTTCTACCTCCTAGATATTTACTGGGATTATTTATAAGCCCTTTATGTGGTGTCGCTGAGACGCCCGACTGTGGCATGCTTATTATTTATTTATGAGCCCTTTATGTGGTGTCGCTGAGACGCCCCGATTGTGGCATGCTTATATTTTTTTTACTTTATAAGCCCTTTATGTGGTGTCGCCAGACGCCCCGACGGAGGCACGCCGTTATTTACTATCCTTTCGAGGCGCCGCTCGCATAATCCGATCGGTGCATTTTATTACTACCCTGTTATTGCATATTGATGTTATATATAAATAACCTACTTGCATGCATCGGGATATTGTTTTATGACCGACGTTGTGAGCATAGAATATTTCATTGCATGATTATCATTTATATTATACCCGTGTTCATAATGTTTGTAGTACATTCAAAGTACTCCTTTGGCTTGTCCCTCGCTATTGTCTTGGCCAGATTTCTTGCATGGAGAGGCGTTGCTATGATGACCGCCCGGAACCTAGCAACGGTGACAGCAGCCTCGCGAAGATAGGAGTTAACCTGGTTAGTTGTTCCTGTGGGAAATGGAGTCCCATAGACACTGATGATCCACAAACCGCTTCCGCCATCAACCACTAGAAACCATTTGTTGTACTCATAGGCCAGAATGGTCTTGTACTACATATTTTGTATTTTGCTTGGAATTTCTGTACCAAGTTGGTGCCTCATCAACTAACAGTAATCCTGGGGCTGGTGAGCACAAGGGCCATTTTCTGGGAAATCAATACCTGGAAAACCGGTCGTGACAAACTTGGTATCAGAGCCAGGCTGACCATTGGCTAATCCTATCATAGCCAGGTCGAAAAACTTAGGCAAACCAACCCACCAGACCTTAACCAAAACCCCAGCCAAGCTTCTCGTGCAAGATAGCCACACAGTGACCCCGACACTTTTGGCAGTCGGTGCCCAACCTATCAGCCTAGCCTGTCAATCGCGCGCCAGTGACCGACACCTAAATTGTCCCATTCGCAAGCGTACGACGGAAGACTTCGTCCCCTTTTTCTATAAAAAGGGAACGCTAGCCGCAACTCAGCACCGCACAAACTCTTTCCCCAAACCAAGCCATAATGCCTGGCCCTGTCGTGCACAATAAGACCACAACAACCAACCTTGGAGGTTTTGTGACCGTGCTCGCAAACCTCACCCGTCGTGCCTTTGCATTAGAAGAGCCCCCAGAATATGTTGTGTACCAAGGGTCCATGAGCCGTGAGAGCCGTCAATTCTGGGCCACAGTGCACATCTATGGTAGGGGTCTGTCGCCAGAATGCCCCTACAGGTTCACCGGAAGGAAAACTTCCTTTGAGCCACAAGCCATCCAACTAGCTGCGCAAGAGGCTATAGTTCAACTCCGGCATTTGTCGCCAAGAGTTAATTGTCGCTCGTTCTACTACTACCCCAGCCGTACCGGATATGGTAGACCACCCCAAGTTACCAACGGAGATAACGAGACGGATCCTGATTTGTTGCATCTAGTGCACTATGTGAGTGCACTAGAGGATATGTTCGATCAAATCACCATTGATCTGATCACAGCTCGTGGAGAGCTGATTCGCCAAGCCCCGGCAAAAAGGGAAGATGAGTCCGACGCTAACAACCCAGTCGTGTTGTTCGGACAACCGATCGAGACCTTGAGGTCTGCCCCAGCCATCGACCAAAATACCTTGATGACCCCAGAAGTGCTTCGTCGCCTTTTGGGAACACGCTCCAACGGGATTGTGGCCAACAATCCCTGAGATGGCCATCATCGCTACCCTGACCCTGCAGTTCCTCAACCCCCTCCAGCTAATCCTGACGGTGAGAACCGTGGAGAAACTTTGATGTCCACAAGGCAAGCCCGCTTAGATATTAACGAGGTAGACTGAGTCACCCGAGCAGTACCGAGTCTTGGTATGTCCTCGCCTTGTAACTGTGTGATCCTGTATCGCCGTAATTAAATACTGTTTGCCTGTGCACCCCTATTTTTGTTATAGCCATGCATGATTATGTTGATGTGCGATTGCATTTTTAATCCCAAGCGTAGCTGCCAAAGACCAACCTCGACGACGCAAGTTTGTACTATGAATAAACCTTTTTGGTTTCAGCTAACAGGAATGATATTTTCAAAACAACCCTTAACAAATCTCGAGGAAGAGATTTTTCTTAAGGGGGGTAGTGTTGTAACACCCCAAAATTTTAACCTTGTTTTATTAATTAAAATTTTGCCATGGAAATTAAATTTTTATTTTTCTGGATTTATTCTTGATCTCAGAGCCTCTCTTTTCCCATAAGTTGTGGAGTTTCCACCCCTAGTAAAAACTTTCCAATAATTATTGGACTTGTTTACCCTCTCAAATAAAACAATTCTTTCATTAGTGAGATTATCTATATAATTATTTTTCCCTGAGCTTTATTTCTCTAAATTGGTTTTTCATAAGTTTTAGGGTTCCATTTGCACTGCAACCCTTTGATAAATTTATTTAAAAATCCCACCAAAATTTGGGGATGTCATGTGATGTTTTTAAATCACTTTTGTGCAAAAATATATTTCATTCTTTGGATATTTTGAGCTCTACATCAAATTTTTGAATCTGGTCCAGTGGGCAATTTTTGCACTACAACCTATTTAAATATTTCTTTAAAACTTCTACCAAAATTTTGGGATGTCAGTAGGAGCATATTATTCAACTTTATGCAAAAATCCAGGGATGTTCTTTGAAAGACTTGAGTGAATCATCCTCATCTTCATTCTGGTGCAACTTGGTGATTTGTACTGCAACCATCTGCTAACTTGCTCCTCTACCCATGAGCTTTCTCCTGCTTGTAGTACACCTTACCAAACCCTTAAGTCCAGGAGATTGGACCCATTGGGAGAATTTTGGTCCATGCAATGATGCCATTGACCTTCTGTCCAGAACTGAGGTTTTGAAAAACTTCCACTAGCAAGTTTCTTCTTTTGCCCAAATGACCTTACCACCCTCTTTTGCAATTAAAGAGACACTAGCCTGGAGAGTTTCGACACCCCAAGAAATGCCTAAGTGCCCTTGGAATTTTCTCAAACACCTTATGGGCATGATCAGTTTTGGCATAGTCTCTGATCTGTGCAAGGAACCTGCTTCCTTTGCCTAACCACCTTGTCCACTAAACTCCTAGACACTCCTAACCTAGGTCTACTAAGTGCCAGCCTCACCCAAGCCCTGTAGCAAGCACTGGCATTTTGCTGAGCACCCGAGCCTCCTTGCCCCTGGCCTGTTTCCCCGAGCTTATCCAAACACTCTACCGCTCGCAGCGTCGGGCCAAGCCTCAACACGTACACCCCCACGAGCACCACAACCCCTCGCCACGTCTCCGGCAAGCCAGAAGCTAGCCGCCACTGCCGCCCGACAGCCTCTGCACTGGTCGGCGTCGCCCGAGCCGCTCCCGCTCGCCAGATCGCCCCTGGAGCAGTGCCCGCTTGTCCGCTAGCTCCTGCCACAATCCCCAGCCCCGACACGGTGCCCTACAAGCTACAGAACGGCGGTCCGCCATCGTTTTATCCGCCGCCAGAACCGACCTAGCAGCGCTATAAGTAGGGGCCCCGAGCACGCCCACCACTCAGCGACCTCGAGCCACCCCATGGCACCCCACGCCAAGAATCGCTTGGGAAGCCATCTTCCCCGACTCCGGCCGGTTCGGCCGCCGCCACGTCCCAGCTCCGTTCACCGCAACCAGAGCCCCTCCCGTCCAACCAATGCCACCAACCTTCTCCCCTCGCCCCTGCGGAGCCGCCCAGCACCTCAAACGCGATCGAAAGCCACCGTAGTTCAAACCCCCAAAACTCTCGAAGCCACCGGCCGCCGTGAAGCTTGCCGCCGACGACTCACTCCGTCCCCGCCGGCAAGTCGACCACCGGAAGGACCGTGCTGATCTTCCGGATCCATCCCTGTCCTTGGATCCCCGTGGGATGCCTCTGTTCGCCGGCGGCGATCGCCGGAGCTCCGCCTCTGTTCAGTCGGAGAAGACGACGCGCGCGTGGACTGGTCAAACCTGACCAGTGGGCCAGGCGGGCCCACCGTCAGTGACCCAGCGCCAGTCCACATTGGATAAGTGAAGGCGTATTCCCAGAGTACGTCTTCGACGTGTATTTATCCGAAGCGTTTTTCTTTTTCTGTTTTATTTAAAACCAGAAATTTGACTAAACTTTGACTGGATATATCTCTTTAAATAAAACACCAAATGATTTGATTCTTTTTCCTACCTCTCTCAAATTTAGTCTAGTTTATTTTAAGATTTATTTGAAAAAAATTCAGACAACTTCTATGCACTGTTTTTGAAGTATGTGTTATTTGAATATTTTTTCAAAATAGGATTTTTGGCGAAGAAGAAAACTTTCAAAAGTTTTAGGATGCCCCCTACCTCTACCCAACTTGAAGGCAAGCATTCTGAACCCTGGAATAATATTTTTGTGTGTTAGTTGGCACGCTTATAACACCGCCCTAATACGGAGAACACGTTATTTTATGTGGTGACGCGATCATTTGCTTGAATTGCAGATTAGTGATTTCCTTGCTGTTGGAAATGAATATACTTGTGATGGTAATCATCCTCATGTGCCTTGCATGCATGCCGGAAAAGAATCCTGGAAAGCCTCTGCCTTGGGTAGGCATGAGCTTGTCGCCGGTCTCCGTCGGGACGGTTATGTCCGGTATGGCATGGTAAGGTATAATGAGTGGTGATTCTGTTGGTTGAAATATTTGGTTACACATATCTTGCGGGAATTTATAATCCTCTGAGTCGATCAGAGATCGAGTCTTGTTCCAGCAACCCCATACTTGTTTCAGACTACCACTTGCCCCGCCGCGGGTAGGGTGCGGTTCGAGAAGTTGTCAACCCCTTTCTTGGCACACACCGCATGAGAGGCCATGGTGGAAGATACTGTCTGCAGCGGTAGGCAGGCCACCTGGTCCGGGGCATGGGTGTTTCCGGTTGGGAACGAGAGGGGGCACCCTTAGAGCGCGATATAAATTTGATCCCATGCTACGCGAGGTTGTAGCCTCCCACTTAGAGTTTTGCTTGACGGTGTCGTGGGTGATTCTGCACACCGTAAGTTAAGCTGGTGTGTACAAGTCGGTGTGTTTTCAATTAAAAGACCGAGACGGAATTAGTCCCGATGGACTAAAGGAATCCGTTACTCGTGGGTAAAGAGTACACCCTCTGCAGAGATTAAATATATTCGAATAGCCGTGTCCATGGTTAAGGACTACATCCTGGGATGGGTCGAGTGTCGGTCTTAGTGTCGGTGTTTGAAGGAGAAACTACTAAACCAGAACATGGATCATGACGTGTGACATATGATGATTGTGATTATTATTATTATGGACTAACCCCTTTTATATTATTTGAACTATTGAGTATCCCTGGGACGGTTCTACCTCCTGGATATTCACTGTGATTATTTATAAGCCACTTATGTGGTGTCGCTGAGACGCCCGACTGTGGCATGCTTATTATTTATTTATGAGCCCTTTATTTGGTGTCACTGAGACGCCCGACTGTGGCATGCTTATTATTTATTTACTTTATAAGCCCTTTATGTGATGTCGCTTAGACGCCCGACTGTGGCATGCTTATTATTTATTTACTTTATAAGCCCTTTATGTGGTGTCGCTTAGACGCCCGACTGTGGCATGCTTATTGCTTACATTATAAGCCCTTTATGTGGTGTCGCCCAGACGCCCGACTGAGGCATGCTCGTTATTTACTATCCTTTCGAGGCGTCGCTTCAGACACCCGATCGGTGCATTTCATTCCTACCCTATTATTGCATATTCATGTTGTATATAAATAACCTAATTGCATGCATCAGGGATATTGTTTTATGACTGACGTTGTGAGCATAGAATATTTTAGTGCATGATTATCATTTATATTATACCCGTTGTTCATAATGTTTGCGAGTACATTCAAAGTACTCACTGGCTTGTCCCTGGCTATTGTCTTGGCCAGATTTCTTGCATGGAGAGGAGCATTGTGATGACCGCCCCGGAACCTAGCAACGGTGACAGCAGCCTCGCGAAGATAGGAGTTAACCTGGTCAGCTGTTCCTGTGGGAAATGGAGTCCCATAGACACTGATGATCCACAAACCGCTTCCGCCATCAACCACTAGAAACCATTTGTTGTACTCATAGGCCAGAATGGTCTTGTACTACATATTTTGTAGTTTTCTTGGAATTTCTGTATCAAGTTGGTGCCTCATCAGCTAACAGTAATCCTGGGGCTGGTGAGCACAAGGGCCATTTTCTGGGAAATCAATACCCGGATAACCGATCGTGACATTCTCTTGAACGCTTCCGCTCGCGATCTACAAAGGTATGTAGATGCACTCCTATCACTCGTTGCTAGATGAACTCATAGATGGATCTTGGTGAAACCGTAGGAAAATTTTTATTTTCTGCAACGTTCCCCAACAGTGGCATCATGAGCTAGGTCTATGCGTAGTTCTCTTTGCACGAGTAAAACACAATTTGTTGTGGGCGTAGATGTTGTCAACTTTCTTGCCCCTACTAGTATTATTTTGCTTCAGCGGTATTGTGGGATGAAGCGGCCCGGACCGACCTTACACGTACGCTTACGTGAGATAGGTTCCACCGACTGACATGCACTAGTTGCATAAGGTGGCTAGCGGGTGTCTGTCTCTCCCACTTTAATTGGAGCGGATTCGATGAAAAGGGTCCTTATGAAGGGTAAATAGAAGTTGACAAATCACGTTGTGGCATTTTCGTAGGTAAGTAAACGTTCTTGCTAGAACCCTATTGCAGCCACGTAAAAGATGCAACAACAATTAGAGGACGTCTAACTTGTTTTTGCAGCAATTGCCTGTGATGTGATATGGCCAAAAGTTGTGATGAATGATGAATGATATATTGTGATGTATGAGATCATGTTCTTGTAATAGGAATCACGACTTGCATGTCGATGAGTATGACAACCGGCAGGAGCCATAGGAGTTGTCTTAATTATTGTATGACCTGCGTGTCATTGATTCAACGCCATGTAATTACTTTACTTTATTGCTAAACCGTAAGCTATAGTAGTAGAAGTAATAGTTGGCGAGCAACTTCATGGAGACACGATGATGGAGACCATGATGATGGAGATCATGGTGTCATGCCGTTGACAAGATGATCATGGAGCCCCAAGATGGAGATCAAAGGAGCTATATGATATTGGCCATATCATGTCACTACTATTTAATTGCATGTGATGTTTATTATGTTTTTGCATGTTGTTTACTTAGAACGGCAGTAGTAAATAAGATGATCCCTCATAATAATTTCAAGAAAGTGTTCCCCCTAAATGTGCGCCATTGCTAAAGTTCGTCGTTTTGAAGCACCACGTGATGATCGAGTGTGATAGATTCCTACGTTCACATACAATGGGTGTAAGACAGTTTTACACATGCAAAACACTTAGGTTAACTTGACGAGCCTAGCATGTACAGACATGGCCTCGGAACACAGAGACCGAAAGGTCGAACATGAGTCGTATGGAAGATACGATCAACATGGAGATGTTCATCGATGATGACTAGTCCGTCTCACGTGATGATCCGACACGACCTAGTCGACTCGGATCATGTAACACTTAGATGACTAGAGGGATGTCAAATCTGAGTGGGAGTTCATTAAATAATTATATTAGATGAACTTAATTATCATTAACTTAGTCTAAAATCTTTGCAAATATGTCTTGTATATCAAATGGCCAACGCTCATGTCAACATGAACTTCAACGTGTTCCTAGAGAAAACCAAGCTCAAAGATGATGGCAGCAACTATACGGACTGGGTCTGGAACCTGAGGATCATCCTCATAGCTGCCAAGAAAGCATATGTCCTAGAAGGACCGCTAGGTGACGCACCCATCCTAGAGAACCAAGACGTTATGAACGCTTGGCAGTCACGTGCTGATGATTACTCCCTCGTTCAGTGCGGCATGCTTTACAGCTTAGAACCAGGGCTCCAAAAGCTTTTGAGCAACACGGAGCATATGAGATGTTCGAGGAGTTGAAAATGGTTTTCCAAGCTCACACCCGGGTCGAGAGATATGAAGTCTCCGACAAGTTCTATAGTTGTAAGATGGAGGAAAATACTTCTGTCAGTGAGCACATACTCAGAATTTCTGGGTTGCACAACCGCCTGTCCCAGTTGAATATTAACCTCCCGGACAAGGCGGTCAATGACAGAATCCTTCAGTCGCTCCCACCGAGCTACAAGAGCTTTGTGATGAACTACAATATGCAGGGGATGGTGAAAACTATTCCTGAAGTATTTTCAATGCTGAAGTCAGCAGAGGTAGAAATCAAAAAGGAACATCAAGTGTTGATGGTCAATAAAACCACCAAGTTCAAGAAGGGCAAGGGTAAGAAGAACTTCAAGAAGGACGGCAAGGATGTTGCCGCGCCCGGTAAGCCAGTTGTCGGGAAGAAGTCAAATAATGGACCCAAGCCTGAGACTGAGTGCTTTTATTGCAAAAGGAAGGGTCCCTGGTAGCGGAACTGCCCCAAATACTTAGCGGACAAGAAGGCCGGCAACACTAAAGGTATATGTGATATACATGTAATTGATGTGTACCTTATTAGTACTCGTAGTAACTCCTGGGTATTTGATACCGGTGCCGTTGCTCATATTTGTAACTCACGGCAGGAGCTGCGGAATAAGCGGAGACTGGCGAAGGACGAGGTGACGATGCGCGTCGGGAATGGTTCCAAGGTCGATGTGATTGTCGTCGGCACGCTACCTCTACATTTACCTACGGGGTTAGTTTCAAACCTCAATAATTGTTATTTAGTGCCAAGTTTGAGCATGAACATTGTATCAGGATCTCGTTTAATACGAGATAGCTACTCATTTAAATCCGAGAATAAAGGTTGTTCTATTTATATGAGAGATATGTTTTATGGTCATGCTCTGATGGTCAATGGTTTATTCTTAATGAATCTCGAACGTGATGTTACACATATTCATAGTGTGAATACCAAAAGATGTAAAGTTGATAACGATAGTCCCACATACTTGTGGCACTGCCGCCTTGGTCACATTGGTGTCAAGCGCATGAAGAAGCTCCATGCTGATGGACTTTTGGAGTCTCTCAATTATGAATCATTTGACACATGTGAACCATGCCTTATGGGAAAAATGACCAAGACTCCGTTCTCCGGAACAATGGAGCGAGCAACCAAATTATTGGAAATCATACATACCGATGTGTGCGATCCAATGAGTGTTGAGGCTCGCGGAGGATATCGTTATGTTCTCACTCTCACTGATGACCTGAGTAGATATGGGTATGTCTACTTGATGAAACACAAGTCTGAGACCTTTGAAAAGTTCAAGGAATTTCAGAATGAGGTAGAGAATCAACGTGACCGAAAATAAAGTTCTTACGATCAGATCGTGGAGGAGAATATTTAAGTCACGAATTTGGTACACACTTAAGGAAATGTGGAATCGTTTCACAACTCACGCCTACCGAACACCTCAACAGAACGGTGTGTCCGAACATCGTAATCACACTCTATTGGATATGGTGCGATCTATGATTTCTCTTACTGATTTACCGCTATCATTTTGGGGATAAGCTCTAGAGACAACTACATTCACTTTAAATAGGGCACCGTCTAAATCCGTTGAGACGACACCGTATGAATTATGGTTTGGGAAGAAACCTAAGCTGTCGTTTCTAAAAGTTTGGGGATGTGATGCTTATGTCAAGAAACTTCAACCTGAAAAGCTCGAACCCAAGTCGGAAAAATGCGTCTTCATAGGATACCCTAAGGAAACCATCGGGTATACCTTCTACCTTAGATCCGAAGGCAAGATCTTTGTTTCCAAGAACGGATCCTTTCGGGAAAAACAGTTTCTCTCGGAAGGAGTAAGTGGGAGGAAAGTAGAACTCGATGGAGTGCTACCTCTTGAACCGGAAAGTAGTGCAGCTCTGGAAAATGTTCCTGTGGTGCCTACACCGACTGGAGAGGAAATTAATGATGATGATCAAGGTACTTTGGATCAAGTTGCTCTGAACGTGAGGTCCACAAGGACACGTTCCACACCGAATGGTATGGCAACCCTGTCACGGAAATCATGTTGTTAGACAACGGTGAACCTTGAACTATGAAGAAGTGATAGCGGGCCCAGATTCCAACAAATGGCTTGAAGCCATGCAATCCGAGATAGGATCCATGTATGAAAACAAAGTATGGACTTTGACAGACTTGCCCGATGATCGGTGAGCGATAGAAAACAAATGGATCTTTAAGAAGAAGATTTAACGCGGATGGTAATGTTACCATCTATAAAGCTCGACTTGTCGCTAAGGGTTACCGGCAAGTTCAGGGGGTTGACTACGATAAGACTTTCTCTCCCGTAGCGAAGCTGAAGTCCGTCCGAATCATGTTAGCAACTGCCGCATACTATGATTATGAGATATGGCAAATGGACATCAAAACGGCATTCCTTAACGGCTATCTTATGGAAGAACTGTATATGATGCAGCCGGAAGGTTTTGTCGACCCTGAGCATCCTAACAAGGTATGCAAGCTCCAGTGATCCATTTATGGGCTGGTGCAAGCATCTCGGAGTTGGAACATTCGCTTTGATGAGATGATCAAAGCGTTTGGGTTTATGCAGACTTATGGAGAAGCCTGCGTTTACAAGAAAGTGAGTGGGAGCTCTGTAGCATTTCTCATATTATATGTAGATGACATACTTTTGATGGGAAATGATATAGAACTTTTGGACAACATTAAGGCCTACTTGAATAAGAGTTTTTCAATGAAGGACATTGGAGAAGCTGCTTATATATTAGGCATCAAGATCTATAGAGATAGATCGAGACGCCTCATAGGTCTTTCACAAAGCACATACCTTGATAAGATATTGAAGAAGTTCAATATGGATCAGTCTAAGAAGGGTTCTTGCTGTCTTTGCAAGGTGTGAAATTGAGCTCGGCTCAATGTCCGACCACGGCAGAAGATATAGAAGAGATGAGTGTCATCCCCTATGCCTCAGCCATAGGGTCTATTATGTATGCCATGTTGTGTACCAGACCTGATGTAAACCTTGTCGTAAGTTTGGTAGGAAGGTACCAAAGTAATCCCGGCAAGGAACACTGGACAGCGGTCAAGAATATCCTAAGTACCTGAAAAGGACTAAGGACATGTTTCTCGTTTATGGAGGTGACGAAGAGCTAGTCGTAAAGGGTTACGTCGACGCTAGCTTCGACACAGATCTGGATGACTCTAAGTCACAAACCGGATACGTGTATATGTTGAATGGTGGAGCGATGGCTGGTGCAGCTGCAAGCGAGCATCGTGGCGGGATCTACATGTGAAGCGGAGTACATGGCAGCCTCGGAGGCAGCACATGAAGCAATTTGGGTGAAGGAGTTCATCACCGACCTAGGAGTCATACCCAATGTGTCGGGCTGATCAAACTCTTCTGTGACAACACCTTTGGAGCTATTGCACTTGCCAAGGAGCCAGGTTTCACAAGAAGACCAGCACATCAAGCGTCGCTTCAAATCCATTCGTGAAAATGTTCAAGATGGAGACATAGAAATTTGCAAAGTGCATATGGATCTGAATGTCGCAGATCCGTTGACTAAACCTCTTCCGCGAGCAAAACATGATCAACACCAGAACTCCATGGGTGTTCGATTCATCACAATGTAACTAGATTATTGACTCTAGTGCAACTGGGAGACTATTGGAAATATGCCCTAGAGGCAATAATAAAAGGATTATTATTATATTTATTTGTTCATGATAATTGTCTTTTATTCATGCTATAATTGTATTATCCGGAAATTGTAATACACGTCTGAAAACATAGACCACAACATGTCCCTAGTGAGCCTCTAGTTGACTAGCTCGTTGATCAACAGATAGTCATGGTTTCCTGATTATGGACATTGGATGTCATTCATAACGAGATCACGTCATTAGGAGAATGATGTGATGGACAGGACCCAATCCTAAGCATAGCAGAAGATCGTGTAGTTCGTTTGCTAGAGCTTTTCCAATGTCAAGTATCCTTTCCCACTTGTGCAGAACCGGGCAATAGCACCGGTTCGTAACGCCCTTTAGTGCCGGGTCCACAACCGGCACTAAAGTGTGGTCACTAAAGTCCCCCCCCTTTTGTACCGGTTCAGCACGAACCGGTGCTAAAGGCCAACCATGTGGCACGAGGCAGCTCCAGGGGCACGGAGCCCTTTAGTACCGGTTGGTAACACCAACCGGTACTATAAGGTTTGGGGGTTTTTTAGTTTTATGATTTCTTTTTCATTTAATTTTGTGTTTCCATTTTAATTGTTTTTCGTTTCTTTGGTATTTTACGATACTACACATTGTACACGTTATGCATATATATATATATATATATATATATATATATATATATATATATATATATATATATATATAGAGAGAGAGAGAGAGAGAGAGAGAGAGAGAGAGAATTTCTAGTAGAACAAATCATGCATATATATATCATCTATGTCTCACAAACCACCATATTAATTAATTCACACATACACACATGTATAGCTATATACAATTTCTCCTACATATGCATGTTGCCTTCGGAGCCAGTGGCATTAGCCTAATTGGTGCCTTCGGAGCATGATGACAATTGGAAGTGGTTTTCATGGGGGCGGTAGCGGGTAATACTATTCTCCCTTCGGATTTATGACCTGGTCGAGCAAAAATCCCGCTATTTCCTCTTGAAGTGCTTCTACGCGCTCCGTTTCTAGGAGCTTGTCCCGCACCTCTGTGAACTGTTAAGAAGGAGATCAATATGCATGTGTATTAGTTGTGTGACTAGATACCGATAATGGTGTAAAAAATGTGAATAGTGTTCTGACAAGCATACCCATTCCTGTCTTTGAGATCTGCTCCTTTCGGACGCCATCATGCGAATGTTCTCGCAAACGCAGAATGCACACAGATCAGTCCCTGCGCCGCTGCAGGGCCTTACTGAGAATGGAATTTGATCAGATAATAATTAATCAAGCATGATAATTAAAGAGATGGCAGCTAGCTAGCTAGCTAGTACTATAATTACTTACCTTGGGTGAAACCATTTAAGCTTTTTTCCATTCGCCTTCCGTGACGCTGATGAACCTTGCCCAAGCCCTACCATGAAAAAGAAAATGAATAAAGGGTTATTAAATAGTTCATATCATGAAATGACGAACTAAATAGGCCGAGATATATAGTTAATAATGACTGAAATTACCTGTTGACTATCCCAAACAAGATGTTATAGTCAGTATTTGCTTTGAGTAGTGAGTCCGAGATTTCAACTGTTCAGCGTCAACTTTAATGATACACAAGATCCGATGAAATCTGCATGCACACACGTTTGCATGTCTTAATTAAGCGGGCATATGTAAGCAAAAACATGTAGCTAGCTAGTAGGCAAAAACAGAGAATTTGTAGTACAAGGCAGTGTGACTCCTTTGGAAGTTGTAAGGAAGTAGTATATCTTCATTGTATTTGAGGCGCTTCAAGAACTCTAGCATGTTGTCCTCACGGCCTTTTGATGATGTGGATTTATTTTCCATGTGTATTCATTAACGGTGTTTGGGTCAATGAACCCAATGCCAAAGCGTCCACCTTTTCTCATTTCATACATCTTCATCCTGCATAATACCACGTAAAAGAATATAGTGAGGATAATTACAGGTAATGATTGATCAAAAGGATCACTACAGCTAGCTTGAGACTTAAATTACGTAAAGAAATCACTTACGAGACAATAGCAACTCGATAGATTTGTCGAGTGTGTCTTGATTATATAACTGAAACAGTTCAGAATACTCAACGGACAGAGCTTTCTCATGAAAGTAATGCTCCTCCTTGACATTCACCATGAGGGACAATCGATTGGAAATATTGGTAATGTTCATGTACCATTGATGCAATTCATACATTCTCGTTGGGAGGTTCTTGACCTTGTCTGGCTTGACCAAAGGTTGGCCCCGGACATATTTCCGTTTTATTTCATCCTCTGTAAGCATAGGCATGGGCTCGATCTCGAGGAGTTGTCCAACAGTGATGTTGAGAACTTCAGCCTGCATTATATGGTCCTTGGTTATTACCACATTGCCCACCTCGAGCGTAAACTGTTTGCCCACAATAATATTGGTGCGCGATTGTCACGTGTTGTTGGCACAACAAGCGAGGGATCGATTGCGCCACTGTTCTCCCAGTGGGAATGGTTTTCCGCATTTTCGACAGCTGCTTGTTGTTTGCTCGATCCCGAGCTCGCCTCCTTATGTAGGCGTGCTCGATTTAACTTCCCGATGTGGCGCTCATATTCTGTGTCAACTGGCTTGGGAGCTGGTGGTTGAGCCTACCGAATGAAGTGGTCAATCGTTTCCTTAGGCACTTTCTCCCTTGGCGGCGGTTGCGGTTTCGGTGCAAAATGGGCTTCCACCTGGGCCTTCGATATGGCTGCGTTTTCCTCCTCGGACCTGTCGTAAGGCCTCTGCGGAAGAGGCGTGAGGCTTGGACCATATTTATATCGCTTGCCTCCGCCTGTACTTCCTGTACTACCTCGACTCGTACCGCTACGCACCAAAGCTGTGGGGTGTCTCTTCTACGATTGATGAGGTGGCGAAGACGGCTGACGGGGCTGAGTTGGACGAGGAGGAGTGGCCTGAAGCTGTGCCGGACTTGGAGGAGGAGTGGCCTGAGGTTGTGCGGACTTGGAGGAGGTGGACGCGTCACTGTGTGGCGGACTTGGAGGAGGAGGTGGCTGACACTTTGCGGACTTGGAGGAGGAGTGGCTGAGGTTGTGCGGACTTGGAGGAGGTGGACGCCTGACGCCGTGGCGGACTTGGAGGAGGAGGTGGCTCGACACTTTGCCGGACTTGGAGGAGGAGTGGCCGACACTTTGCGGACTTGGTGGACTTGCGGGAGCGGAGTCTGCTGACTCGGTGGCGGACTTCGACGAGGAGTCGGCTGATGCGGTGTCTGTGGCCTTCGAAAGATGATGCAATCCTTTTTCCATAGGATGATACGATGTCTGGCCTCTCCGAGAGAGTGCTCGTCGTCACCTCCAGGAATATCAAGCTGTAGGTCCGAATATGGGTCCACCACCTCATCAACCAAGACACGAGCATAGCCTGCTGGAATCGGGTTGCAATGGAAGGTTGCCTTGGGGGGATTTGTAAAAGCAACGGCGTCCGCCACCTTCATGGATATGTTCTTCATTTTGACGTGTAGCTCGCAGTTAGTGTTATCCGTGATGTCATCCACGGGGTATCTATCCAGCATTGCGTCATCCGGGGCGGAACCCACGCTGCTTCTCGGCATGGATGGGCGGTGCTATCCAATGCTGGATCATCCGCTAGCTGCTGCATGCTTTGAGACCCCTTTGCTGGCTAAGTGAGTCGATCTGCTCCTGCTGCCGCTGGAATTTGACTGCCAATTCCGCTTGACTTGCTTCTAGTCCTTGAAGGCATTCATAGTCCCGCTTCCTCCGCTCCTCCTCCACCTTCCTCTTCTTCTCCTCTGCAATCTTCTTTCTTGCACGGGTTCTGTAGTCGTTGTTCCAGTCTGAAAACCCCTCATACCACGGAATAGCCCCCTCGCCCCGTGTTCTTCCCGGGTGTTCAGGATTTCCCAGGGCACGCGTAAGCTCGTCGTTCTCTCTGTTGGGCTGGAACACCCTCGATCGTGCCTCTTCTATTGCAACAAGTATCGCATCGTCGGCTCCCTTCAGACTTGCCCTCGTCGAAACATTGCCTGTCTTCGGGTCCAACTCCTCCCCATGCGCATAGAACCAAGTCCCGCACTGGGGCCAGCTCTTAGTAACCGGAGTGACACCTGCATCCTCCATCTCTTTCTCGGACTTATCCCACTTAGGCATTGCCACCGCGATAGCCACCTGGCCTGACTTATGGAACTTATCCTTTTGGCATTCTTCTTGTTTATTCTCGACCGTTCCTTAGCTAATTTGGAATCCTTGAATTTCACGAAATCGTCCCAATGAGCACGTTGGTTCTCTAGTGTTCCCTCGAATACTGGAGTCTTCCTTCCTCCCTTGACGTACTTGTCCCATTCACGATTCTTGTGGTTCTTGAATGCAACCGCCATCTTCCTAAGAGCAGCGTCCTTGACTTTCTGCACATCTGCTTCTGTGAAATGATCTGCTAGGGTGAAATGTTCCATGAGAGTATCCCAAAGCAGTTCTTTTTGTCTTTTGTCGACAAAAGTAACATCCGGACGTGGAGCAGCGTCCTTTTGTCTTTTTGTCTTTTGTCTTTTGCTGGCTCTCTCCATTCTTGAAGGAGATCGGGAGTTGGTCCTTCACAATAACTCCAAGACCGACGAGCGAACTTGTCCGCAATCTTCTTAGGCGCTAATGGTTCGCCATTAGGTCGATTGCCTCGATATTGTACTTTACGCCTCCTTCAACTTTTTGTTCGGGCCTCGTTTAGTCCTTTTGCACGAAGATTTGCTCGATCCGGATGGTTGAAAGAACAAAGATCGAGTCGTTAATATATCTTCAAGTCATTTAAAACATGTGGTGATCACCAGATGCCTGCTTATATAAATATATATACCTCGCCGGTCTTTGTTGTTTCAAGATCAACATTTTCTTCGTCATCATCATAATCATAGTTCATGACTTCATCAATTCGGTCGTCGCGATCGAATATCATATCACCCTCTCCGGTGTTGTTTAGAAATTCGGAGACGTCATAATCTTCTTCATTCTGATCATCATCTGGCCCGTTAGGATGGCTTATCATATTGAACATGGCCTGTTCTCCCTCTCTGCCGGTATTGTCCGCCATAGCTTTTATTTAACTAATCCAAATAGAAATATAAAACAATTTAGTATTAAAATTACATCGTCTCGAATAATAGATATAATCTCGAATACATCGTCTCGAATAATAGATATAATCTCGAAAACATCGTCTCGAATAATAGATATAATCTCGAATACATCGTCTCGAATAATAGATATAATCTCGAATACATCACTGGCTAGGTAGCTAATAAAGATCGAATACTACGAGAAGAATCTAGGACACTCGCGGTTCTGCGGCGCTGGCTGTGGACACCCAAAGAGAAGGAACCCTCACAGGATCATATCTCAAGTGAGATCCTCAAGAAAATGCCGGTATTGGAGAACTGCCGCCTCTAACGCAACCATGTAGCGATGGACATGCTCGTCCTCCTCCCCGACACGGCGACGTACCACCTCCGGCGGGCCGCTCCTCCGCACCAAAATCGCCCACGCGAACGCCACCAAACGAGATCGGGGTCGACGACGGGACCGGGGCGGGTTCCTCATCAAGCGGCGCGCCCCTCGAGCAGCACCTCCGGTGCCGGCCGGAGCCAGTCCCAGACATGGGTCAGCCGGACGTCGTCATGACGTGTCGACGGCGAGGATGCTGGTCGGGCATCGTCGAGAACAAATACTAGCTATATGCCCGCAAAAAGTAACATTTTTTTAATGGTTGGATTTTGATAACTAAAATTTCTAACATTTCTATATAACACTAATTATGCTATCATTGCATATGTCAAAATTCTATATGCTATTTCATACTAATTAACCATGCAACACTAAAAACAGAAAAAACAACTTCTATACATCCATTAAAAAATAGAAAAACAACATTATATAAAAAAATTCCATACTAATTAAACACTAATTATATCCATCTAACATGCATTCATACATATATACTAGTGAAAAAATAATAATCTAAAAATATAAACTAATTAAACATACAAAATACGTATATACTAATATATACATGCATTCATACATATATACGTGTGTGTGTGTGTGTGTGTGTGTGTGTTCATCATGCTTGTGTGTGTGTATGGGCTCGGGGAGGGGCGGCGCCCATGGTGGCCGCCGGGGGCGAGGGAGAGGGCACTACAAGAAATATGTCAACTTATGACCACCACTATTGGTCACTGAAAGGTCACAAATTTCCATTTATGACCTTTTTGTGACCAAAAACAGAAGGTCAAAAGCTGGCCGTCGTAAACTGACTATAGCGACCTTTCTTCTGGAATGGTCAAAGACGTTTATGACCAAAATATTCCTACTGTGGAGTTTTGGTCACTAGCAACCTCCCCAGGCCACGTAGGCATCCAGCGTGGCAAGCTGATGTGGCACAAGATTCAGCCCGGTCCGATTTGGTGTTCTACATGGGCCGAGCCCATTAATTCGGCCTTTTTACCGTATATTTTCTCTATTAATTTTCTCTAGCTACATGGGCCTAGCCCAACAATTTGGCCTTTTTATTTTATGGGTCATGGCCTTTTTGTACAATAGTTTTAGTTTTTTTTATAAAATGGGTCCACTAGTCAAACAGATCCCACTTGTCAGGTTCTGATAAGTGGGTCCTAGCTATTAGGCCCAGATTGTTCATATTTCAATTTGACAATAAGAAAATAACTAGTAGTTAAATTGGCAAGGAAAAACACACAAGATACTTCAAATAACAATAGCCAGATTCAATACAAGCTCTACAAATGACACGTCCTACAAGCTGTAGCATATACAAGCTTATTTACAAGCTCTACAAATGACAAGTCCTACAAGCTGTAGCATTTACAAGTTCTACAACTATGGGAATCAGTTACAAGCTCTACAAGTATTTTCTTCTTCTACATGTAGCTCCTTCAATAGCGATCAAATGCCGGCTCACTGGAGAGTCAGGACTGGGCCTTCCACGGACGCCTGTTACATGAATCGGTGATAAAAATTAGAAAAACTGGAGACAATATATTATGAACATTCCATTCAAAAAGGAGTAACTCAATTGAAGTGAACACAGCAGCAGCTTTTCTCATTGAAGTGAACACAAGAGCAGTTTTTCTCATTGAAGTGAACACAAGACAGTTTTTCTCATTGAAGTGAACACAACAGCAGCTTTTTCTCATACAGTATGTGTCTTAATATAACTCCTAAGAAATGTTCACAACCTGAATTAACTACACTTTTTCTCATTGAAGTGAACACAGCAGCAGTTTAATCAACAACCCCATACTTTACTATAGAATGTTTCTTGAATACATAGCTTAAAAAGTAGGTAAGGGCTGAGAATCATCATAACAGGATATGTATATATATATATATATATATATATATATATATATATATATATATATATATATATATATATATATGTAGAGAGAGAGATCACCTTAACAATAGATGGTGGGCATCCTCGCCGGATCGGAGCAGCTTGTCCCTGGCCCTCCCCACGGGATGGTACCAAACTGCACACACACCAAGCAAGAGAGCACACATCAGATCATATGAGAAAATGAACAAAAAATAGAGAGGAGGAGGAGAGGGGTCACCTTGGCAACAGATGAACAAACTTTGGTCATTTGGCTCTGTCCTCGCCGGATTGAAGCATCTTGTCCTTTGGCCCTGTCCACACACCAAGCAAACTGCAGAAAAAACACGCAATGAAAAACTGAAGATCACAGTGTATGGAAAACTGAAGATCATAGTGATGATAACATACAAACAAAGGATCTTTGGCCCATCAAGTTTTAAGACAAAAAAAAGAGCAAAACCAACAATGCTACAAATCAGAGATTACAGGAACAACAACAGAAGGTTGTTTAACAAGTTTGAATGGCCACTATATATAGCACAATGTATGTAATGTAAAATTTCTGGATGAACAAGCTTTAATGGCTACAGTATTGTGATATTGTGATAATGGGAGGAGGCTTCCCATTAAACAGCAGGAAAATGCACTACTATTGTGATATTCCTCCCATAAAAAACACTAATATTCCCGTAGAGATCAAATGCTTGTGAGCAGGAAAATAATGGTACATTCACAACTTCAGTTCAGGTAAATATCACCACATGTATCAGTATACAGGCAGCAATAGTATTATCGAGCACAGAAAAACAGCAGCTTGACCCATGTAAGTCATAGCTCTTTAGAGAGAAAGAAAGAACAGGTTCAGCTAGCTATGTATTCATAGTTGAGAGCTAAGCAATTTGTTTGTTTATGCTGTAATTGACAGACCTAATACAAGAAACAAGCCAAGTGAAACAATATTGACTAATTCGATGGTAATACAAGCTATTCTACTTAGCTAGTAGGTGACCATCCAATCCATGATGCAGCAGCAGGTGCAAATATGATATGATGTGAAGAAGAAGCTAGCTGGAGAGGTTGGGGATGAAATGCCGCAGTAGCTAAAAAACAAATGCTGGAAAATAAAAATAACGTATTTAAAAATGAGGCTATAGCTGGGCGCATTGGACCGGAGCATATTGATGTGATCCAGTCAAAAAGACTAGACACAGGCTAGCCATCGCTAGCAACTACGTAGTACTAGCAAATCGTACATGCTTCACATGTGAGAATGTACACAATTTGATAACTGATCAAGCTACACACGAATATAAGCCCATGATTATGCTTACTGATCCAGACACGAAAAGCTATTCAAGTTTTCGATCCAGGAATGCTTCTGCTCTGAACATTTTTTCAAGGGAGAGCTGCTATTACGTCAGTAGTATTGAAGAAATAGCAGTTTTGTAGTGTCTGTACTAGACCAGAAAGAGGAACAATGGCTGGTAGAGCACCCAATCAAATTTGGACTTGAGATTGTCAGTTTTCAGTAAGACCACTCTTGTTAATTTTCAGGAACATGAGACCACTAGCAGCAGCTAGCAAGTGCAAGTGATTAGCAGCAGCTTGCAGGCATTCTGTCGAACAGAAGCTTGACATAACACAAAGAACAGGGCTCGATGGCCGGACATGGACAGAAAGAGCACTGGAGAAAACAAAGGAGGGGAAGGTAGTGGCTCACCTACGTCCACAGAGTCGGACTGAGCGGCCCTGAGTAGCACAAGGAAGAATCGAGAGGAGGGAGCTCGGGGACCAGCAGAGGCACGTCCATCTTGTCCCCCCGAGTTCTAGCGACGATTGATCTTGGTGGGGCCAGGATCTGGACCCCTCCTACTTGGATGTGCACCTACTTGGCTGTGCACCTGCGCGCATGCATTAGGGAGGGGAGGAAGGAAACCGCATCAGCAAAATCAAACCAAGCAACAGAGAGAGACTAGGAGGAGGAGAGAGAGGCGGACCTTGCATGGCGTCGAGCACGGTGAGGGAGGTGGCGAGCAGCGCGAGGAGGCGGCGGCTGTGCTCCCCGTCCCCGGCCTGGTAGAACACGCTCACGATCTTCCCCAGATCCGTCCCTGCGGTGGAGTCCATGGCGGCAGCGCGTGCTGGGCCTGGGCGTTGGGTCGATGGGGTCGAGACGTGTGGGCATGGAGGGAGGAGGATTCGTTAGGGGACCGAGCCCTTCCCCGCCATCGTCTCCGGCCGCCGTGGGGTGCGGGGTCGGGGCCCGCACGGTGGTGGCACCCTGATCCGGCGACGCAGGAGGCCATGGTGGCGGGTGATGCGGGCGGCGTCTGAGAGGACAAAGCAGGGCGCTGCACCGCACTCGGGAGATTGGGTCGGGATTGGGTTTGGGCGGCGACGGGAGATCTGGATCGGGGAGGGGGGAGACAAAGGGCAAAGGAGAGGGAGGAGGAGATGGCGAGGGAGGGGGGGCGCCCAAGTAGGGGATGGTAGGGTTAGAGAGGGGTGGCGGCGTCGATCTGGATCGGGGAGAGAGAGGGAGGCGGCTGGCGGGCGGAAGGAAGGGAGGAGAGGTTAGTGGATCTGGGTAGGGGAAGAAGGGCTCGCGGTGAGGGAAGGGGATGGGAGAGAGGAGGAGGGCGTGGGGGAGGGCGTGGAGGAGGCCATGGCCGTCGGGGAGCTCGAACAGAGGGAGGTGGAGGCGGCTATCTGGAAAGGAGCAGGTGGCGGCGGCGATCTGGAAGGGAGGAGGAGATGGGGACGAGGGAGGAAGGGGGCGACGGGGGAAGGGGATCTGAGCTAGGGTTTGGGCTGCGGGTGGGGGGTATCTCCTTTTCTTTCTTTTTTTCTTGTTTTCTGTAGATAGATGGATGGATGGATGTGGGATGGAGAGATGGATGGATGGATGGATGGATGGATGGACGCCATGTCATCGATCCGTGGACAGAGTTACGATTGGTTCAGAAAATCAGTGATGTAAAATAGTTTTCAAATACTAAAAATAGAGGGATTTTATGAAGTAGCTATCAAAAATATTATGCAAAAGGGCACCACACAAGCTTTCACTAGAGTAAGACCACATTTTATGGATTAGGACCAATTTGTATGCATTTTTCATATTTCTAGCTATTTTTAATCATTTTTTGAGTGCACGAAATGAGGTTTTTTTGTGAAGGACCTACCATATATTTGTTGCAAAATTGTACCAAATCATTTTTACAAAATACTAGTACATATTTAATGCACAATTGACAAAATGGTTGGGTGTCAAAAGTTTTGATCCACCTCTGGTGAAAAAGACAAATTCCCACCGATTCAGCTGGAAGCGGGTCAAATTTGAACTGCAGCTGCCTCGTAGTTTTCTATTTATTTTTTCCAAAATTCATTTCTAGGTACATAAGTATCTATTTAATCAGAGAAACATCAAAAGTTTTCCAAGATTCAACCACTAGCTAGGAACGGTCAAGCCCGCCATTTTGACCGCTTTTTCAAACGGGCATAAAAAATTCAAAAAATTCAAAAAAATTGGGAAACCTTGGCATTATGTCATTATATGTGACCAAGTTTCCAGGAAAAATAATAAACTTGTAATATGGTAATTATTTTAAAAAAGTGTTCTCAGAAATGAGCTATCATGTGTGGAGATCAATGGCTTTCAAGCCAAATGATCAATCTTATGGCCATATTCATGGCATAGTTTGTTCAAATGATCTCATATTGTGCACAAGGGTGCATATTAGAATGGCAAACAATGTTGCCTAAGGAAGTTTTCATTTTAGTTGGACTAAAAACCATTTTCCATTTTTCGAGTGCCGAAATGAGGTTTTTTTGTGAAGGAACTACCAAATAATTGTTGCAAAATTGGACCAAATCATTTTTATAAAATACTAGGCCATATTTAATGCACAATTGACAAAATGGTTGGGTGTAAAATTTTTTGATCCACCTCTCGTGAAAAAGGCAAATTTCCGCTGATTCAGCTGGAAGCGGGTCAAATTTGAACTGCAGCTTCCTCATAGTTTCCTATTTATTTTTTTCAAAAATCATTTCTAGGTACATAAGTATCTATTTAATCAGAGAAACACCAAAAAAAATTCCAAGATTCAACCACTAGCTAGGAACGGTTAAGCCCGCCGTTTTGACCGCATTTTGAAACGGGCATAGAAAATTCAAAAAAATCAAAAAATTGGGAAACATTCGCATTGCGTCATCATATGTGGCCAAGTTCCTAGGAAAAATAACAAACTTGTAATACGACAATTATTTTTAAAAAGTGTTCTCAGAAACGAGCTATCACGTATGGAGATCAAATGGCTTTCAAGCCAAATGATCAATCTTATGGCCACATTCATGGCATAGTTTGTTCAAATGATCTCATATTGTGCACAAGGGTGCATATTGGAATGTCAAACAATGTTGCCTAAGGAAGTTTTCATTTTCTTTGGACGAAAAAACCATTTTTCATTTTCCGAGTGCCTGAAAGGAGGTTTTTTTGTGAAGGAACTACCAAATAATTGTTGCAAAATTGGACAAATCAATTTTCTAAAATACTAGGACATATTTAGTGCACAATTGACAAAATGGTTGGGTGTAAAAAGTTTTGATCCACCTCTCGTGAAAAAGACAAATTTCCGCCCATTCAGCTGGAAGCGGGTCAAATTTGAACTGCAGCTGCCTCGTAGTTTGCTATTTATTTTTTTCCAAAAATCATTTCTAGGTACATAAGTATCTATTTAATCAGAGAAACATCAAAAGTTTTCCAAGATTCAACCACTAGCTCGGAACGGTCAAGCCCGCCATTTTGACCGCATTTTGAAACGGGCATAAAAAATTCAAAAAATTCAAAAAAATTGGTAAACCTTGGCATTATGTCATTATATGTGACCAAGTTTCCAGGAAAAATAATAAACTTGTAATACGGTAATTATTTTAAAAAAGTGTTCTCAGAAATGAGCTATCATGTGTGGAGATCAATGGCTTTCAAGCCAAATAATCAATCTTATGGCCACATTCATGGCATAGTTTGTTCAAATGATCTCATATTGTGCACAAGGGTGCATATTGGAATAGCAAACAATGTTGCCTAAGGAAGTTTTCATTTTCTTTGGACGAAAAAACCATTTTTCATTTTCCGAGTGCCTGAAAGGAGGTTTTTTTGTGAAGGAACTACCAAATAATTGTTGCAAAATTGGACCAAATCATTTTTATAAAATACTAGGCCATATTTAATGAACAATTGACAAAATGGTCTGGTGTAAAATTTTTTGATCCACCTCTCATGAAAAAGACAAATATCTGTCGATTCAGCTGGAAGCGGGTCAAATTTGAACTGCAGCTGCCTCATAGTTTGCTATTTATTTTTTCCAAAAATCATTTCTAGTTACATAAGGACCTATTTAATAATAAATACATGGTTTGGTGGTGATACGTCGAGGTTTGGGCGGTGGCCGAGGGCCCCAACTCTAGAGGCCAGAACTTCGCATGCCCTTCGGCGTGGTCACCGCGTGACCGTGGCGTTCCCATGTGTTCAGGCGGCCTAGGCATGTCTAGTGGGTTGGGCACTCCCAGGTTGGTGCTAGGAAGAAAATTACAACATAAGATTCTCACGAGGAGACCAATCGATGCTCAAACATGAATTAGCAGCCAAGTGTTTGATTCTTGGTGCGGGAAATGTAAATGGCTAATGGGCGTGAGTTTTGGCTGAGGATGATAAGTTACTAAGAAGACCGTTTTCACAAATTTTCAGCTCAAAAGGAGGAGCCTAGGTGGTACTTGCTTTGCAAACCACCACACCTGGACATAAATCTGAATGTTGAAGCTCGGCTCAAAATAATGAATGGATTGAGCTGGCATTTGGTGGAGGATGGTTATTTGGGCATAGGAAAGCATTGTAGAAAATGGATACTATTTGGACATGCCAAAGTGGTACTTCATTCACAAATTGTTACTCTGAACAGAATAGGAAAATGAATATTTTTGAATTATTTTTGAACTAGGCAAGGAAGGTTTTTACATATTTGAAGAAGATATGACCCAAAGAATTTATGAGATTGTTTTGGGAATTTTGGGAATGACAGAAATATAGGTTGCTTCACAACCTAGGGCAAAAACTGCCACATGGACATGACACATAGGCAAAACTGATGAGGTGGCGCCTAGTCATAGCAACCCACCACAATTTACAAGGCTATGACCATCTATATTGGTCGTTAACAACTAGAAATAAGGCATCGGACTAGCACTGTTAGCTTTATGACCATTTCATGTAAGGAAATTATGACCTTCCTGACCAAAATGGTCGCAATGGTTTAGGGTTTGGAGCCCCTGGAACAGCTTTTAACCAATTGGTCTCAAATGGTCATAAATCTATGACCAATTCTTTCAGGGTCACTGACAGAAGGTCATAAGTTGACATATTTCTTGTAGTGGGGGTTAGAGGGGGAGAGCTCACGGCGGGGCGACGGCGACGGCGAGGCGACGGCCGGGGGCAGCGACGGGCCGGGGCATGACGCGGGACGGTGACACGGGACGGTGCGATGGGGACGGGCCCGGGCGGCGAAGGAGACGAGGGCGGCGACGGCGACGGGCGGCGATGGGGGACGGGCCTGGGGCGGCGAAGGAGACGAGGGCGGCGACGGGGATGGGGCGGCGATGGGGACGGGGGCGGCGACGGCGTCGATCGATCGGGGCGGGCGGTGCTTCAATGGGGAAACAGAGGAAGAAACAGAGGGAGAATGAAATTTTTCGAAGTGTTGTATATATAGAAGGCACCTTTAGTACCGGTTGGAGCCACCAACCGGTACTAAAGGTCTGTTTTGGCCAGCCCAAGCGGCGGGAAGCGACCCCCTTTAGTACCGGTGGTGTGAAACCGGTACTAAAGGCCCCTTTAGTACCGGTTTGTGCCATGACCGGTACTAAAGGGGGTCTTATTAGCAGCAGTGCGGTCTTGGCAAGTTTAGTCCCACTGCTAGCCGAGGGGCGACCATGACTGGCTTATAAACCCCGTCGCGGTCGCTCTCTCGAGCTCCTTTCCAAAGCAGGCCCTCTGGGCCTATGTGTTCTTTTTCGCTGTGGGCCCACTTGGCCTTTTGGGCTGCATCCTGGCCCAACAACAGGTTGGGTTTCTAGTCGTATGCAGGCCGCTCTGGCCTAGTAGGCGGGCTTTTATTTATTTATTTTTGTGTTGTTCTTTTTGTGTATTTAGAGTTTCTTTGTGAATATTTTTTCTTTAGTCGTATGAAAGAATTTGTTTGCACATAAATTTCTTCGCGTTTCAAATGCCAGAACACATAACTACCCTAACTATTACAGAGATTCCCCTCTGGGTGTGAAACACAGAAGAAAGTGATGATAGTAAAGTCGATCACATCCCAGATCTTTGGGTGTGAAACTTTTTCTTCGCGTGTGTCCCTTTGCGCCGTAACCATGGAAAATATTCATCATTTAACGGGATGCTCGGGTCAATATTCACTGTGAATGGAGCAATTTCATCAAACTTTTCATAATCTTCTGACTTGTCTGTCTTGTCATCCACTCCCACGATGTTTCTCTTCCCAGAAAGGACTATGTGCCGCTTTGGCTCATCGTACGATGCATTCGCTTCCTTATCTTTTCTTTTTCTTGGCTTGGTAGACATGTCCTTCACATAGAAAACATGTGCCACATCATTGGCTAGGATGAATGGTTCTTCTGCATACGCAAGATTGTTGAGATCCACTGTTGTCATTCCGTTCTGCGGGTCTTCCGTTACCCCGCCTCATGTCATATTGACCCATTTGCACCGAAACAAAGGGACCTTTAAACCACGTCGATAGTCAAGTTCCCATATGTCCTGTATATAACCATAATATGTTTCCTTTCCCGTCTTGGTTTCTGCATCAAAGCGGACACCACTGTTTTGGTTGGCGCTCTTCTTATCTTGGGCGGTCGTGTAAAATGTATTACCATTTATCTCGCACCCTTTGAAAGTCATTATATTCAAGATGGTAACTGGTACAACAAGTACAGGTCATCTTAAATAGAGGTGTCATGCATGGTGCGTGTTCGCAACCAGTGGCGAAACTCCTGGTTTGTTCACGTGTAATCCGGTCATCGACCGCTCCGGGTGTTTGGAGCGTAGCAAATTCTTGTGTTCATCCATATACGGAGCCACCAAGGCGAATTTTGTAGAATTGTGTAGTGTGCTTGGTGAGAGAATGTCCGTCCATACACATTATTTGTTCCTCCTAGCGTGCCTTTTCCATCGATCTGCCCTTACGCGCGATTCAGAACACCAACCGGCTTAAGGTCAGGAATAAATTCAATACAAAACTCAATGACCTCCTCATTTTGATGGCCCTTGGAGATGCTTCCTTCGGCCTAGCACGGTTATGAACATATTTCTTTAAGACTCCATGAACCTCTCAAAGGGGACATATTGTGTAGAAATACAGGACCCAAAACGTTAATCTCTACACATAGGTGAACTAGGGCGTGCGTCATGATATTGAAGAAGGATGGTGGGAACACCAACTCAAACCGACAAGACATTGCACCAAATCATTCTATAACCTTGGTATGATTTCTGGATCGATTACCTTCGAGAGATTGCATTGAGAAATGCACATAGCTTCACAATGGCTAATCGAGCGTTTTCGGTAGAAGCCCCTCAATGCAACCGGAAGCAGTTGCGTCATAATCACGTGGCGTCATGAGACTTTAGGTTCGGAACTTTCTCTGCCATGTTTATTATTCCCTTTATATTCGACGAGAAGCCGACGGTACCTTATATCGAGCAGGCATTCAAAGAAGATTTCCTTCTCTTCTTTGGTAAGGCGTAGCTTGCATGACCACGATGTATGCCGTCTTCTCCGTGCATACGTTGCTGGTCCTCCGTGCCTCGGTGTATCTTTTGTCTTCCCATACACGCCCAAGAAGCCAAGCAGGGTCATGCAAAGATTCTTCGTCACGTGCATCACGTCGATTGCGGAGCGGACCTCTAGGTCTTTCCAATATGGAAGGTCCCAAAATATATATTTCTTCTTCCACATGGGTGCGCGTCCGTCGGCGTCCTTCGAACAGGTTGTCCGCGGGACCCTTTCCAAATATCACCTTCAAATCCTTGACCATATCATGTACATCAGCACCAAGACGGTGGCGAGGCTTCGTCCGGTGATCCGCCTCACCTTTGAAATGCTTGCCTTTCTTTCTTACGGGATGCCTGCTCGGAAGAAATCGGCGATGTCCTGTGTACACATTCTTCTTACAACTATTCAAATATATCCGTCGGTATCATCCAAACAGTGTGTGCATCCGCGGTATCCCTTGTTTTTCTGTCACGAAAGGTTCTTGAGAGCAGGCCAATCATTGATGGTCACGAACAGCAACGCCTTTAGGTCAAATTCTTCCCCCATGTCCTCATCCCACGCACATACACCTGTTCCATTCCACAGTTGTAGGAGTTCTTCAACTAATGGCCTTACGTACACATCAATGTCGTTGCCGGGTTGCTTAGGGCCATGGATGAGCACTGGCATCATAATGAACTTCCGCTTCATGCACAACCAAGGAGGAAGGTTATACAAACATAGAGTCACATGCCAGGTGCTATGGTTGCTGCTCTGCTCCCCAAAAGGATTAATGCCATCTGCGCTTAGACCAAACCATACGCTCCTTGCGTCATCGCAAACTCCTTCCGTACTTTCTTTCGATTTTTCTCCACTGCGACCCGTCGTGGTACTCTCAACTTTTCGTCTTTCTTACGGTCTTCTCTGTGCCATCGCGACGCCTTGGCATGCTCTTTGTTTTGGAACAAACGTTTCAACCGTGGTATTATAGGAGAATACAACTTCACCTTGGCAGGAATCTTCTTCTGGGCGCCGCCCTCGACATCACCAGGTCATCGTGGCTGATCTTATAGCGCAATGCACAACATACCGGCAAGCGTTCAAATCCTCGTACTCACAGCGGTAGAGGATGCAATCATTAGGGCATGCATGTATCTTCTCGCACCTTTAACCCTAGAGGGCAGACAACCTTCTTTGCTTCGTACGTACTCTCGGGCAATTCGTTGTCCTTTGGAAGCATATCCTTTATCATTACCAGCAACTTTCCAAATCCCTTGTCAGAAACACCATTCTCTGCCTTACATTGCAGCAATTCCAGTGTGGTGCCCAGTTTTTTCTTGTCACCTACGCAATTCGGGTACAAATTTTTTTTGTGATACTCTAACATGCGCTGCAACTTCTCCTTCTCCAAATCACTTGCGTAGTTTCTCTTTGCATCGGCAATGGCCCAACCTAGATCATCAACGGGCTCATCTGATGCCTCTTCTTCAGCTTCTTCCTGCATTGCCGGCTCAGCTTCTTCCCGCATTACCGGCTCAGCTTCTTCCCCCATTGTTGTATCATCGTATTCAGGGAACCCATGGCCAGAATAGCCGTCGTCGTCCTCTTCTTCTTCATTGTCTTCCATCATAACCCCTCTTTCTCCGTGCTTGGTCCAAACATTATAGTGGGGCATGAAACGGACTCAAACAGGTGGACGTGAATGGTTCTTGGCGTAGAGTAATTGCGACCATTCTTACAGCCAGCACATGGACAAGGCATAAAACCATCCGCCCGCTTGTTTGCCTCGGCCATAGCGAGAAAAGTATGCTGCGCCCTCAACGAACTGGGAAGAGCATCGGTCATCGTACATCCATTGCGGCTCATCTTCATTACACAACACGAATAGACCAAATTAATACAAGTTCATACATAAAGTTCATACAACACTTAAATGCAACAAACAAATAACTCTCTAGCTAAAGCATTTAAATGCAACAACAAATGCGATCAAGATCGCAACTAAGGTAACAATTGATCCAACAGCATAATGATACCAAGCCTCACTATCGATGGCATATTTTCTAATCTTCAAGCGCATTTTCTCCATTTTGATCTTGTGATCATCGACGACATCGGCAACATGCAACTCCAATTCCATCTTCTCCCCCTCAATTCTTTTCAATTTTTCTTTCAAGTACTCATTTTCTCTTTCAACTAAATTTAACCTCTCGACAATAGGGTCGGTTGGAATTTCCGGTTCACATACCTCCTAGATAAAAATATCTATGTCAACTTGATGGGCATAATTTGTCATAAACACAAAATGCAACAAATAGTTTTAAAAGAGAATATACCACATCCGAATCATAACAAGGACGAGGGCCGACGGGGACGGATATCAAAACCATGGCACTATGTATAACAAACAACGTACGGGTAAGATAATTATACGAGTAACTATATATCCAAATCACACAAACATCAATTTTTTATATAAAATTTCATGAACAAGAGGCTCACCACAAGGTGGTTGTCGGTGTCAAAACCGGCAGATCTCGGGTAGGGGGTCCCGAACTGTGCGTCTAGGCGGATGGTAACAGGAGACAAGGGACACGATGTTTACCTGTGTTGGGCCCTCTTGATGGAGGTAAAACCCTACGTCCTGCTTGATTGATATTGATATTGTGGATGTTTACAAGAGTGGATCTACCACGAGATCAAGGAGGCTAAATCCTAGAAGCTAGCCTATGGTATGATTGTAAGGGTTGTTGTGATTGTTTTCCTCGGACTAAAGCCATCCGGTTTATATAGACACCGGAGAGGGCTAGGGTTACATAGAGTCGGTTACAATGGTAGGAGATCTACATATCCAGATCGCCAAGCTTGCCTTCCACGCCAAGGAAAGTCCCATCCGGACACGGGGAAGTCTTCAATCTTGTATCTTCATAGTCTTGGAGTCCGGTCGATGATGATAGTCGGCAAATGATAGTTCGGCTGATGGTGGTAGTCCGCTATCCGGACACCCCTAATCCAGACTCCTCGGAGCCCTGAACCAGGCTTCAATGACGATAAGTCCGGCGTGTATATTGCTTGGCATTGCAAGGCGGGTTCTTCCTCCAAATTATAGAAGATTGTGAACACCAGGATAGTGTCCGGCTCTGCAAAATAAATTCCACGTTCCACCGTAGAGAGAATAATAATAATATATACACAAGCTCAATCTGCTGACGTTTTCCGTGGCATGATGTCACACCACTACCAAGCCATTACTCGAATTGTTTTTTACTTTACCACCTCAGCGCATTTAGCGAAGCGGTTTCCTTGGCACGTCTTGTCGAAGCAGAGATCGTGTTTCCCCTTAATCCGGGATTCTCATCAATACGGGCGTGGGTAACCCAACCGCATCATTGATGGTGACGCTTGGGAGATAAGCGAGTTTTACCAGGCCGGTGGGGGACGCGTGAGATTTCACCCGCCCATATAAGGGATAAGGATTCACCTTCTCACCTACACCTTCTTCCTCCTTTGCTTATCCATCTCCGCGCACTCGAGCTCCAGTGCCCAAGTTCGCGCATCTCGTCTCAACCTTCTCCGACCATGTCCGGAGCGGGAGGTAAATGGTTGGCCTCCACCGTTAAGGAGGAGAAAATCGCCAAACTGCGCGGCGCCGGATACCTCTCCGGCGACATCGCGCTCCGGCTGCCCGACGAGGGGCAGCTCATCCCCACCCCAGTGCCCCATGAGAGGGTTGTCTTTCTTTCCTACTTCCTCCATGGACGCGCTTTCCACTTCACCCCTTTGTCCGGGGCTCATGTTCTACTACGGCCTGGATTTCCATGATCTGGCGCCAACTTCATCCTCAACATCTCGGCGTTTATCGTGGGTGTGCGAGGCCTTCCTCTGCATCCAGCCCCACATCGCTTGTGGCTCAAGACCTTCAATGTCAAGCGAAGGTAGTGAAGGGCATTCAAGCGGAGTGCGGAGGCGCCATGTTGGTCAAGATGCCCAACGTCCTTTGGTTGAAGGGCCTTCGTGGAATCCGTCAAGGGGTGGCAATCGGGTGGTTCTACATCACCGAGCCGCTGACCCTAAATGGGCGGCGGCCCCGAAGTTTAGATCTGGTATCCCCACGCAGCTCACCTCCGGAAAGAGAAGGGCTTGCTGTGGGGCAGTTTGAAGGAGCTGATGGGACTCGGACTGTATCAAGAAGCTGGTGAAGAAGCTCGGGCTGGTTAACGTGGTCCAAGTCATGCTCGTCGCCGGATTCTCCCATGCCAAGAGCGGCATTCAATCTATGGGAGTTCGATCCGAACAGCACCAGCGCTGAACAAGCTCTTCGACACAACGCGTCTAAAGCGCTGGAAGGTGCTGTTCAAGGGCGCCAAGCCACGCATCCGCGACGGAAGATCGCTGGATTTCGCCGCAGCGCCAGTCGACGAGGTAAGTGATTCTACCCTTTACGGGACACTTGTTTTCATAGTTTGACTCTATCGCGGTTTTAATTCCCCTTTTCCTTTGATAGGACTGGATGAAGAAGGCGGAGCAGATTACCGTCCGGCCCTATGCCGAAAATCCGTGAGACGCTCGTCTAGCGAGGCTGCTGATTCCGCACCGCACATGGTGCCGGAGAAGAAGGCCAAGAAGGAGGCCACGGGTGCTCGAAAGAGTGCCCGTTTTCAGGTGTCCGACGACTCCGGGGCTGACTCCTCCCCTGAAAATGAGGAGGAGGAAGAGGACTCTCTCCCAGAGGAGGGAGAGAGGAAGAGGAAGGCTTCCCCAACTGGGGAGGCCGGAGGGTCCAAGAGGGGAAGGACTATTCCCCCGGACAGCTCTGCCAACATCAACGTTGGCGAGGAAGAATGGCCTTCAAGGGCCAGGCCTCCGGCGAGATCGTAAGTATCCGGATTCCTGAATGATTTATAATTTCTTTTTCTGCGTCACATAGTGTCATTCTAACGCCGCATGCTACCTGTAGTCCGGCCAGTGATGATCTCCCCGCTTCATCGAGCGGGTCGTTGGCTTCGTCGGATGTAGACTCCATCCCGACCGCCTCCACCCCTCGCGACGCTGAAGACGCCGAGGTGGGATCCCCAGAGGGGACCCACCAGGGGGAGGCTCCGGAGGCGCCACAAGGCGCCCTCCCGGACTTCGCGCCGGACTCCACAACGGAACCCGCAGTGGTTCCGGAGTCCGGCAGGCGGCCCCTTCGATCGAAGGGCAAGACCATGACGCCGGCGGCTTCCGTCCAACCGGAGGCGCCGGGCAATTTGTTGGAGGCGCTGCAGAGTGCTTCCATCGAGGAAGAACACCGCACTATTATGAGTGCGGTGATTCAAAGGTGCAGCTTCGCCAAAGGCGGGCTGACCGAAGCTCGCAATAGCCTTCTATCGGGCTTTGAGGTAAGAAGTTAAAACATGCAAAGTAATACCGCATAGACAGTAGCCCTCGATGCTCGGTTTGGTGTTGTAAAGAAAAGCCGGACCGAGGATCTTAAAAAGGATATACGCAGGGTTGCTAAAAAATTATGTCCATATGGGTTGCAGGCTGCGTTGCTGACCTCTGTCGCACTGACTGCGGAGGTTGGTGTGTTGAAGCAGGAGCTTGAGTGGTCCGGGCAAGAGCTCGGCCGCGCCAGGAAGCAGCTCCAAGACAAAGAAGTTGAGTAACACCACTTTGAATTTGAACCTTACAGAAAAGGATTTAGGTTGCGACAAAAAATAACAAGGATAACATGGGTACTACAGGGGCCACGAACGAGGTGGCGGCCCTGAAGGAGGCCGTGTCCGCAGCCGAACGCAATGCGGCCACGGAACGGGTAGAGCGAGAAAAGCAAGAGGCGAGGGTGGCGGTGGTTCAGCAAGAGCTCCAGGCTCTCATGGAAAAGCATGAGAGTTTGGAGCGTGACTCAAAGACTCGAGAGTCCGAGCTTGCCTCGGCTCTCGAAAGTGCCAAAACCGCCAAGGCCGAGGCCCATAAGGCCCTTCAGGAGGTTGAGTTGATGAAGAAGATAGCGGCGGGTAAGGCATTTTTCATGCAAAGCAAGCATGTGAATGTAAATTACGTGATACTTACCCGAATTCGGAGCTCTCCAGGGGCGTTTGCAGATCTGCCTCGCAGCGTGTCTGATGCCGCCGCATTCTACCGAGCCGAGGAGGGGAGCTCAACGGAGAAGGTCTTCTGGTCTCAGTATGCTGAGGCCGGCCATCCGGTGCCCCCTAGCGACCAGCTGAAGCAGCTGGTCGAGCTTCACAAGGTGGCCGAGCAGGCCATGAAGGGGCTCATAGTCCGGCCTGGTCCGGAGAGGCCATGCACTGGAGCTACTTCGCCTCGGCGACGGCTGGTGGATGTGTGCCCTGGGTGGAGGTTATCAAGCGCCCGCTTTGTATTGAAGGTGCTCGTCGGGCCCTTGCCCGCGCAAAGGTGCATTGGGGCAAGCTGGATGCGGAGAAGCTAATCACTGACGCGCCACCAACGGGCAAGGAGCATCGTACGCCCGAACTTTACTATAAGGTTGTCCTGAAGGGTGCCCGCAAGATTGCGGATGAGTGCCCCAGGGATGTAATTATTGAGTGAATTCGCAATTTGTTATCCTGTGCGCTGAAAACTTTGTTCATATGCGCTAAGCAACGCTTGTTTAATTTAAAATATTACCTTCGTGTGGCCGTTTATTAAATCGAGAGATGGCAAGTCGTCGGCTTCAGCCCCCATGCCACAGTCTGGGGTGTTCGGGATAAACTTGAGCACTCTTGTTCCCATTTTGGGTCCATCTAGGAGGCGCCAACACAACGAACAGGCAACCGAACTTATAGTGCTTGAACACTCTCACTTAGCCATAGAATTCTACAATTTTAAATTTCGTGAAGCCCCTAGTATTCGAAGACCGAATTGGGCGCTATCCACGCCTTCATCGGACATAATCCGGATCTTCGCCGAGGAGGCGTAGGTCTTTAAGGACCCGAAAGGACCTCTCGAACAGCGACCAGTCTCACGCCTTATCATGCCGGTCAGTTTTAGCTTTCTCCACTGAGGCGTTAACCCGGCTCAACCGGGGCGCAATCGCAGTGGTTCTCCCAGTGCTACCTTAGCCAATAGAACGGAAACGTAAGGTGCCAAACATGGGAGCCAGGCAAACCCAACTATTGACCCAAGACATGATTCGGAGCCGATTCATATAATGCTATAAGTTCGGGGTGCCGCACTTGTGAAAGTGTGCGGACTTTATCACCCCATAAAGCGGAGGACATAAGCCCCTGGTGCGTTTGGCCGTACCAAGATGCACGGGTGCAACATGTCGTAAATGAACATATATATATAAAGTAATGCAATTAAAGGCAAAAAGTGCTGCATTTTATTCGAGAAGATATGCTATCAGTTCAGAATGATACAAATAGTGCGGAAAGCAAGGGATTGGACGAATTAAAGGCGTCTCCCTCCAGGGGTAGGCCGCGGAATGTTGTATTTTAACAAATTTAATGCTCGTGATGGAGACCACCTGAGTGTTCATCGCGGCCTTAGTCCTTCCCTGGCTGTTGCATCATGAGTTCGGTCGGTTCGCCGCCGGACTGAGTTCTGTATAAAAAAGAGAAAAATAAAACAAAAAAGAGCGACACACTTGGGAGCCCCTGGTGTGGTCGAACCGCACTCTGGGTCTGTTGTGGTGGTGCCCTTGCCCCTATGCCCATGGTATCTCCAGGCGTAATTATGTACGTGGAGAGTTTGTCTTGCAATTTTGCGAGGGCTGGGGTTGGGGCCGCATTACTTACGCTGCACGGAACGTGCTGTGGTCTTGGTTGATGTTGCTCGGCGCGTTTGGTCGTGTCCGGTCGCTTAACGACGGACTCGAGAATTGCCTTAACAGGCTGCTCGTATTTCTGCCGCGAGAGCCGCTGTATGTTCCTCCGCTCGAGGAGTGTTCCGTGTTTCCATTGACCGTGATGACTCCACGAGGGCCTGGCATCTTGAGCTTAAGGTATGCATAATGTGGCACCGCTGAACTTTGCAAACGCGGTTCGCCCAAGCAGAGCGTGATAGCCGCCATGAACGGGACTATGTCGAAGATTAACTCTCGCTCGAAATTATCCAGGGATCCAAGACCACTTCGATGTAATCGAGCTCGCATAATTGGCCTCGACACCTGGTATGACACCTTTGAAGGTCGTCGTTGTAGGTTTAATCCTTGAAGGGTCTATGCCCATCTTGCGACCGTATCCCGATAAAGCAGGTTCCGCTCTGCCGCCGTCCATAAGGACTCTCGTGAGGTGAAATCCATCAACGATTGGGTCTAAAACCATCGCGCGAATCCGCCATGGCGGATGCTGGTCGGATGGTCTCTTCGATCGAAAGTGATCGGGCAAGAGGACCATGGGTTGAATTTTGGGGCGACTGGCTCCATCGCGTATACGTCCCTTAGTGCACGCTTCCTCTCCCTCTTGGGAATATGCGTTGCGTATATCATGTTTACAGTCCGAACTTGAGGGGGGAATCCCTTTTGTCCTCTGTTGTTCGGCAGCCGGGTCTCTTCCTTGTCATCACTGTGTAGCCCCTTGTCACTGTTTTCGGCGATTAATTTGCCTGCCTGCTTGAATACTCAACAATCTCTGTTGGTATGGTTAGCTGGCTTTTCAGGGGTTCCATGTATTTGACAAGAGCGGTCGAGTATTCGGTCCAAATTGGATGGGCCCGCGTGGCTCTTTTGAATGGCTTCTTCCGCTGACGGGTTTGAGCCTCGAATCCGGCGTTGACTGCCGATCCTCATTGCTGTCGCCAGCACGCGGCGTTTGTTTTGTTTCGACGCAACCTGCCATTACGGTCCTTAGTATCCGGACTGCCAGCGTTTTTGCTGAGGTTGTTACTGCGAGCGAGCCAACTATCCTCTCCCGCACAGAAGCGGGTCATGAGGGATGTGAGGGCTGCCATGGATTTCGGCTTCTCCTGTCCTAGGTGCCGGGCCAGCCACTCGTCGTGGATGTTATGTTTGAAGGCAGCGATTGCCTCTGCATCCGGACAGTCGATGATTTGATTTTTCTTTGTTAAGAACTGTGTCCAGAATTGCCTGGCCGATTCGTCTGGCTGCTGGATTATGTGGCTTAGGTCATCTGCGTCCGGTGGTTGCACATACGTGCCCTGGAAGTTGTCGAGGAATGCGGCTTCCGTGTCTTCCCAAAGATCCAATTGACTCTGCGGGCAGGCTGTTAAGCCAATGCCGAGCTGGTCCTTTAAGTTTGAGCGGGAGATATTTGATGGCGTGAAGATTGCCGCCCGGGCCATGTGTATATGGAGGAGATAATCCTCAATCCGCATAGCGGGTCTGTTGTGCCATCGTAGGATTCGATATTAACGGGTTTAAACCCTTCAGGATTTGATGATCCATTACTTCGTCGGTGAAGCATAGTGGGTGTTGGCGCCTCAGTATTGAGCAATATCGCGACGTAGCTTGAGAGAGCGTTGTCTGCTGTGTTCGGCCCAGCCGGAGTAGTTGTATCCAGTGCGACGGTATTCGTCGTGGGTCGTGGGGCGTCCACGTGATCCATAGATAGATCTGGATTGTGTTGCCTTGTCCTCCAATATATCTCGCAAGTCCGGCGCGTTCCCCCGTGGCTTCCTGCTTTTAGAGCGATGCTGGGGTACGGTTTTGGTGGAGGGCTTGCACGCCTCTCTATCGCGGCCACGAGGTGGTCGGTCTGCCGTATTATGCGCTGGTGATGCTGCCTCCTCTAATCGGGGGAGCAACTTGCGTTTTGGGTAACTTTTGGAGGGGCGTTCGAGTTCATACTCTTCGGCCGCGAGAACATCGGTCCATCTGTCGGCCAGTAGGTCTTGATCAACTTGAAGCTGTTGTTGCTTTTTCTTTAGGCTGTTTGCCGTGGCCATTAGCCCGCGTCTAAAACGCTCTTTCTCGACGGGATCCTCAGGCACGACAAATTCGTCGTCGCCGAGGCTTGCCTCGTCTCCGGAGGGAGGTAAGTAGTTATCATCCTCGACCTCTTCATCTGCCGCCCTCTCCTGAGGGCTTGCTTCTGCCTCCTCCTGCGCTGGATCGAGCTAGAGGGAGTTGTCTTCGGCACTTTCTAGGGTGTTATTATCTCCTGTGCCGGAATCTCCATTCTTGCTGTGGCGGGATTTAGAGCGGCGCCGCTGACGTCGGCGCTTGGGCTGTTTCTTTAAGGAATCGTCCTCCGCTGCTTCTTCGCCGTCCCCATCTTTCGGGGTTTCCACCATGTATATGTCGTATGACGAGGTGGTCTTCCAGTGTCCTGTAGGCACTGGTTCTTGGTAGTCTCCGGCATCGTCGTCCATACCGTCGATGTCTTCGGAGTCGTAGTCGAGTACGTCGGTTAAGTCGTCGACGGTGGCTACGAAGTGGGTGGTGGGTGGGATCCGAATTTCTTCGTCCTCCGCGTCCCAACCGTTCTGGCCGTAGTTCGGCCAGGGCTCTCGGATAGCGAGATGCTTCAATGAGTTTATGATATCGCCAAGGGCGAAAAGCTGAAAGATGTCCGCAGCGGTGAATTCCATGATCGGCGCCCAATCGGATTCGACTGGCAGGGGCGCAGGAGGTTCGGAGTCCGGAAGGGAGTCCGGCACCTCGGAGTCATGGGCTTTACGTGGGACAAGGTAAGTGTTCGGCTCCATCGCCGTAGGAATTGCGGCTCCCGAGGCGGTGTCCAGCCATCCGTCCTCGATTCGAGCGATCGGCTCCGGACTATGAGTCGGAGCGATCCGGTGCGTTTCAAGGTGCTGTCCGGTGGCGAGTTAGGTCATGCCCACGTGATAGCATGCGGGCGCGATAGGTTGTGGCTCAGATCCATCGAGGATCAAGTCCCCGGATATCGGCCGTGAAGTTTAAGCTTCAAACCTGACTCGACGGCCGGGCGTAGCTTCGATCTGCTCCAGATGGCTAAGGAGTTGGCCCGCAATACGGCCACCGAATCGAAGATCTGTCCGGGAGAAAGGTCTCACCCAGGACTGCGTCGTTGTTGATTGAAGAGGCCATCAAGCCTATCGGTGACGATACGCAGGAACTCTCAATGAAAGCACCAATGTCGGTGTCAAACCGCGGATCTCGGTAGGGGGTCCCGAACTGTGCGTCTAGGCGGATGGTAACAGGAGACAAGGGACACGATGTTTACCAGGTTCGGGCCCTCTTGATGGAGGTAAAACCCTACGCCCCTGCTTGATTGATATTGATATTGTGGATGTTTACAAGAGTGGATCTATCACGAGATCAAGGAGGCTAAACCCTAGAAGCTAGCCTATGGTATGATTGTAAGGGTTGTTGTGATTGTTGTCCTACGGACTAAAGCCATCCGGTTTATATAGACACCGGAGAGGGCTAGGGTTACATAGAGTCGGTTACAATGGTAGGAGATCTACATATCTGTATCGCCAAGCTTCCCTTCCACGCCAAGGAAAGTCCCATCCGGACACGGGGGGAAGTCTTCAATCTTGTATCTTCATAGTCTTGGAGTCCGGTCGATGATGATAGTCCGGCAAATGATAGTTCGGCTGATGATGGTAGTCCGGCTATCCGGACACCCCCTAATCCAGGACTCCCTCAGTGGTGCCGGCGACGGGACAGTGCGGGCGATCGACGGTGGTCACCACGGAGATTTAGAAGGCACTAAGTAAAACACACCTACATATGCAAACTAAGTGTTATTTTTGACCTCAAATTGCATATAAATCAAATACTAGCACATATATATATTTCCTCCCAAATTACTAAACTCACAAATTAATCACTATATAAAGCATTGCAAGAGCTAATCTAGCAATGAGAGATGAAAGGACAAAGTTGCTAACCTTTGTGATCATTTGAATGGATGGGGGCCTTCAAATCTTGACAAATTTTGGGCAAAATGTGTGATGAGCTCGAGAGGAAGAGGGGAAGAACAGAGAGGAGAGGGGAAAGGGGAAGAACAGAGCGAGCTCGGGTGGACGAAGGGTTTATGTAGGACGACCTTTAGTACCGGTTCGTGCCAAGAACCGGTACTAAAGGGCCTGGAGGGGCCCCAATCTGACAACATCCTTCCACCATTCTCATTAGTACTGGTTCGTGGAACGAACCCGTGCTAAAGGTTCGCCACGAACCTGTACTAATGAAAGCGGCCCGACTAGCTGTTGGAACCGGCACTAATGTATACATTAGTGCCGGCTCAAATTCAAACCGGCACTAATGTGCTTCACGTTTGACCCTTTTTCTACTAGTGTCCTTAGACCATGAGATCGTGTAACTCCTGGATATCGTAGGAGTGCTTTGGGTGTACCAAACGTCACAACGTAACTGGGTGACTATAAAGGTATACTACGGGTATCTCCGAAAGTGTTTGTTGGGTTGACACGGATCGAGATTGGATTTGTCACTTCGTATGACGGAGAGGTATCTCTGGGCCCACTCGGTAATGCATCATCATAATGAGCTCAAACTGACCAAGTGTTTGGTCACGGGATCATGCATTACAGTACGAGTAAAGTGACTTTCCGGTAACGAGATTGAAAAAGGTATTGGGACACCGATGATCGAATCTCGGGCAAGTAACGTACCGATTGACAAAGGGAATTGTATACGGGGTTGCTTGAATCCTCGACATCGTGGTTCATCTGATGAGATCATCGTGGAACATGTGGGAGCCAACATGGGTATCCAGATCCCGCTGTTGGTTATTGGCCGGAGAGCTGTCTCGGTCATGTCTACATGATTCCCGAACCCGTAGGGTCTACGCACTTAAGGTTCAGTGACGCTAGAGTTATTAGGAAGACTTGTATGTGATTACCGAATGTTGTTCGCAGTCCCGGATAAGATCCCGGACGTCACGAGGAGTTCCGGAATGGTCCGGAGGTGAAGATTTATATACTGGAAGTTGTCATACGGTCACCGAAAAGTTTCGGGGGCATATCGGTATTGTACCGGGGCCACCGGAGGGGTTCCGGGGGTCCACCGGGAGGGGCCACCTCTCTTGGAGGGCCTCATGGGCCGTAGTGGGAAGAGAACCAGCCCCTGGAAGGCTGGGCGCATCTCCCCCTTGGGCCCATGCGCCTAGGGTTGGGGGGGGGGAGGAAACCCTAGGGGGGCGCCCCCCTTGCTTGGGGGCAAGCCCCCTTCCCTTGGCCGCCGCCCCCTCTAGATCTCATCTAGAGGGGCCGGCCCCCTTCCCCCTTCCCCTATAAATAGAGGGGCGAGGGGAGGGCTGCAAACAACATCCAAGGCGCAGCCCCTCCCCTCCCCAACACCTCTCCTCCTCCTCGTGAGCTTGGCGAAGCCTTGCCAGAGAACTGCCACTCCATCACCACCATGCCGTCGTGCTGCTGTTGGAGCCTTCTTCCTCAACCTCTCCCTCCTCCTTCCTGGATCAAGGTACAGGAGACGTCATCCGCTCCGTACGTGTGTTGAACGCGGAGGTGCTATACGTTCGGCACTTGGTCATCGGTGATTTGTATCACGACGAGTACGACTCCCTCAACCCCGTTCTCTTGAACGCTTCCGCTCGCGATCTACAAAGGTATGTAGGTGCAATCCTGTCACTCGTTGCTAGATGAACTCATAGATGGATCTTGGTGAAACCGTAGGAATTTTTTTTTCTGCAACGTTCCCCAACACATAAGTGCTTGAACAGACAAGTACCCAACTAGTTATGTTATATTACATGGTTAGTAAGAAATATCTTCTAGAGAGAATAGTTCCATTAAGGGTTCCTTTCCCTGGGAACGCATGCATTAATGTGCATGTCCGAACTGCGAACAGATACGCAGTATAAAAAACATCTGGGGGTCTATGTTGTAATACATAAAAACATCTTTTGTTCACCGACCGAATATTTCCTTAAGAACGCTAGCCTTCGGCTTCACCCAGTCTGAGGTACACATCCGGCTGACCCGGCAGTAACAATCGTAGAGGTGCTCCCCTTATGCTCTAGCCGAATTAATGAGAACGTAGGGCATAGACACAAGAGCTCGGAAACCCAGCATGGCCAAAACTTAAATCATATCGATGCATATAATGGTGAAGAACAGGCACATATGGAAAGGTGACGCATATGTGGTGGGCATAAAGCCATGAAAATAATTATATTAAGCTTTCGTATAGGAAGGCCCCAGGTATATTCAGCACGCATAGTGCGGCCGGAGCGATCGAAGCATCCGTAAAGCATTTAAGGCTTCGTGTATGAAAAGAAAAGAGGGAAAGAAAGAGAAAAAGGGAGGACATAATTAAAAGGGCGGAGGTAGGGGGACAAACTCTGAGTTGGGCACTAGGCGTAGAATCTTCGGAGTCTGGCCGCGTTCCATGGGTTCGGCTCGAGTCTGTTATCTGATGCATTACGCAGACGATACGCTCCTCCAGTGAGAACTTATCAATGATGAAGGGACCCTCCCACTTGGGCTTGAGCTTGTACTTCTTCTTCTCCGGTAGGCGTAGAACGAGTTCGCCAACGTTATAAGTTTTGGCCCATACTTCTCTGCTTTGATACCTTCGAGCCTACTGCTGATAGAATGCGGAACGGGCTTTTGCTACGTCGCGCTCCTCTTCCAGGGCATCTAGTTTGACCTGCCGGTCGAGCTTGGCTTCTCTCTCTTCATACATGCGCACCTGAGATGAGTCATGAATAATACCGCAGGGCAATACCGCCTCTGCGCCTTACACCATAAAGAATGGTGTGTATCCGGTAGTGTGATTTGGCATGGTCCACAGTCCCCATACTACGCAGTCGAGCTCCTCGACCCAGTGCGTATCTGACTCCTTTAAGGAGCGCACTAGTCTGGGTTTGATGCCGCTCATTATAAGACCATTTGCATGTTCGACTTGACCGTTTGTTTGGGGGTGATAGACAGAGGCGTAATCGAGCTTAATTCCCATATTGCCGCACCAAGTTTTGACCTCGTCGGCTGTGAAATTTGAGCCATTGTCAGTGATGAAGCTGTGGGGGACACCGTAACGGTGCACAACCCCTGATATGAAGTCTATCACTGGTCCGGATTCGCCCGTTTTAACTGGTTTGGCTTCTATCCATTTGGTGAACTTGTCCACCATGACCAATAAGTAATTTTTCTTATGGCTTCCCCCTTTAAGGGGTCTGACCATATGAAGCCCCAGACCGCAAAGGGCCAAGTTATGGGGATTGTTTGGAGAGCGGTAGGGGGCATATGGCTCTGATTGGCGAAAAGTTGGCAACCAACGCAATGTTGAACGAGGTCCTGTGCATCTGCTCGGGCTGTCGACCAATAAAACCCTGTATGGAAGGCCTTGCTTACAAGTGCCCGAGATGCAGCGTGGTGACCGCCGAGTCTGGCATGGAATTCGGCCAAGAGTTGCCGCCCTTCCTCTTCGGAGATGCATCTTTGGAGCTCTCCGGTGGTGCTTTTCTTATAAATCTCTCCCTCGTGGACTTTGTAGGCTTTAGAGCGTCGCACAATGCCACGTGCTTCATTTTGGTCCTCAGGGAGTTCTTGCCTATTTAGGTAGGCTAAGAAGGGTTCTGTCCACGGGGCAATGATAGCCATAATCACGTGGGCAGAAGGTGTTATTTCGGTGGCAGAGTCTCCGATTACATCAGATGGTTCGGTATCTGGGGTTATATTCGGTTCCCGACTGGTATTACCGGTCTCCCCATCCCATACCACGGATGGCTTGAACAGCCTCTCCAAGAAGATATTAGGTGGGACGGGGTCGCGTTTAGCACCGATGCGGGCGAGGATATCCGCTGCTTGATTGTTCTCTCGAACCACATGGTGGAATTCGAGCCCTTCGAACTGAGCTGACATTTTGAGGACGGCATTACGGTAGGCCGCCATTTTCGGATCCTTGGCATCAAAATCTCCATTTATCTGAGATATTGCGAGGTTCGAATCCCCGCGCACTTCTAGACTGTGGATGCCCATTGAAACTGCCATCCGAAGACCGTGCAACAGAGCCTCGTATTCGGCCGCATTGTTAGAGTCTGTGTATAGTACTTGGAGTACATATTGAATCGTGTCTCCGGTGGGGGATGTCAGGACGACACCCGCTCCCAATCCGACTAGCATCTTAGAGCAGTCGAAGTGCATGATGCAGTTGGAGTATGCGCCGTACTCTTTAGGGAGTTCAGATTATGTCCATTCAGCGACGAAGTCAGCCAGGACTTGCGACTTAATGGCTCGCCATGGTTTATATGTTATGTCAAACGGGAGGAGCTCGATAGCCCATTTAACAATCCGGCCAGTGGCATCGTGGTTATTTATTATATCGTTGAGTGGTACTTCTGAGGCCACCGTGATTGAGCACTCTTGAAAGTAGTGTCATAGTTTCCGAGATGCCATGAAGACCGCGTATGCTATCTTTTGATAATGTGGGTACCGGAATTTGCATGGAGTGAGGACTGTGGATACGTAGTATAACTGCTTTTGGAGCGAGAACTTGTGTCCGTCCGTTTCTCATTCGACGACGAGCACTGCGCTTACAACCTGATGTGTTACAAATATATATATAATAGCATAGGTTCGCCAGTATTTGGCACGGTCAGGATTGGTTTGCTGGCCAAGAGGGCCTTTATTTCTTCCAGTCCAGTCGTGGCCGCATCCGTCCACTCGAAGTGTTCGGTGCATCGAAGAAGGCGATAAAGAGGTAGTGCCTTTTCTCCCAACCGGGACATAAAGCGGCTTAGGGCAGCCATGCATCCAGTTAATTTCTGGATTTGCTTGAGATCTGTTGGGATAGCCAACTGTGATAGAGCTCGCATTTTTGCCGGATTTTCTTCAATTCCTCTGTTGGAGACGATGAAGCCTAGCAGATTTCCGGCAGGTACGCCGAAAACACATTTTTCCGGATTGAGCTTGATGTCGTATGTTCGGAGATTATCGAACGTAAGTCTCAAGTCATCTATTAAAGATTCGACGTGTCTGGTTTTAATGACCACGTCGTCTACGTATGCCTCCACTGTTTTGCCGATCTGCTTCTCCTGGCATGTCTGAATCATGCGTTGATAGGTTGCGCCGGCATTTTGAGCCCAAAAGGCATGGTATTGAAACAGAAGGGGCCGTATGGTGTTATGAATGCCGTTGCGGCTTGGTCGGACTCCGCCATCTTAATTTGATGGTATCCGGAGTATGCGTCGAGGAAGCACAATGAGTCGTGTCCTGCGGCTGCGTCGATGATTTGATCAATGCGGGGGAGGGGGCAGGGATCCTTGGGGCAAGCCTTATTGAGGTCCTTGAAATCGACACTTAGGCGCCAGGATTTGTCCTTCTTTGGTACCATCACCAGGTTTTCTAGCCAATCCGGATGTTTTATCTCTGATGAATCCGGCCTTGAGTAACTTAGCTAGCTCTTCTACCATGGCTTGTCGCTTAGGTTCTGAAAAGCGCTGAAGAGTCTGCTTGATCGGCTTGTATCCCTTCATTATATTTAGGCTGTGTTCAGCCAGCCTGCGTGGGATGCCTGGCATGTCTGAAGGATGCCATGCGAAAATATCCCAATTATCGCGCAAGAACTCTCGCAGTGCAGCGTCTATCATGGGGTTCAGCTGTGCCCGATGGAAGCTGTCTTTGTAGGGTCCGTTGGGTGGACCTGGAATTTGACTATCTCGTCCGCTGGTTTGAAAGAGGTGGACTTGGGCGCTTGTCGACTATCACGTCGTCCCTGTCCACTGTGGCGTGCGGCGTGGTTAGTTCTTCGGCCGCGAGGGCTTCGTATAACGCCTCCAGGGCAGCGCGGCGGTTTTATTTTTGGCGCGGAGTGCCACGTCCGGATCACTAGCTAGAGTGATGATTCCATTGGGCCCGGGCATTTTGAGCTTCATGTACCCGTAATGGGGTATCGCTTGAAAGCTCGCGAATGCATCCCGCCCTAAAAGTGCGTGGTATCTGCTGCTAAACGGGGTCACTTGGAATGTGATTTCTTCGGACCTGTAATTCTCTGGCGTGCCGAACACCACATCTAGTGTGATTTTTCCCACACATCGTGCCTCCCCACTAGGGATGATTCCCCTGAAGGTCGGGCTACTCCGCTCAATGCGGCTCTTGTCTATTTCCATTTTTGTTGAGGGTCTCCTCGTAGATGAGGTTTAATCGCTGACGCCATCCATGAGCACTTTACTAAGCCGGAAGCTATCCACGATTTGACTAAGGACCAAAGCGGCTGGTGCCCGAACTGTTCAGAATTGAGGTTCGTCACTGGCATTGAAAGTTATAGCCGTGTCGTTCCATGGATTCATTGCTGCAACATGGCAGACTTCGGCTAGGTCGCGGAGTGCTCGATTACGCCTATTATTTGAGGCGAAAGTATCGAAGACTGTCAGTACAGTATTGTTATATTCGGCGGGATATTGCTCTGTAGTATGGTTGATGAGGAGATCCTCGCTGCTTTTCGCTACCTGCCGGAGTATCCAACATGCTCTAAGGCTATGTGTTGGTATGGTATCCGGTGTGCTGTGAATTTTGCATGCCCATTGAGACATTCCTCCAATACGGTTCCGCGCCCTGCAGTGGGCCTTGGTTTTTTGGTAATTGAATTAGGTAACTTGCGATATGTTACCCTTTTAGTTAGGATGAACGGTTTAGTGAGAGCCGGAGGATCCCTGAATTTTGTTTGGGTTTTCCAGGCGCTTTCCATCGCACAGTACTTCTGTACTATGGCCGCCAAGTCAGCAAAGCATACTATGTCGCGGCGACTTATGGCATTGAGGATTCCCTTGTCCGTGCAATTTTTGCAAAAGAATGAGATTGCGTCTTCCTCGCGATAGTCCTTAACCTTGTTTATTACAAGGAGGAATCTGGCCCAGAAGTGATGTACTGTCTCTTGGGGCTCTTGTCTGATGTGGGAAAGATTGCTTGAATCTGGGCGGGTGGGTAGATTTAAGTGCAAACCCTGACCCGATCTGAGTCCCAGGGGCAAAGAAGCTTCCGAGCTTGGAAGCTCGGGCTCCAGGATGTTGCCAAATTTTTCCGGCCCGCCGCCCGATTCTAAGTTCGGGGTTTGGGTCATGTCCTCCCGCAAACGGTTATCCGGCTCGGAGAGCTCGGAAATCCGGACATTGTTCGTCCTCAAAACAGAGGGAGAATCCATGCGTTGCTCTTCCACTACCGATATCTCATGGGTGACCGGCGGAGTGTTAATCTCCCTTTGTTCAGGTTTAAGACCAATCCGATCATAGTCCATAGCGACACCCAGAGCGGCGATGCGACCCAAGAGCTCATACATTGAAGAGAGCTCCATCGGATCCATCTGTTCGGCAAGTTCCGAATTGATGTGGAGGCTGTTTTTGATGACCTGAGAAGTCATCGTCGGCAAGCTCCAGCGGCTGGTGCCCGAACTGTTCGTATTGTCCGCCATAGCTTTTATTTAACTAATCCAAAAGAAATATAAAACAATTTAGTATTAAAATTACATCGTCTCGAATAATAGATATAATCTCGAATACATCGTCTCGAATAATAGATATAATCTCGAAAACATCGTCTCGAATAATAGATATAATCTCGAATACATCGTCTCGAATAATAGATATAATCTCGAATACATCACTGGCTAGGTAGCTAATAAAGATCGAATACTACAGAAGAATCTAGGACACTCGCGGTTCTCGCGGCGCGGGCTGTGGACACCCAAAGAGAAGGAACCTCACAGGATTATAGCTGAAGTGAGATCCTCAAGAAATCGCCACGTATTGGAGAACTCCGCCGCCTTTAACGCAACCATGTAGCGATGGACGTGCTCGCCCTCCTCCCCGACACGGCGACGTACCACCTCCGGCGGGCCGCTCCTCTGCACCAAACTGGCCCACGCGAACGACACCAAATGAGATCAGGTCGACGACGGGACCCGGGCGGGTTTCTCATCAAGCGCGCGCGCCCTCGAGCAGCACCTCCAGTGCCAGCCGGCGGAGCCAGTCCGGACATGGGTCAGCCGGATGTCGTATGGACGATGTCGACGGCGAGGATGCGGGCCGGGCATCGTCGAGAACAAATACTAGCTATATGCCCGCAAAAAGTAACATTTTTAATGATTGGATTTTGATAACTAAAATTTCTAACATTCTATATAACACTAATTATGCTATCATTGCATATGTCAAAATTCTATATGCTATTTCATACTAATTAAGCATCTAACACTAAAAACAGAAAAAACAGCTTCTATACATCCATTAAAAACAGAAAAACAACATTATATAAAAAATTCCATACTAATTAAACACTAATTATATCCATCTAGCATGCATTCATACATATATACTAGTGAAAAATAATAATCTAAAAATCTAAACTAATTAAACATACAAAATACGATATACTAATATATACATGCATTCATACATATATACGTGTGTGTGTGTTCATCATGCTTGTGTGTGTATGGGCTCGGGGAGGGCGGCGCCCATGGTGGGGCGAGGGAGAGGGTTAGAGGGGAGAGCTCACAGCGGGGCGACGTCAACGGCGAGGCGACGGCCGGGGGCAGTGACGGGCCGGGGCGTGATGCGGGGACGACGACACGGGGACAGCGCGACGGGGACGGGCCCAGGGCGGCGAAGGAGACGAGGGCGGCGACGGGGACGGGGGCGGCGATGGGGACGGGCCCGGGCGGCGAAGGAGACGAGGACGGCGACGGGACGGGCGGCGATGGGGGACGGGGCGGCGACGGGAGGGGCGAAGCGGCGGCGGCGTCGATCGATCGGAGCGGCGGTGCTTCAATGGGGAAACAGAGGAAGAAACAGAGGAGAATGAAATTTTTCAAGTGTTGTATATATAGAAGGCACCTTTAGTACGGTTGGAGCCACCAACCGTACTAAAGGTCTGTTTTGGCCAGCGCAAGCGGGCGGAAGCGACCTTTAATACCGGGTTGTGGCACAAACCGGTAATAGGTTCCCTTTAGTACCGGTTTGTGCCATGACCCGGTACTAAAGGGGTGCGCCATGAGGTGCGCGGCAAGTTTAGTCCCACCTCGCTAGCCGAGGGGCGACGTGACTGGTTTATAAACCCCGGCGGTCGCTCTCTCGAGCACCTATCCAAAGCAGGCCTCACTGGGCCTACGTGTTCTTTGTTGCCTCAGGCCCATTTCTGGCCTTTTATGGCCTGCATCCTGGCCCAACAACAGGTTGGGTTTCTAGTCGTATGCAGCCGCTCTGGCCTAGTAGGCGGGCTTTTATTTATTTATTTTTGTGTTGTTTTTTGTGTATTTCGAGTTTCTTTGTTAGTATTTTTGCTTTAGTCGTATGAAAGAATTTGTTTGCACATAAAATTTCTTCGCTTCAAATGCCAAAACACATAACTACCCTAACTATTACAGAGATTCCCTTTGGGTGTGAAACATGAAGAAAGTGATGATAGTGAAGCCGATCACATCCTGATCTTTGGGTGTGAAACTTTTCTTCAAGGTGTCCCTCTGCTACCAGAACCATGGAAAATCTTCATCATTTAACGGGATGCTCGGGTCAATATTCACTGTGAATGGAGCAATTCCATCAAACTTTTCATAATCTTCTGACTTGTCTGTCTTGTCATCCACTCCCATGATGTTTCTCTTCCAAGAAAGAACTATGTGCCGCTTTGGCTCATCGTACGATGCATTCACTTCCTTATCTTTTCTTTTTCTTGGCTTGGTAGACATGTCCTTCACATAGAAAACCTGTGCCACATCATTGGCTAGGACGAATGGTTCGTCTGCATACGCAAGATTGTTGAGATCCACTATTGTCATTCCGTACTGCGGGTCTTCCATTACCTCGCCTCGTGTCATATTGACCCATTTGCACCGAAACAAAGGGACCTTTAAACCACGTCGACAGTCAAGTTCCCATATGTCCTGTATATAACCATAATATGTTTCCTTTCTCGTCTTGGTTTCTGCATCAAAGCGGACACCACTGTTTTGGTTGGTGCTCTTCTTATCTTGGGCGATCGTGTAAAATGTATTACCATTTATCTCGTACCCTTTGAAAGTCATTATATTCGAAGATGGTAATGGGCAGCAAGTACAGGTCATCTTCAATAGAGGTGTCATGCATGGTATGCGGTTCGCAACCAGTGGCGAAACTCCTGGTTTGTTCACGTGTAATCCATTCATCATACCGCTCCGGGTGTTTGGAGCGTAGCAAATTCTTGTCTTCATCCATATACGGAACCACCAAGGCGGAATTTTGTAGAACTGTGTAGTGTGCTTCAGTGAGAGAATGTCCGTCCATACATATTATTTGTTCCCCTTATGCCGTGATTCAGGAACACCAATCGGCTTAAGGTCAGGAATAAAGTCAATACAAAACTCAATGACCTCCTCATTTTGATGGCCTTGGAGATGCTTCCTTCTGGCCTAGCACGGTTATGAACATATTTCTTTAAGACTCCCATGAACCTCTCAAAGGGGAACATATTGTGTAGAAATACAGGACCTAAAACATTAATCTCTTCAAGATAGGTGAACTAGGACGTGCGCCATGATGTTGAAGAAGGATGGTGGGAACACCAACTCAAACCGACAAGACATTGCACCAAATCATTCTATAACCTTGGTATGATTTCTGGATCGATTACCTTTCGAGAGATTGCATTGAGAAATGCACATAGCTTCACAATGGCTAATCGAACGCTTTACGGTAGAAGCCCCTCAATGCAACCGGAAGCGATTGCGTCATAATCACGTGGCAGTCATGAGACTTTAGGTTCGGAACTTTTCTCTGCCATGTTTATTATTCCCTTTATATTCAAGAGAAGCCGACGGTACCTTAATATCGAGCAGGCATTCAAAGAAGATTTCCTTCTCTTCTTTGGTAAGAGCGTAGCTTGCATGACCTCGATGTATGACGTCTTCTCCGTGCATACGTTGTTGGTCCTCCGTGCCTCGGTGTATCTTTTGTCTTCCCATACACGCCCAAGAAGCCAAGCAGGGTCACACAAAGATTCTTCGTCACGTGCATCACGTAGATTGCGGAGCGGACCTCTAGGTCTTTCCAATATGGCAGGTCCCAAAATATAGATTTCTTCTTCCACATGGGTGTGCGTCCGTCGGCGTCCTTGAACAGGTTGTCCGCCAGACCTTTCCAAATATCACCTTCAAATCCTTGACCATATCATGTACATCAGCACCAAGACGGTGGCGAGGCTTCGTCCGTGATCCGCCTCACCTTTGAAATGCTTGCCTTTCTTTCTTACGGGATGCCTGCTCGGAAGAAATCGACGACGTCCCAGGTACACATTCTTCTTACAACTATTCAAACATATACTGTCGGTATCATCCAAACAGTGCGTGCATCCGCGGTATCCCTTGTTTGTCTGTCCTGAAAGGTTACTAAGAGCAGGCCAATCATTGATGGTCACGAACAGCAACGCCTTTAGGTCAAATTCTTCCCCCATGTGCTCATCCCACGCACGTACACCTGTTCCTTTCCACAGCTGTAAGAGTTCTTCAACTAATGGCCTTAGGTACACATCAATGTCGTTGCCGGGTTGCTTAGGGCCTTGGATGAGCACTGGCATCATAATGAACTTCCGCTTCATGCACAACCAAGGAGGAAGGTTATACAAACATAGAGTCACAGGCCAGGTGCTATGGTTGTTGCTCTGCTCCCCAAAAGGATTAATGCCATCTGCGCTTAGACCAAACCATACGCTCCTTGCGTCATCTGCAAACTCCTTCCCGTACTTTCTTTCAATTTTTCTCCACTGCGACCTGTCAGAGGGTACTCTCAACTTTCCGTCTTTCTTACGGTCTTCTCTGTGCCATCGCATCGCCTTGGCATGCTCTTTGTTTTGGAACAAACGTTTCAACCGTGGTATTATAGGAGAATACCACATCACCTTGGCAGGAATCTTCTTCCTGGGGCGCCAACCCTCGACATCACCAGGGTCATCGTGGCTGATCTTATAGCGCAATGCACCACATACCGGGCAAGCGTTCAAATCCTCGTACTCACCGCGGTAGAGGATGCAATCATTAGGGCATGCATGTATCTTCTACACCTCTAACCCTAGAGGGCAGACTGCCTTCTTTGCTTCGTACGTACTCTCGGGCAATTCGTTGTCCTTTGGAAGCATATCCTTTATCATTACCAGAACTTTCCAAATCCCTTGTCGATACACCATTCTCGCCTTCCATTGCAGCAATTCCAGTGGTGCCCAGCTTTTCTTGTCACCCTCACGCAATTCGGGTACAATAATTTTTGTGATCCTCTAACATGCGCTGCAACTTCTTCTTCTCCAAATCACTTGCGTAGTTTCTTTTGCATCGGCAATGGCCCGACCTAGATCATCAACGGGCTCATCGATGCCTCTTCTTCAGCTTCTTCCCGCATTGACGGCTCAGCTTCTTCCCCTTTTATGGCTCAGCTTCTTCCCCAATGTTGTATCATCGTATTCAGGGAACCCATGGCCAGGATAGCTGTCGTCGCCCTCTTCTTCTTCATTGTCTTCCATCATAACCCCTCTTTCTCCGTGCTTGGTCCAAACATTATAGTGGGGCATGAAACCGACTCAAACAGTGGACGGAATGGTTCTTGACGAGAGTAATTGCGACCATTCTTACAGCCACCACATGGACAAGGCATAAAACCATCCGCCCGCTTGTTTGCCTCGGCCGCAAGTAGAAAAGTATGCACGCCCTCAATGAACTGGGAGAGCATCGGTCATCGTACATCCATTGCGGCTCATCTTCATTACACAACACCGAATAGACCAAATTCATACAAGTTCATACATAAAGTTCATACAACACTTAAATGCAACAAACAAATAACTCTCTAGCTAAAGCATTTAAATGCAACAACAAATGCGATCAAGATCGCAACTAAGGTAACAATTGATCCAACAGCATAATGATACCAAGCCTCACTATCGATGGCATATTTTCTAATCTTTCTAATCTTCAAGCGCATTTTCTCCATCTTGATCTTGTGATCATCGACGACATCGGCAACATGCAACTCCAATTCCATCTTCTCCCCCTCAATTCTTTTCAATTTTTCTATCAAGTACTCGTTTTTCTTTCAACTAAATTTAACCTCTCGACAATAGGGTCGGTTGGAATTTCCGTTCACATACCTCCTAGATAAAAATATCTATGTCAACTTGATGGGCATAATTTGTCATAAAAACGAAATGCAACAAATAGTTTTAAAAGAGAATATACCACATCCGAATCATAACAAGGACGAGGGCCGACGGGACGGATATCAAAACCATGGCACTATGTATAACAAACAACGACGGGTAAGATAATTATACGAGTAACTATATATCCAAATCACACAAACATCAATTTTTATATAAAATTTCATGAACAAGAGGCTCACCACAAGGTGGTGCCGGCTGACGGACTAAATGAGGCGATCGACGGTGGTTACAACGGAGATTGAGAAGGCACTAAGTAAAACACACCTACATATGCAAACTAAGTGTTATTTTTTACCTCAAATTGCATATAAATCAAATACTAGCACATATATATATTTCCTCCCAAATTACTAAACTCACAAATTAATCACTATATAAAGCATTGCAAGAGCTAATCTAGCAATGAGAAATGAAAGGACAAAGTTGCTAACCTTTGTGATCATTTGAATGGATGGGGGCCTTAAAATCTTGACAAATTTTGGGCAAAATGTGTGATGAGCTCGAGAGGAAGAGGGGAAGAACAGAGAGGAGAGGGGAAATGGGAAGAACAGAGCGAGCTCGGGTGGACGAAGGGTTTATGTAGGATGACCTTTAGTACCGGTTCGTGCCAAGAACCGGTACTAAAGGGCCTGGAGGAGCCCCATTCTGACAACATCCTGCCACCACTCTCATTAGTACCAGTTCGTGGCACGAGCCGGTGCTAAATGTTCGCCACGAACCGGTACTAATGAAAGCCGCCCGGCTAGCTGTTGGAACCGGCACTAATGTATACATTAGTGCCGGCTCAAATTCAAACCGGCACTAATGTGCTTCACGTTTGACCCTTTTTCTACTAGTGTCCTTAGACCATGAGATCGTGTAACTCCCGGATATCGTAGGAGTGCTTTGGGTGTACCAAACGTCACAACGAATCGGGTGACTATAAAGGTATACTACGGGTATCTCGAAAGTGTCTCATTGGGTTGACACGGATCGAGACTGGATTTGTCACTCCGTATGACGGAGAGGTATCTCTAGGCCCACTCGGTAATGCATCATCATAATGAGCTCAAAGTGACCAAGTGTTTGGTCACGGGATCATGCATTACGGTACGAGTAAAGTGACTTGCCGGTAATGAGATTGAACGAGGTATTGGGATACCGATGATCGAATCTCGGGCAAGTAACGTACCGATTGACAAAGGGAATTGTATACGGGGTTGCTTGAATCCTCGACATCGTGGTTCATCCAATGAGATCATCGTGGATCATGTGGGAGCCAACATGGGTATCCAGATCCCGCTGTTGGTTATTGGCCGGAGAGATGTCTCGGTCATGTCTGCATGATTCCCTAACCCGTAGGGTCTACACACTTAAGGTTCGGTGACGCTAGGGTTATTAGGAAGACTTGTATGTGATTATCGAATGTTGTTCGCAGTCCCGGATAAGATCCCAGACGTCACGAGGAGTTCCAGAATGGTCCGGAGGTGAAGATTTATATACCGGAAGTTGTCATACGGTCACCGGAAAGTTTCGGGGGCATATCGGTATTGTACCGGGGCCACCGGAGGGGTTCCGGGGGTCCACCGGGAGGGGCCACCTCTCCTGGAGGGCTGGGCGCATCCCCCCTTGGGCCCATGCACCTAGGGTTGGGGGGGGGGGAAACCCTAGGGGGCGCCCCCCTTGCTTGGGGGGCAAGCCCCCTCCCCTTGGCCGCCGCCCCCCTCTAGATCTCATCTAGAGGGGGACGGCCCCCTTCCCACTTCCCCTATAAATAGAGGGGCGAGGGGAGGGCTACAAACAACATCCAAGGCGCAGCCCCTCCCCTCCCAACACCTCTCCTCCTCCGCGTGAGCTTGGCGAAGCCCTGCTGGAGAACTGCCACTCCATCACCACCACGCCGTCGTGCTGCTGTTGGAGCCTTCTTCCTCAACCTCTCCCTCCTCCTTGCTGGATCAAGGTACAGGAGACGTCATCTGCTCCGTACGTATGTTGAACGCGGAGGTGCTATACGTTCAGCACTTGGTCATCGGTGATTTGGATCACGACGAGTACGACTCCCTCAACCCCGTTCTCTTGAACGCTTCCGCTCGCGATCTACAAAGGTATGTAGATGCACTCCTGTCACTCGTTGCTAGATGAACTCATAGATGGATCTTGGTGAAACCGTAGGAAAATTTTTATTTTCTGCAACGTTCCCCAACACATAAGTGCTTGAACAGACAAGTACCCAACTAGTTATGTTATATTACATGGTGTGACGCCCTCGATGCAGCTATATCTCCCACGTGTCGAGGCACGACTTAGAGGCATAACCGCATTGAAAGCAATGTCGCAAGTGAGGTAATCTTCACACAACCCATGTAATATCATAAGGGAAAGAGATACATAGTTGGCTTACAGTCGCCACTTCACACAATACATAAATAAACATCCATCATTCAGAGTACACTCAAGGTCCGACTACGGAACCAAAATAAAAGAAGATACCCCAAATGCTACACAGATCCCCGATCGTCCCAACTGGGCACCACTACTGATCATCAGGAAAAGACACATAGTAACGACCACGTTCCTCGTCGAACTCCCACTTGAGCTCGGTTGCGCCACCTGACCGCATCGTCGGAACTCGCAACTGTTTTGGTAGAATCTGTGAGTCACGGGACTCAGCAATCTCACACCCGCGAGATCAAGACTATTTAAGCTTATAGGAAGGACAGAGTTGTAAGGTGGAGCTGCAGCAAGCGACTAGCATATATGGTGGCTACATCGCAAAAGGGAGCGAGAAGAGGAGCAAAGCACGGTCGTGAAGCTAATAGCGATCAAGAAGTGATCCTGAACTACTTACGTCAGACATAACTCCAACACGTGTTCACTTCCGGACCCGCCGAGAAGAGACTATCACGGTTACACACGCGTTGATGTGTATTTTATTGAGGTCAACTTCGGTTTTCTACAATCGGACATTAACAAATTCCCATCTGCCTCATAACATGGGCACGGCTTTCAAAGATATTACCTGCAGGGTGTCCCAACTTAGCCCATTATAAGCTCTCACGGTCAACGAAGGATATTCTTCTACGGGAAGACCCGATCAATCTCGAATCCCGGACTACAAGACATTTCGACAGCAATAAAACAAGACCAGCAAAGCCACTCGAATGTGCCGACAAATCCCGATAGGAGCTGCACATATCTCGTTCTTAGGGCATACCGGATAAGCGAAGCGTACAGGATCCGACGTAATCCAAGTTGCCAAGGAATGGTCCCAAGACGGTGCTCTAGTTTGGACCAACACTCAGAGGAGCATTGGCCCGGGGGTTTAAAATAAGATGACCCTCGGGCTCGCGAAAACCCGGGGGAAAAGGCTTAGGTGGCAAATGGTAAAACCAAAGTTGGGCCTTGCTGGAGGAGTCTTATTCAAAGCGAACTGTCAAGGGGTCCCATAAATCACCCAACCGTAAGGAACGCAAAATCAAGGAACATAACACCGTATGACGGAATCTAGGTGGCAAGAGTGGAACAAAACACCAGGCATAAGGCCGAGCCTTCCACCCTTTACCAAGTATATAGATGCATTAATTATAGCAGATATATATTGTGATATCCCCAACAAGTAAACATGTTCCCATAAGGAACAACATCTCCATGTTCCAACAAGGAACAAACTTCAGCTTCACCTGCAACTAGCAACGCTATAAGAGGGGCTGAGCAAAGCGGTAACATAGCCAATCAACGGTTTGCTAGGAAAGGATGGTTAGGGGCTGACATGGAAAAATGGGTGGCATGATATAGCAAGTGGTAGGCATCGCAGCATAGGCATAGCAAAAGAGCGAGCAACTAGCATAGCAAAGATAGAAGTGATTTCGAGGGTATGGTCATCTTGCTCGCAATGTTCTCGAGTTGTCGAAAGCTTGATCCTCGAAGCGTTCTCAACAGGTTCCTCGCTCACGCACTCGCCTCGGCTCAACCCAAAGCAACAACACAAACAAAGGAACCACAATAAATCACGGTGCAATGCACAATCAACATGATGCAAAACATGGCATGATATGCGAGATGTGATATGCAATGTATATAAAGGCCGGAAGGAAAATCATGAACCAGGCATCAACTTGGCAAACCAAGTATGCCACTGGAAAGATGAGATGATTTCGGTTGAAATCAACATATAAAGATCACCGGAATCGGATGCATGGTTTGCAAATGACAAGCAAAACAAGAATGGCACAAATCTGCCATTAACAGCATGATGCCACATAGCAAGCAACAAGAAATTAAGCTACTGCACCCAAACGTACCAACAAAGTATATGGCAGTGATCTACACAAGATGCTTCACAAAAGATGAACACTGAGCTACGGCTAAATCACATCATAACAGGTTCAAACAAGCATGGCAAAAGTGTACAAAATATCAGGCTGGACATGGCAAAAACAGCATCAGGTAGCAATGTTCAGAGCAACAAAACTACATGCTACAGGAACTTATAATAGCAAAACAAGGCATGGCATAAATCTACTCAAAGCATAGAACAAAAGTCCCTTACTGACCATAAGCCAAAAATGATCAGAAAATATAGTAACACCCATGTCAATATCGCAAGTTTCGTTAACAGATTCAGCAACATGGCATGTCAAAAACTGATAACAAGTAGGCATGTTTACAAGCTCAATGCACTCACTACAGAGCCTTCCATGAAAAACTAAGCATACATACATCAAGAAGACATGGCATAGAAGATATACATGGCAAGAACAATAACATATCATACATGGATCAACCACAACAACCTTGGCAAAAATTGAATAACATGTAAACAATCTGCCAGGAAACATTTGATAGCAAAAGTAGAGCTCGATTGACTCAATCTATGGAACTCCATAATTGCAAACAAAGGCATGGATGGATAGAGCAAGACATGTAGAACAAAACATCCTTACTGAAGTATCTCAAAATATGCATGGATCTCTCGGTAGCATCAAGTTAACATGGCATCAAAATATCAGCAAAACAGAGCTGAAAACAGCAACATCAGGACACCTACTTTGCATGCTTGTGCTAGTCACCACATAGATCACAAAAATACATGTCATACACCCCTGGAAAGATGGCATGGCATATTACAAAACACATGTAGGACTCAAATTCATAGGGTGCACACATCAATCATAGCAAAAATAACAAAAGAGCAAGTTCTGTTAAGAAACAGAAACTAACATCACATAGCCCTCTTCCAACAGCATTTCGGGCATCAAGATGAGCTCAAATGAAAATGCCGCAATGAGATGAAATGATCTACTCTTCGAGGCGAACATTTTGACATATTATACGCGCAAAATGGAGCTACAGATGCAAAGTTACGATGCATTGAAAATGCCACGAAATATTCACAGGATTAAGGACTTAGAGAAAATTTAGAGGGGGAAGAAGAGAAAGTCAACCCTCGATCCGAGATCCGCCCGATCCGGATCGGGCGACGACGGCGGCGCTGGCGGCTCGGGAGGAGGTAGTAGCCGGGCGGGCCGGCCGAGGAGGGGACGGGCGTCGGCGGGCGGGAATGGCGCGGGCCGGGCCGAGGCGAGGAGGCGGCGAGGCGGCGACGGCCGCGGCCGGCCGGGCGGCGGCGGCGGAGCGGCCGGGCGGCGAGGCGGCAGAGCTCTGGCTCCCGGAGGGGCGGCGGGTCGGCCCGGTGCGGCCCGGGCTGGCCGTGAGCCCTCAGGGTTCATGCGATGCAAGGGCGGCGTCGGACAGGTGGCACGCGCTGATAGGGCGCTGGGCGGCGGCGACCATGACGTGAAATGTCCGAGGCATGGACGTTTCGTCCGGCGCGAGGTAGGGAAGGCTAGGGTTAGACCCGATATTTGGAATGGGGTTTGCTTAAATAGGCATAGAGGAGCTAGGAGAGTCCAAATGAGGTGTAGTTTTACCACACGATCGTGATCGAACGACGGAGAGCATGGAAGTGACTTAGATGGGTTATTGGATTATTTTGGAGGGTGTTGGGCTGCAACTCAAAAGAGGCCTTTGAGAGTGCGGTTAACTGTTGAGTACCAAACTAGCTCCAAATGACCCGAAACTTGACCGGTGGTCTACGGATGTTATACCAAGGCCACTTGACAAACCTCGGTCCCTTCCGAGAAGGTTTAGTACCCGCTCACGGAAAAACGTAAAAGGGGCCGCCGGGGGAGATAGGAGTGCCGGATTGCAAAACGGACAACGGGAAAAATGCTCGGATTCATGAGAGGAACACGTATGCAAATGCGATGCACATGATGACATGATATAAAATGCATGACATGGACAACATGCAAAATGAAGAAAAACCCAACCACGGAGGGAATATCATATCACAATGCTGAAAATGGCAAGAGTTGGAGTTACAAATATGGAAGGTTACTTCTGGGGTGTTACAACACTCCACCACTACAAGAGGATCTCATCCCGAGATCTAGGACTGAAAGAACTCCGGATATTCGGAACGGAGGTGATCCTCGCGCTCCCAGGTGGCTTCTCGGTCGGAATGGTGTGACCACTTCACTTTCAGGAATTTGATTGACTTGTTGCGAGTCTTGCGCTCGGTTTCTTCAAGAATAGCAACGGGGTGCTCATGATAAGAGAGATCTTCTTGAAGGTCAATTTCTTCAAAGTTGATAGTGCGTTCAGGAGTCTTGAAGCACTTGCGAAGCTGTGACACGTGGAACACATCGTGCACGTTTGCAAAGTTTGATGGAAGCTCAAGTTGACAGGCGAGATCGCCTCTTTTGCCAATGATCTTGAAAGGACCCATGTATCTAGGGGCAAGCTTCCTTTGATACCGGGCGACGAGTGCCTTTCATTGAGAGACGCGGAGGTAGACATGGTCTCCGATTTCAAAAGCCACATCACGGTGCTTATCATCATAATAGTTCTTCCGCGCGATTATGCTGCTTTGAGATTCTCACGAATGACTTTGCACATTTCTTCGCACGGATCAAGTCATTGCCAAGAAGTTGGCGTTCACCTGCCTCGGACCAATTGAGAGGAGTACGCACTTTCGCCATAGAGAATTTCGAATGGGGCCTTGCCCGAACTCGCTTGGAAGCTGTTGTTGTAGGAGAACTCGCATATGGAAGACAATCTTCCCACTTCATACCGAAGAAATGACACAAGCCCCGAGCATATCTTCAAGGATTTGATTAACTCGCTCAACTTGGCCACTTGTTTGAGGATGGAAAGCTGTGCTGAAACGAATGTTGGTGCCCATGGCCTTCAAAAGAATCCCAAAACTTGGAGGTAAAGATGCTGCCACGGTGCAAGAGATCACTTGTGGAATGCCGCAAGGAGACAATCCTCGAGGTGTATAGCTCGCCAACCGAGCTGCTGTGATCGATTCTTTGATAGGAAGAAAATGAGCCACTTTAGTAAGCTTGTCAATGACAACGAAGATAGCATCATTTCCACGCTTGGACTTAGGAAATCCAGTCACGAAGTCCATTTCAATATGATCAAACTTCCATTCGGAATAGCAAGAGGTTGGAGGAGACCCGCTGGTCTTTGGTGTTCTGCTTTCACTCTTCTCGCAGACATCACATTCATTCATGAATTGAGCAATTTCTCGCTTCATTCGAGTCCACCAATATGACTGCTTGAGGTCATGGTACATCTTCGTACTTCCGGGATGAATGGATAGAAGCGAATTGTGAGCCTCGCTCATAATGACTTTTCTCAGATCACCCTTAGGAACCACAATCCGTCCTCAAAGAAAAGAGTATCTTTGTCATCAATGTGGAAGCACTTGTACTTGAAATGCCCTTGTCGATACCACGCTTCACCTTTTTCACCATGGTATCCGTAAGTTGAGCCTCACGAATCTGATCTTCCAAAGTAGGAGAGACTATGAGGTTGGCAAGAAAGCCTTGAGGAACAACTTGAAGATTCAGCTTATGGAAAGCTTCACAGAGATCCGTTGGAAGGGCTTGAGGATTAAACTGCTGCATAAGCCTTCTGCTCAAAGCATCTGCAATGACATTGGCCTTGCCGGAGTATATTCAATACTTGGGTTGTACTCTTGAATCATTTCACCCATCGAGTCTGCTTCGAGGTTGAGGTTGGGCTGAGTGAAGATATACTTGAGACTCTTGTGATCGGTGAAAATGTCCACTTTCCTTCCCAACAAGAGATGTCTCCATGTTATCAATGCATGGACAACTGCCGCCAACTCAAGATCGTGAGTGGGGTAGTTCTTTTCGTTGGGCTTCAACTGGCGAGAGTTATAAGCCACAACTCTCTTATCTTGCATTAACATAGCATCGAGACCTTGCAGAGAAGCATCACAGAAAACTTCAAATGGCTTGGATTCATCAGGAGGAGTCAAAACATGAGCTGTGACGAGTTTCTCTTTGAGAGTATTGAAAGCAACGCCACACTCGGGAGACCGACATACTTCACATGCTTTCGAGGAGGTTGGAAAGAGGCTTTGCAATCTTGGAGAAGTTCTCAACGAATCTTCGGCAATAGCTTGCAAGACCAAGAAAATCACGGAGCTGCTTGACATTCTGAGGAGGTTCCCAATTCACAATTGCGGACACCTTCTCGGGATTAACAGCGATGCCCTTGGCGGAGATGATATGACCAAGATAAAGCACTTCATCAAGCCAAAATTCACATTTGGAGAACTTCGCATAGAATTGATACTCTCTGAGCTTGTCTAGCACCAATCGCAAATGTTTGGCATGATCCTTCTTATTCTTGGAGAAGACCAAAATATCATCAAGATAGACCAAGACGAATTCATTGGTGTAGGGGTTGAAGATGAAGTTCATCATCCGAGAGAATGTTGGAGGAGCATTGACAAGGCCGAAAGACATGACAGTATATTCATAAGAACCAAAGCTTGTTCTGAATGCTGTCTTGGGAATATCTTGTTCACGAATGCGAATCTGATGATAACCCATGTGAAGGTCAAGCTTGGAGAACACTTTAGCACCTTTGAGTTGCTCGAAAAGCTCATTGATGTTGGGAAGTGGATACTTGTTCTTGATTGTCTTCTTATTCAATGGACGGTAATCGACGCAAAGTCGGTCCGTGCCATCCTTCTTTTGGACAAAAAGAACACCACAACCCCAAGGAGATGAACTCGGTCTGATCAAACCCAGACGCTCTTGTTCATCGAGCTGCTTCTTCAATTCCTTCAGCTCATCAGGTCCAAGCTTGTATGGACGCTTGCAAGCGGGTTCAGATGCGGGCTCAAGATCGATAACGAACTCAATCGGCCGATGAGGAGGCATACCCGGAAGCTCTTCTAGAAAGACATCTTGGTACTCACAAACGACTGGAATCTGAGAGATAGCATCCAATTCGCCCTTCTCATTGTGAGAAAACAACCGAATGGTTTCATCACGAGCGGATAGATGATCACATCATTATAAGAGTGAGTCAATTGAATTTCTCTGGCAGCACAATCAAGCTGAACTTTGTGCTGAGAAAGCCAGTCCATCCCAAGAATAAGATCAATATCCGAGTCACCAAGAACCATTGGTTTAGAAAGAAATCTATAGTCGCCCATCTTGATAGAGACATCATGAACTATTGAGTTGGCTCTCATTGACTTCGCCGGAGAAATAATACCCAAAGGTTTATCCAGGTAAGACCAAGAAAAATCATTCTTTGCAAAGAACGATCTTGACATGAAACAATGCGATGCACCAGTATCAAATAAAACTTTTGCAGGAATATCATTAACTGGAAGATTACCCATTATCACATCAGAAGATTCCTCCGCTTGCGCTGCATTCATCATGTTCACCTTTGCAGACTTGGGATTATCCTTGACCACTGCATTGCTGGAAGATTTCACAGGAGGAGGAGGCGGAAGGCGCCTCTGGTTGAAGCACTTGTTCGCATAGTGACCTTTCTCACGACATTTGTTGCAAGTCACCTCGTAGAGCGGATGGTGGTAAGGAGCACTTGACCTTGGAGCTTGAGAATTAGACTTGTTTCGATAGCTTGGGTTGGGTGGGTGGGAAGATCCACGGCCACCTGAGTTCTTCTCGCTGATAAGGCCGACGGAACGGAGGAGGAGGAAGGTAGAACTTCGCTGCTTAGCTGCCACTTGAGAGGAAGAAGAAGACTGAACTGCATCCCTGATTCTCTTCTTAGAAGCCTCACATTTGAGCTGGGCAGCTTCTTGCTTGATGCCATGTTGTAGAATTCATCATACTTTTCTCGCTCAAAAGCACAAGAGCTAATTGCAGATCTTCTCTCGCACCACCTCTGAATTGATAGATCATACTCTTTTCATCGTGGACGCCTTGCTTAGCAAAGTGAGCGAAGTTTCGAACTGGATATTGTATTGATAGACAGACATGTTGCCTTGCTTGAGATTGCGGAACTCCTCACGCTTGCTCTCAACAACACTTTTCGGAATGTGGTGAGCTCAAATCTCGCGGAACTCATCCTGTAATGACACGACCTCCTCTGGAATCTTTGTATTCTTGGTACCACTCGGCAGCTTGGTCCTTGAGTTGAAACGATGCAAACTTGACAAAGTCCTCAAGTCTGACATTGCTACATTCAAAATGCTTGCAGATGTCCACAAGCCAATCGTCGGCGTCTGTGGCCTCGACTACGTAAACCGAAAGACTTCGCTGATTAGCGAGGAACCGATCGAGAGTAGCAAAGTGCGGCTGGTTGTTGCCTTGACCTTGATTTCCTTGATTGCCTTGCCCTCGAGTACGTTCTTGCAAGAGCTGCAAAATCATCGAGCATTGGCATTGGTGGCTGCCATGATAGTTGCCAAAGCCTCCGGAGGCGGAGGTGGAGGTGGAGGTTCGATGATTCCCATCATTGCTCCGGATTGAGACGTTGGCGGAGCCATCTCAAGAGGGTGACATCCGTTAGTCCTTTGATAGACAAATAGTCAAGTTGAAATCAACGGATAGAAATTGCAACATATAGTCTTCACAATAAACATTGAACAAGAATGAACGAATGAATTCCAAAGTTAATCATCACACGTCCATTAAGGTGAGAAGCCACTTAGATAAAGATAAAGATATGGAAACACCATCCGCCTTAGAAACAAATCGAATATCACAACTGAAAACAAAAGATTGGCTTCTAGAATGAGCCGAACAAACACATGATAGAGATTTCGCCCAAAGTGTTGGTGGGGCCCACACGGACACGACGATAGCGGACGTCACGAATGACAAACAAGACGCCCCCGAATCAGCATAGCCAAGGATTCTTTAAGACGCTCGCGACCATCAGAATCGACCGTGAATGGGCGGACCACTAGACGTTGAACCTCAATCTCAAATCATACATCATCGGAAAGATATCCCGTAAGCTACTAGAATTCCCACCTATAAACTCCCAAACTTTCTGGTTATGCAATCTGGTGTTGGGGATACAGGGACACAAAATATATCACCCAAACTAACAATACCTAGATCCAGTTGTATCCATCCGTCAACACATAACCAAGAAATCCTCGAAATCGTGTACCTCGACCTTCAAAAGCATCCGTTATACAAGTCATGGCAATACTCCCGAGCTCGCCTCAAAGATCGGGTTATCGGGTTATCTCACCAACAACCTGACAAAAGAGATTTCGATGTCGGCAAAACTCAGGTATTCCAGAACTGCAACGATAAAATTGTGAGGACAACACCTCGGAGCTCAACTCCCCGGGACACTGCCACAACCCCTAAATGTCAGGAGGCACCAAGAACAATGTTCTCGTCACAAAACCATCGGAACGATCCCAAGATACCCGCGTGATCCTAAAAAAAAAATTTAGTGAAATTTGAGGAGAGGAGAGTCAAAACTTCTACGTCAGGAGACCTCACAGAGCGACGAAGGGACTGGGGAGTAAAAAGAATCCTACTCTCCGATATATATAATCCTAAGACTCAAAACATTTTCCATTCTAGACTCAACAACGCCAGCAAACAATCAAGTAGGGGCTCCTAAGTCGGGGAAGGCTCGATACCAACTTAGACGCCTCGATGCGGCTATATCTCCCACGTGTCGAGGCACGACTTAGAGGCATAACCGCATTGAAAGCAATGTCGCAAGTGAGGTAATCTTCACACAACCCATGTAATATCATAAGGGAAAGAGATACATAGTTGGCTTACAGTCGCCACTTCACACAATACATAAATAAACATCCATCATTCAGAGTACACTCAAGGTCCGACTACGGAACCAAAATAAAAGAAGATACCCCAAATGCTACACAGATCCCCGATCGTCCCAACTGGGCACCACTATCGATCATCGGGAAAAGACACATAGTAACGACCACGTTCCTCGTCGAACTCCCACTTGAGCTCGGTTCGCCACCTGACCGCATCGCCGGAACTCTGCAACTGTTTTGGTAGAATCTGTGAGTCACGGGACTCAGCAATCTCTCACCAGCGAGATCAAGACTATTTAAGCTTATAGGAAGGACAGAGTTGTAAGGTGGAGCTGCAGCAAGCGACTAGCATATATGGTGGCTACATCGCAAAAGAGAGCGAGAAGAGGAGCAAAGCACGGTCGTGAAGCTAGTAGCGATCAAGAAGTGATCCCTGAACTACTTACGCCGACATAACTCCAACACCGTGTTCACTTCCGGACTCCGAGAAGAGACCATCACGGTTACACACGCGTTGATGTGTATTTTATTGAGGTCAACTTCGGGTTTTCTACAACCGACATTAACAAATTCCCATCTGCCTCATAACCATGGGCACGGCCAAAGATATTACCCGCAGGGTGTCCCAACTTAGCCCATTATAAGCTCTCACGGTCAACGAAGGATATTCCTTCTACGGGAAGACCCGATCAATCTCGAATCCCGGACTACAAGACATTTCGACAGCAATAAAACAAGACCAGCAAAGCCACCCGAATGTGCCGACAAATCCCGATAGGAGCTGCACATATCTCGTTCTCGGGGCACACCGGATAAGCGAAGCGTCACAGGATCCGACGAATCCAAGTTGCTAAGGAATGGTCCCAGACGGTGTTTAGTTTGGACCAACACTCGAGGAGCATTGGCCGGGGTTTAAATAAGATGACCTCGGGCTCGCGAAAACCCGGGGAAAAGGCTTAGGTGGCAAATGGTAAAACCAAAGTTGGGCCTTCTTTGGAGGAGTCTTATTCAAAGCGAACTGTCAAGGGGGTCCCATAAATCACCCAACCGTAAGGAACGCAAAATCAAGGAACATAACACCGGTATGACGGAAACTAGGGTGGCAAGAGTGGAACAAAACACCTGCATAAGGCCGAGCCTTCCACCCTTTACCAAGTATATTGATGCATTAATTATAGCAGATATATATTGTGATATCCCCAACAAGTAAAAATGTTCCCATAAGTAACAACATCTCCATGTTCCAACAAGGAACAAACTTCACTTCACCGCAACTAGCAACGCTATAAGAGGGCTGAGCAAAGCGGTAACATAGCCAATCAACGGTTTGCTAGGAAAGGATGGTTAGGAGCTGACATGGCAAAATGGGTGGCATGATATAGCAAGTGGTAGGCATCGCAGCATAGGCATAGCAAAAGAGCGAGCAACTAGCATAGCAAAGATAGAAGTGATTTCGAGGGTATGGTCATCTTGCTCGCAATGTTCTCGAGTTGTCGAAAGCTTGATCCTCGTAAGATTCTCAACAGGTTCCTCGCTCACGCACTCGCCTCCGGCTCTACCCAAAGCAACAACACAAACAAAGGAACCACAATAAATCACGGTGCAATGCACAATCAACATGATGCAAAACATGGCATGATATGCGAGATGTGATATGCAATGCGATAAAGGCCCGAAGGAAAATGATGAACCAGGCATCAACTTGGCAAACCAAGTATGCCACTAGAAAGATGAGATGATTTCGGTTGAAATCGATATAAAGATCACCGAATCGGATGCACGGTTTGCAAATGACAAGCAAAACAAGAATGGCACAAATCTGCCATTAACAAAGATGATGCCACTTAGCAAGCAACAAGAAATTAAGCTACTGCACCCAAACGTACCAACAAAGTATATGGCAGTGATCTACACAAGATGCTTCACAAAAGATGAACACTGAGCTACGGCTAAATCACATCATAACAGGTTCAAACAAGCATGGCAAAAGTGCACAAAATATCAGTTGGACATGGCAAAACAGCATCAGTAGCAATGTTCAGAGCAACAAAACTACATGCTACAGGAACTTATAATAGCAAAACAAGGCATGGCATGAATCTACTCAAAGCATAGAACAAAAGTCCCTTACTGACCATAAGCCAAAAAGGATCAGAAAATATAGTAACACCCATGTCAATATCACAAGTTTCGTTAACAGATTCAGCAACATGGCATGTCAAAAACTGATAACAAGTAGGCATGTTTACAAGCTCAATGCACTCACTACAGAGCCTTCCATGACAAACTAAGCATACATACATCAAGAATACATGGCATAGAAGATATACATGGCAAGAACAATAACATAGCATACATGGATCAACCACAACAACCTTGGCAAAATTGAATAACATGTAAACAATCTGCCAGGAAACATTTGATAGCAAAAGTAGAGCTCGATTGACTCAAGCTATGGCACTCCATAATTGCAAACAAAGGCATGGATGGATAGAGCAAGACATGTAGAACAAAACATCCTTACTGAAGTATCTCAAAATATGCATGGATCTCTCGGTAGCATCAAGTTAACATGGCATCAAAATATCAGCAAAACAGAGCTGAAAACAGCAACATCAGGACACCTACTTTGCATGCTTGTTCTAGTCACCACATAGATCACAAAAATACATGGCATACACCCCTGGAAAGATGACATGGCATATTACAAAACACATGTAGGACTCAAATTCATAGGGTGCACACATCAATCATAGCAAAAATAACAAAAGAGCAAGTTCTGTTAAGAAACAGAAACTAACATCACATAGCCCTATTCTAACAGCATTTCGGGCATCAAGATTAGCTCAAATGGAAATGATGCAATGAGATGAAATGATCTACTCTTCTGGGCGAACATTTTGACATATTATACGCGCAAAATGGAGCTACATATGCAAAGTTACGATCGTTGAAAATGCCACGAAATATTCACAAGATTAAGGACTTAGAGAAAATTTAGAGGGGAAGAAGAGAAAGTCAACCTCGATCCGAGATCCGCCCGATCCGGATCGGGCGACGACGGCGGGCGCTGGAGCGGCTCACGGAGGAGGTAGCAGCCGGGCGGGGGCCGGAGGAGGGGACGGCGGTAAGCCAGCCGGGCGGCCGGGCGGAGGCGAGGAGGCGGCGAGGCGGCGACCCGGCGGTCTGCCGGCGGGCGGGCGGGGGGGCTGGCCACGGGCGGCGAGGCGGCGGAGCCTGGCTCCAGCAGCTGGGGGCGAGGTCGGCCCGGTGCGGCCGGCGGGCTGCGGCCAGGCCTCATGGGCTCATGTGAGGCTGGGCGGGCGGCGGACAGTGGCTGCACGCCACGATAGGGCGCAGGGCGGCGGCGCTGACGGGCGACGTGTCCAAGGGCGGACGCTTCGTCCGGCGAGGTAGGGGAAGGCTAGGTTAGACCCAAGATTTGGAATGGGGTTTGCTTAAATAGGCATAGAGGAGCTAGGAGAGTCCAAATGAGGTGTAGTTTTTACCACACGATCGTGATCGAACGACGGAGAGCATGGAAGTGACTTAGATGGGTTATTGGACTATTTTGGAGGGTGTTGGGCTGCAACTCAAAAGAGGCCTTTGTAAAAAAGAATCCTACTCCGATATATATAATCCCAAGACTCAAAAACATTTTCCATTCTAGACTCAACAACGCCAAAGAAACAATCAAGTAGGGGCTCCAAGTCGGGAAGGCTCGACACTAACTTCAGACGCCTCGATGCGGCTATATCTCCCACGCGGTCATTGCACCACTTAGAGGCATAACCGCATTGAAAGCAATGTCGCAAGTGAGGTAATTCACACAACCCATGTAATATCATAAGGGAAAGAGATACAGTTGGCTTACATACGCCACTTCACACAATACATAAATAAACATCCATCATTCGTAGTACACTCAAGGTCCGACCACGGAACCAAAATAAAAGAAGATACCCCAAATGCTACACAGATCCTCGATCGTCTCCAACTGGGCACCACTATCATCATCAGAAAGACACATAGTAACGACTACATGCCTCGTCGAACTCCCACTTGAGCTCGGTTAGGCCACCTGACCGCATCGCCGGAACTCAAGAATCGCTTTTGTAGAATCTGTGAGTCACGGGGACTCAGCAATCTCACCCAACAGATCAAGACTATTTAAGCTTATAGGAAGGACAGAGTTGTAAGGTGGAGCTGCAGCAAGTTACTCAGCATATATGGTGGCTACATCGCAAAAGGGAGCGAGAAGAGGAGCAAAGCACTGTCGTGAAGCTAATAGCGATCAAGAAGTGATCCTGAACTACTTACGCCAGACATAACTCCAACACTGTTCACTTCCCGGCTCCGCCGAGAAGAGACCATCACGGTTACACACGCAAGATGTGTGTATTTTATTGAGGTCAACTTCGGTTTTCTACAACCGACATTAACAAATTCCCATCTGCCTCATAACCGCATGCACGGCCGCCAAAGATATTACCTCGCAGGGTGTCCTAACTTAGCCCATTATAAGCTCTCACGGTCAACGAAGGATATTCCTTCTACCGAAGACCCGATCAATCTCGAATCCCGGACTACAAGACATTTCGACAGAATAAAACAAGACCAGCAAAGCCACCCGAATGTGCCGACAACCCGAGATAGGAGCTGCACATATCTCGCTCTCGTGGCACACCGGATAAGCTGAGCGACAGATCCGACGTAATCCAAGTTGCCAAGGAATGGTCCTCCCGACGGTGTCTAGTTTGGACCAACACTCAGAGGAGCATTGGCCCGGGTTTAAATAAGATGACCCTCGCTCATGAAACCCGGGGAAAAGGCTTAGGTGGCAAATGGTAAACCAAAGTTGGGCCTTGCTGAGGAGTCTTATTCAAAGCGAACTGTCAAGGGGGTCCCATAAATCACCCAACCGTAAGGAACGCAAAATCAAGGAACATAACACCGTATGACGGAATCTAGGGTGGCAAGAGGAACAAAACGCTGCATAAGGCTTCAGCCTTCCACCCTTTACCAAGTATATTGATGCATTAATTATAGCAGATATATATTGTGATATCCCCAACAAGTAAAAATGTTCCCATAAGTAACAACATCTCCATATTCCAACAAGGAACAAACTTCAGCTTCACCTGCAACTAGCAACTCTATAAGAGGGGCTGAGCAAAGCGGTAACATAGCCAATCAACGGTTTGCTAGGAAAGGATGGTTAGGAGCTGACATGGCAAAATGGGTGGCATGATATAGCAAGTGGTAGGCATCGCAGCATAGGCATAGCAAAAGAGCTTAGCAACTAGTATAGCAAAGATAGAAGTGATTTTGAGGGTATGGTCATCTTGCTCGCAATGTTCTCGAGAGTTGTCGAAAGCTTGATCCTCGTAGCATTTCTCAACAGGTTCCTCGCTCACGCACTCGCCTCCGGCTCTACCCAAAGCAACAACACAAACAAAGGAACCATAATAAATCACGGTGCAATGCACAATCAATATGATGCAAAACATGGCATGATATGCGTAGATGTGATATGCAATGCGATGTGCGCCCCGAAGGAAAATGATGAACTAGGCATCAACTTGGCAAACCAAGTATGCCACTAGAAAGATGAGATGATTTCGGTTGAAATTGATATAAAGATCACCGGAATCGCATGCACGGTTTGCAAATGACAAGCAAAACAAGAATGGCACAACTGCCATTAACAGCATGATGCCACTTAGCAAGCAACAAGAAATTAAGCTACTGCACCCAAACGTACCAACAAAGTATATGGCAGTGATCTACACAAGATGCTTCACAAAAGATGAACACTGAGCTACGGCTAAATCACATCATAACAGGTTCAAACAAGCATGGCAAAAGTGCACAAAATATCAGGCGGACATGGCAAAACAGCATCAGTAGCAATGTTCAGAGCAACAAAAACTACATGCTACAGGAACTTATAATAGCAAAACAAGGCATGGCATGAATCTACTCAAAGCATAGAACAAAAGTCCCTTACTGACCATAAGCCAAAAAAGGATCAGAAAATATAGTAACACCCATGTCAATATCACAAGTTTCATATGTGATTCAGCAACATGGCATGTCAAAAACTGATAACAAGTAGGCATGTTTACAAGCTCAATGCACTCACTACAGAGCCTTCCATGACAAACTAAGCATACATACATCAAGAATACATGGCATAGAAGATATACATGGCAAGAACAATAACATAGCATACATGGATCAATCCACAACAACCTTGGCAAAATTGAATAACATGTAAACAATCTGCCAGAAACATTTGATAGCAAAAGTAGAGCTCGATTGACTCAAGCTATGGCACTCCATAATTGCAAACAAAGGCATGGATGGATAGAGCAAGACATGTAGAACAAAACATCCTTACTGAAGTATCTCAAAATATGCATGGATCTCTCTTGGTAGCATCAAGTTAACATGGCATCAAATATCAAGAAACAAGAGCTGAAAACAGCAACATCAGGACACCTACTTTGCATGCTTGTTCTAGTCACCACATAGATCACAAAAATACATGGCATACACCCTGGAAAGATGGCATGGCATATTACAAAACACATGTAGGACTCAAATTCATAGGGTGCACACATCAATCATAGCAAAAATAACAAAAGAGCAAGTTCTGTTAAGAAACAGAAACTAACATCACATAGCCCTATTCTAACAGCATTTCGGGCATCAAGATTAGCTCAAATGGAAATGATGCAATGAGATGAAATGATCTACTCTTCTGGGCGAACATTTTGACATATTATACGCGCAAAATGGAGCTACATATGCAAAGTTACGATGCGTTGAAAATGCCACGAAATATTCACAAGATTAAGGACTTAGAGAAAATTTAGAGGGGGAAGAAGAGAAAGTCAACCTCGATCCGAGATCCGCCCGATCCGATCGGGCGACGACGGGCGCTGGACACGGGCCACGGAGGAGGTAGCAGCGGGGCCGGGCGGAGGAGGGGATTACGGCGTCGGAAGGCTGGGCCGGGCGGAGGCGCAAGTGAGGCGAGGAGGCGGCGAGGCGGTGACCTGGCGCCAGCCGGTGCGGGGGGGCGGGGCGGCCGGGCGGCGCGAGGCGGCGGAGCTGGCTCTCATGTGAGGGCGCGGTCGGCCTAAAGTGTTCGGCCGGGCTGGCGCAGGTTCGCGGCTCATGGCGATAAGGGCGGCGGCGGACCGTGGCACGCGCGATAGGGCGCAGGGCGCGGCGCTGACGGCGGACGGTTCGCGGGAAGGACGCTTGTCCGGGCGAGGTAGGGAAGGCTAGGTTAGACCCAAGATTTGGAATGGGGTTTGCTTAAATAGGCATAGAGGAGCTAGGAGAGTCCAAATGAGGTGTGAAGCTACCATTACGATCGTGATCGAACGACGGAGAGCATGGAAGTGACTTAGATGGGTTATTGGACTATTTTGGAGGGTGTTGGGCTGCAACTCAAAAGAGGCCTTTATGAGTGTGGTTAACTGCTGAGTACCAAACTAGCTCCAAATGACCCAAACTTGACCGTGGTCTACGGATGTTATACCAAGGCCACTTTTGACAAACCTCGTCCCTTCCGAGAAGGTTTAGTACTCGCCACGGAAAAACGTAAAAGGGCACGCCGGGGAGATAGGAGTGCCGGATTGCAAAACGGACAACGGGAAAATGCTCGATTCATGAGACGAACACGTATGCAAATGCGATGCACATGATGACATGATAGAAAATGCATGACATGGACAACATGCAAATGAAGAAAACCCAACCACGGAGGGAATATCATATCACAATGCCTAAAATGGCAAGAGTTGAGTTACAAATATGGAAGGTTACTTCCGGTGTTACATGGTTAGTGAGAAATATATTCTAGAGAATAGTTCAATTAAGGGTTCTTTCTCGAACGCATGCATTAATGTATATGTCCTGAATCAAGTAATGAGACGCAAGATAAAAACATCCGGGGTCTATGTTGTAATAGATAAAACATCTTTTGTTCACCGACCTAATATTTCCTTAAGAAGCTAGCTTTCCGCTTCACCCAGTCTGAGGTACACATCCGCCGACTCCGCAAAGAATAATCGAGAGGTTCTCCCTTATGCTCTAGCCAATTAACAAGAATCTAGGCATAAACACAAGAGCTAGGCAACCCAGCATGGCCAAAACTTAAATCATATCGATGCATATAATGGTGAAGAAAAGGCACATATGGAAAGGTGACGCATATGTGGTGGGCATAAAGCCATGAAAATAATTATATTAAGCTTTTGTATAGGAAGGCCCTGTGCATATTGAGCACTATAGTGCGGACGAGGATCAAGAACCAGAAGCATTTAAGGCTTCGTATGAAAAGAAAAGAGGAAAAGAAAGAGAAAAAGGAGGACATAATTAAAAGGGCGGAGGTAGGGGGACGAAATCTGTGTTTGGCACTAGGCGAGAATCTTCGGAGTCCGGCCGCTGCTCCATGGGTTCGCCCGAGTCTCGTCATCTCGATACTTTATCAATGATGAAGGACCCTCCCACTTGGGCTTGAGCTTGTACTTCTTCCTCTCCTCGTAGAGGCGAGAACGAGTTCACCAACGTTATAAGTTTTGGCCCGCATTCTCTCGCTTGATACCTTCGAGCCTACTGCTGATAGAATGCGGAACGGGCTGTTTACGTCAAGGCCCCCCTCCGTGGCATCTAGATCGACCGCCGATCGAGCTCGGCTTCTCTCTTAATACATGCGCACCGAGATGAGTCATGAATAATATCGCAGGGAAATAACGTCATACTTTACACCATAAAGAATGGTGTATCGGGTAGTGCGACGGCATGGTCCACACAGCCCCATACTATGCAGTCGAGCTCTCGACCAAAGGCGATCCGACTTTTAAGGAGCGCACTAGTCTGGCTTGATGCCGCCATTATAAGACCATTTGCATGTTCGACGGACCGCTTGTTTGGGGGTGATAGACAGAGGCGTAATCGAGCTTAATTCCCATATTGCCGCATCAAGTTTTTGACCTCATCGGCTGTGAAATTTGAGCCATTGTCGCGATGAAGCTGTGGGGACACCGTGAACGGTGCACAACCCCGATATGAAGTCTATCACTGGTCCGGATTCGCCTGCTTTAACTGGTTTGGCTTTATCCATTTGGTGAACTTGTCCACCATGACCAATAAGTATTTTTTTCTTATGGCTTCCCCTTTAAGGACTGACTATATGAAGCCCTGCATCGCAAGGGCCAAGTTATGGGGATTGTTTGAGAGCGTAGGGGGCATATGGCTCGATTGGTGAAAAGTTGACAACCAACGAATGTTGACGAGGTCCCGTATCCGCCTCGCTGTCGGCCAATAAAAACCAGTATGGAAGGCCTTGCTTACAAGTGCCCGAGCTGCAGCGGCAGTGACCGCCGAGTCCGGCTATGGATTTCGCCAAGAGTTGCCGCTTCTTCCTTCGGAGATGCATCTTTGGAGCCTCCGTGGTGCTTTTTTATAAATCTCCTCGTGGACTTTGTAGGCTTTAGAGCGCCGCACAATGCCGTGTGCTTCATTTTGGTCCTCGGGAGTTCTTCTTGCCTATTTAGGTAGGCTAAGAAGGGTTCTGTCCACGGAGCAATGATAGCCATAATCACGTAATGAAGGTATTATTTCGGTGGCAGAGTCTCCGATTACATCGATGGTTCGCATATCGGGTTATATTCGCCTCGACCGGTATACCGGCCTCCCTATCCCATACCACGGATGGCTTGGAACAGCCTCTCCAAGAAGATATTAGGTGGGACGGGTCGCTTAGCGCCGATGTGGGCGAGGATATCCGCCGCTTGATTGTTCTCTCGAACCACATGGTGGAATTCGAGCCCCTCGAACTGAGCTGACATTTTGAGGACGGAATTATGGTAGGCCGCCATTTTCGGATCCTTGGCATCAAAATCTCTATTTATCTAAGATATTGCAGGTTCTTCAATCCTCACAAGACTTCTAGACGTTGATGCCCATTGAAACTGCCATCCCAAGACCGTGCAATGCAGAGCCTCAGATTCGCCGCATTGTTAGAGTCTCGTATAGTACTTGGAGTACATATTGAACCGTGGTCTCCGTGGGGGATGTCAGACAACACCCCTCCCAATCCGCTAGCATCTTAGAGCAGTCGGTCCATGATGCAGCTTGGAGTATGCGCCATACTTTTAGGGAGTTCAGATTCTGGCCCATTCCGCGATTTAAGTCAGCCAGACTTATGCATTTAATGGCTTGTCGTGGTTTATATGTTATGTCAAACGGGAGGAGCTCGATAGCCCATTTAGCAATCCGGCCCGTGGCATCGCCGTTGTTTATTATATCGTTGAGTGGTACTTCTGAGGCCACCGTGATTGAGCACTCTTGAAAGTAGTGTCGTAGTTTCCGGGATGCCATGAAGATCGCGTATGCTATCTTTTGATAATGTGGGTACCGGAATTTGCATGGAGTGAGGACTGTGGATATGTAGTATAACGGCTTTTGGAGCGGGAACTTGTGTCCGTCCGTTTCTCATTCGACGACGAGCACTACGCTTGCAACCTGATGTGTTATGGCTATATATAATAGCATAGGTTCGCCAGTATTTGGCACGGTCAGGATTGGTTTGCTGGCCAAGAGGGCCTTTATTTCTTCCAATTCAGCCAGGTCCGTGATCCGCCCACTCAAGTGTTCGCATCAAGAAGGCTATAAAGTGGCTTAGGCAGCCACACATCAAGTTAATTTCTGGATTTGCTTGAGGTCTGTTGGGATAGCCAACTGTGATAGAGCTCAAATTTTTGCCGGATTTTCTTCAGTTCCTCTGTTGGAGACGATGAAGCCTAGCAGCTTTCCGGCAGGTACGCCTAAAACACATTTTTCCGGATTGAGCTTGATGTCGTATGTTCGGAGATTATCGAACGTAAGTCTCAAGTCATCTATTAAAGATTCGACGGTCCGGTTTTAATGACCACGCTGTTCACGATGCTCCACCGCTTTTGCCGATTTGTTTCTCCGCATGTCCTAACTCGCGCTGATAGGTTGTGCCGCATTTTGAGGCCAAAAGGCATGGTATTGAAAAGTAAGGGGCCAGATGGTGTTAAGTGAATGCTGCTATGCTTGGTCGGACTCGCCATCTTAATTTGATGGTATCCGGAGTATGCGCCGAGGAAGCACAATGAGTCGCGGTCCGCAGTTGCGCCGATGATTTGATCAATGCGGGAGGGGCAGGGATCCTTGGGGCGTTTTATTGAGGTCCTTGAAATCTACACTTAGGCGCCAGGATTTGTCCTTCTTGGTACCATCACCAGGTTTTCTAGCCAACTGGATGTTTTATCTCCGGCGAATCCGCCTGAGTAACTTAGCTAGCTCTTTCTCCCATGGCTTGTCGCTAGGTTCTCAAAAAGCGCCAAGAGTCCGCTTGATCGGCTTGTATCCCTTCATTATATTTAGGCCGTGTTCAGCCAGCCCATGGGATGCCCGCATGTCTCCAAGGATGACAGTGAAAATATCCCAATTATGGCGCAAGAACTCGCAGGCAAAGCTGCCTATCGGGGTTCAGCGTGTCCCGATGGAAGCTGCTCTTGTAGGGTCCGTTCGGTGGACCTGGAATTTGACTATCTCGTCCGCTGGTTTGAAAGAGGTGGACTTGGGTCGCTTGTCGAGTATCACGTCGTCCCTGTCCACTGCGGCGTGCAGCGTGGTTAGTTCTTCGGCCGCGAGGGCTTCGGATAACGCCTCCAGGGCCAGCGCGGCGGTTTTATTTTTGGCGCGGAGTGCCACGTCCGGATCACTAGCTAGAGTGATGATTCCATTGGGCCCGGGCATTTTGAGCTTCATGTACCCGAATGGGGGTATAGCTTGAAAGTCATAATGCATCCCGCTTCCTAAAAGTGCAAGGTACAGGCCAAGAGGCCACTTGGAATGTGATTTCTTCGACCTGTAACCTCCCGCGCGGCTTTAACACCACATCTAGTGTGATTTTTCCCACACATCGTGCCTCCCCACTAGGGATGATTCCCCCGAATGTCGTAAGCTACCTCCGCCACGCGGCTCTTGTCTATTTCTTTTTGTTGAGGGTCTCCTCAGAGATGAGGTTTAATCGCTGCAGCCATCCATGAGCACTTTAGTAAGCCGTGGCCATCCATGATTGGACTAAGGACCAAAGCTGCTGGTGCCCTAACTATCTCGGAATTGAGGTCCGTCATTGGCATTGAAAGTTATAGCCGTTGTTGTTCCATGGATTCATTGCTGCAACATGGCAGACTTTCACTAGGCTGCGGAGTGCTCGACACGCCTTATTATTTGAGGCGAAAGTCTCAAAGACTGTCAGCATTCATATTGTTATATTCGGTGGATATTGCTCTATAGTATGGTTGATGAGGAGATCCTCGCCGCTCATTACCTGCCGGAGTATCCAACATGCTCTAAGGCTATGTGTTGGTATGGTATCCGTGTGCTGTGAATTTGGCGGCCCATTGAGACATTCCTCCAATACGGTTCCGCGCCTGCAATGGGCCTTGGTTTTTGGTAATTAAATCAGGTAACTTATGATATGTTACCCTTTTAGTTAGGATGAAGGGTTTAGTGAGAGCCGAGGATCCTCAATTTTTTTGGGTTTTCTAGGCTTTCCATCGCACAAGATTTCTGTATTATTGCGCCAAGGCAGCAAAGCATACTATGTCGCGACTTATGGCGTTGAGGATTCCTTGTCCGCGCAATTTTTGCAAAAGAATGAGATTGCGCCTTCCTCGCGATAGTCCTTAACCTTGTTTATTACAAGGAGGAATCTGTCCCGTAAGTGATGTAATTGCTCTTGGGGCTCTTGTCTCGATGTGGGAAAGATTGCTTGAATCTGGGCGGTGGGTAGATTTAAGTGCAAACCCTGACCCGATCTGAGTCCTGTGGGCAAAGAAGCTTCCAGCTTGGAAGCTCGGGCCGGATGTTGCTAAATTTTTCCGCCCGCCTCGATTGTAAATTCGGGTTTGGGTCATGTCCTCCGCTGAACGGTGTATCCGCCTCGAGAGCTCGGAAATCGACATTGTTCGCCCTCAAAATGAGGGAGAATCCATGTTGTTTTCCACTACCGCTTATCTCATGGGTGACCGCGGAGAGTTAATCTCCCTTTGGTCAGGTTTAAGCCCAATCCGATCATAGTCCGTAGCGACACCCAGAGCAGCGATGCGATCCAAGAGCTCATTCATGGAAGAGAGCTCCATCGGATCCATCTGTTCGGCAAGTTCCGAATTGATGTGGAGGCTGTTTTCGATGACCTGAGAAGTCATCGTCGGAGCGATAGCCGATCGGGCGGTAATGATGAAGCCGCCTAGTCAGAGAGTATGGCCTGGGGCCAGGGCTCCCTCGGAGGTGATGTTGTCCTTGACAATGAGGCGAGCCATCAAACCTTACCACGTCGACATAGTGGAACTCTCAATGAAAGCACCAATGTCGGTGTCAAAGCCGGTGGATCTCGGGTAGGGGGTCCCGAACTATGCGTCTAAGGCTAATGGTAACAGGAGGCTGGGGACACGATGTTTACCCAGGTTCGGGCCCTCTCGATGGAGGTAATACCCTACTTCCTGCTTGATTGATCTTGATGATATGAGTATTACAAGAGTAGATCTACCATTAGATCGTAGAGGCTAAACCCTAGAAGCTAGCCTATGATGATTATGATTGTTCCTTCTCTACGGACTAAACCCTTCGGTTTATATAGACACCGGAGGAGGCTAGGGTTACACAGAGTCGGTTACAGAGAAGGAGATCTACACATCCGAATCGCCAAGCTTGCCTTCCACGCAAAGGAGAGTCCCATCCGAACATGGGAGGAAGTCTTCAATCTTGTATCTTCATAGTCCATCAGTCCAGCTGTCCGAATACCCCTAATCCAGGACTCCCTCACTGGTCTCCCTGGAGGATGACAACCTGGCCTCCGCCCTTCTCCTCTTGGCTGGAGAAGACCCAGGGGATGTGGAGGGTGTCCCCACTCCCTTGTTCCTTCGCGAGGACCGTGCGCTGGTGGTGAAGGCCATGCCCACCTTCAACAGCCGCGGTCTGGTGCCGGCGGTGCCTCCTGAGGGCCAGGGGGTGACGGTGCCGGTGAGGTGTCTTCTGATGCCTCCCGCGAGGGAGGGGAGGAAGGCGAAGAAGATGAGGTGCTCGAATCGGAGGAGACCGCTGAGGGGACGGGAGAGACCTCCCCCCGGTGCATGGCCAGCATCCTCTGCACCATGCCGGATGATGATGAAGCTGACGCCACGTGGGAGGAAGACAAACTAGTGATCCCGAAGAGGGACATGTCTGTGCTGATCCCTCAGGGGGCTACCCCGGTTTAGTCGCCACTCTGGGCTGACCCCTGCCCTCCCGGTGCGCCTTCTCCCGCTGCTGGACCTCCTGAGGGTGCCCCCCGGACCAGGAGGCTTATGTGCTTCAAGCTCGACAAGAGAAAGGCGGACTCCACCGTGCCTGATCAGTAAGTGCTCGCACCCCGTCTTGTCCTTCTTTTTGCTGCTAAAGCTTGATGTTCTCCATCGTTGGGTTAGGCCACCGCCAAGTGAAGAAGAAGAAGGATACGGTGGTTCACCGAGCTAGGCCTGCCTCACGCAGCCCCGCCTCCGCCGGGTGGGATGTGAGGTAGTGAGCTCACACCTCCCGGCCTCGATCATCTTAGCGAGGCCTCGGGCGGGGGCTCCGCGTGGTGCCAATCCCCGCGGCCCTGCTGCCTCTAGAGGAGTCGGCGCCTCACGCTGTTGACGAGGCTGACTGGGCTTAGGAGCCTCCGGCCCCGAGCCGCGGATCATGTTGCCGCCTCCTCCCGCTCCACGGGTTCCCGACCTCTACCTCCTCTCGCGATCTTGGACCGCGCCACAAGCTGGGCCAGCAGCGAGAAGACCTCCAAGGCACCAACCCCCGCCTGGCGTCTGGGAGCTTGGAGCTGATTTCTGGCTGGGTTCATTCTGACGCATCCATCTGTCACATCCTAGCTAGTCCATGCATTAGTGTGTGCATCATGTTTAACTTTCATCTGAAATTTGAAACGGGGAAGATAGAACCCCTAGAACCCCTTTTGAATCCAACTAGGGTTTACTAAAATTATTTTCAATGAACCTGAAATGCCCTTCTAAAATGCTCATCACCTTTGCTTTGGTTCAGAGCCTCTGCCAAAAGTGGTGCACAATTTTCTAGGTCATCCTAAGGTCTTTGAATTAAATCATAGTATTTGAGTTTGGGCATTTAAAATTATATAAAATATTGCAAATGCCCAAATATTCCCAAACAAAATGTTCCATGTTGGAAATATTCCAACTAAGGACCAGGTCCAGCTTTGGTGAATTTTGGAGTTGTTTAAGTATTTTTAAAATTCCACAAAGTTACGTAAAATAGAAAAAGAAAAACAAAATAGAAAAGCTTACCTGGCGCCCCCAACCGGGTCCACCTGCCAGCCCAGCCTCAGCTGCAGGCCAAAGAGCTGCTTGGCTTGGCCAGTAGGCAGTGCAGTGCTCGACGGGCAGCACCGCATGCATGCCACGCACCTGCCGTCGCCGCCTCCCCTCACCGAGCTGCACGCAAGCGCTCTCTCCCCCAACCCCCTGACATCTCTCTTCCTCCCCAGCCTCCTCCCCGCGCCCCACGCCATGGCCGACGCCACCACAGCCACGCTGCCGCCAGAGTCGCGCCTCCCCGTCAGTCTGCTGCTCCTCCCTGTCTGTCTAGGAGCTCCGCCGCCTCCTTCGCCGAGCTAGCGAGCCCCGAGTGTTCACAGAGCCCGAGGCTCTCGCACCAACCTCGCTCGACCCCGCCGCTGGAGATCCCTTCAACGCCGCCAGATCAGCCCTCCCCCAACCCTCGCCGAGTGCTTCCTCGAGTTCCCCGTGAGCTTAGCTATCTCCTCCTTTCCTTTCTTGCTCCCGAGCTGTAGAAGCGACCGCACGAGCTCAACCAAGACGTATCGCCACGGAGCCGCCGACGTGTTCCCGGCCATCCACCGCCACCTCTCGTGTCCATTATGCTCACCGCACCGCTGTGAGCATCTAACCCACCACTCCACGCACCTCACCGCACACCGAGCCCCGAGTTTGTCTCACTCAACTCCGGCGGCCGCCAAGGTCGCCGCCGCGCCGATTCCGCCACCCCGAGCTCACCTAACACCACCAAGAGCTGCGGTTGTTCCCAGCTACACCTAGATGCTCTCCACACCCATTTGGTCGCCGAACGCTAAACCACTTCTCGCCAAGGCTCTGCTCGCCAAGGCTAAACGCCGTGTAGCCGACTTGACTTTGACCACGGTGGGCCCCGGTTGACTCTCCCGAATAATGATGTGTGGGGCCCAGCTCTATTAACTAATCAGGTTTAGTTTTAATTAATATTTACCTAAACTAATTACATCGACACCCGGACCCACCAACAGTTTGACCTGGACATCCCCGCTGACCCTGACATCATCCTCGACGAGATTGTCGACGCAAAGAATGAATTACTGGAATTATTGTTATAGGAAATTCCGCAATATAGTTTAAACTTCAAAATTCATAGAAATTAATCAGAACTCCAAATGCAAAGATTTATATATGAAAATGATCAAAAAATCCATTCTATCCATTGGTACAGGTTTCATGCATGATAGAACTAGTTAACCTTGCTGTTTAAGCAGAATAAGATAATACACCTTTATGGCTATGTTAATGAGCTAGCATTTGAATCTTTGATTCAAATGAGTTCATCCTTTTTGTTCCAGCTTGCATTAGGCCAACACACATCCATATTGCCATGTCATAGCATGCATCATATTGTTGCATATTGCCATGTGTGTTTATTTTCGGATGTCTTTCGTGATAGGTTCTCGGCTCCGAGGATAACCCAATATCCGCTCAAGGGCAGATCCTACCACCACTACATCGTGCAAGCAACCCATTGATCATTCCGATACAAACCCATGTTCTCGCTTCGCTCTTGTTTATCTGCATTAAGACAACGCGATTCAAACTGTTGTGTGCATGTAGTTGAACCCACTTCCTTTGCATGACCTGTCATTGCCACAAGAATTCAGATGAAACCCACTAGTATGTGTAGGAGTTGATTGAGCCATGTTTGTGATTCCTACCATGCTATGCTTGCTATGCTTAGAGTTGTGTCGTGTCCGCTCATCGGGATGATGAACTGGAGTGAAAGGTTGTGTCGGGTTCGAGAGTGAAAGTGTTGAACACGCTTTGGTAAAGGTATCGATGAGAGGCCATGTAGGAGTACATGGTGGGTTGTTTCATTGACGCCGCCTCTAAGAATTGAGATCTGTTTGTGATTTAAGACTTAGCTACTACCACGCATTGGGATCCTTAATTGACCCTCTCGACTTATTAACCACTCTTGTCCTCATCCGAGTTGCAAGTAGTTTCGTGTTTGTAGCATGTGGGGGCCGACGCAACGCTGACCTTAGGGGTGGGTTGTGTTGCGATAGGCACGCGGGTCTGCTGTACCGATTCGCCTGCTTGATGTCTCGGGAACCCTGCACACATCGCTCGGGGCCGTAGTGGAAACCTCGCCGACTCCCTCATGGATGGAACCCGAATAGGCATAAACCTCGACTCGACTGTGGTGTTTAGTCAGGTCGTGGGCCGACACCCACATTGGGCTTCCGCTGAAGGTTGCTGAGTACATGTCGTAAACGGCGGTAAGTTGTGAGAGCGGTGAAGAAGTACACCCCGCAGGGTATAAAACTATTCAATAGCCGCCCCACGGTAAAGGACTACTTGGTCACCTATACAGCCATAGACAAGTAAATGGATACTACTAAAAGCCTCAAGATAGTGTGAGTGTGCTGATGGCCCTCTCGTGGGTTGACGAGAGAGGATCCACGGTGGAGTATTGTGATGGTGATTAGTGGACCTGCAGCGCATAAATGCTTTTCAAGTGGTGTCACGAGGATAGCTTAGCCAAGAGTCAAAGCTGGCTTGCTGCAAATAACTCCACTACCTTCTTGAGAACGTGCATGTATGATAGGATTCTGCTAGAAGACTTGCTGAGTACCTCCGTACTCATGTTTGCTTAATTAATGTTTTTCAGACAACAACACTGCCCCTCCAATGGGTTTTATGTAGACCTTGACATCGACGAGTGAACTAGCCACCTGTGTGGTGATCCAAGGCTTGTGAAGGGCCACCAGAGATAGAAGGGCTTCAACAAGGTTTCTTTCTTTTTAGAGTCTCAGACTCAGACTAGTTTGCTTCCGCATGTGCTTGTATGTTTGTATGATTTGAGTGTTGGGTCATGTGACCCCTATCTGTATGGATATAGTTATGTATGGCTCCTGAGCCTCTTAAATCAAGTACTTTGAGTTGTAGAGTTTTGTTGTGATGCCATGATGTATGTACTCATATTGGGCATATTATGGTATGATTGAAATTCTTGGTATGAGTGGGATCCGACAAACTAGTTGTTTATCCTTGGCAGCCTCTCATATGGGGGAAATGTAGTCTTGTGCTTCGAGCGATAGTAGTCCACAGCTCGGTTCACCGGAGTCCTCGCTAGCCCAAAGACTACCGCTGGACACTTGACTGGCCCTATAGCTATCACTTCATTCCTATGTCTCTGTTCCTTCGGGAAATGTCACGCTGTGATATTCGAGTCCCGCTTAGCCGCTACAGCCGATACCGAGTCCTCATAGCCCAAAGGCTACAGCCCTAATTCATACGTTGATGACCGACATGCTCGATGTGATTCATGTATGCCTGTCCCCATAGGTTAGCGCCGCTTTTGGTTCACGACTAGCCATGTCGGCCCGGTTCTTGTCATATGGATGCTAGCGACACTATCATATACATGAGCCAAAAGGCGCAAACGGTCCCGGCCATGGTAAGGCGACAATTGTGGGAATACCGTATGCGTGAGGCCGCAAAGTGATATGAGGTGTTACCGCCAGGTCGATGTGACTTGAATCGGGTCCCGATAGCGTTGGCATCAGAAAGGTGGCTGCCTCGAGGTTCGCTAAGCCAAACTGGTCGATGTTGAGTCTAGAAATGCTTTAGTTATATGTAGGGAATTGATTGTGGAGGAACGAAGGCTCATTTTACTCCTTTACCTTATGCCCTCTCGATCCGAGTCATCCTCTCTCATTCTACGGGTATAGGACTAGGCTCTCTCTCTATCGTGTTCACGTGTTACTAATCCGTAGTAACTTATAGGATTGTTGGTTACAACCTCGCTCAGTTTCTACTACTTTTTAGTATGCTATCGCTGAACCGAACCTTGATATGATGTTGTTGAGTGGTTTTGCAATCTGATTATGAATGTCTCAAATCTGTTTTTGAGCATTTACAGATGTTATGCTGCCCGATTTTCCCTAGAAATTCTAATGTCTTTGCATTGTGGTTGTGTGTCAGATGGCCACCCGCCCCGTAACCAAGTGGTTCGTCTGACCTGCATTGATGTGTGGTCACACGGCAATGTTGGCTCGGTGATGGTCGAGACCGTTACCGATGGTATCCCGAATATACCGCCGAGGAGCAGTTTAGAGATTTTAATCAAAGCCAATATCCGTGCACGGTCGATATATCCATCTTATCCCGAGCTACCGAACCGCCCAATCGTTTTATGGACTTGGGATCACTATTGGGATGTCCGCAGTGATGCAGCCTACTCAATGATGACTATTATTCGAGCTGAACTGCCTTGCTGTGCAACACCGATTTCGCTACATGCCAAAGATCCTCCCCGGGCGCATGGTTACCTTCAGTGGTATGTACAGCGACACATCCCATGAGGACTCACTTTTCGCACCACTACGAGATGCCGGAAGACAAGGACCGTGGAAAACCGGCCTTGCGATGGAGCTCTTTAATGCCCGCTCGATCATCGGGCCACTCGACTGGTTTGCACCTGCCATGCAAGCCGGATACATGGACATGAGGGACTTGTACCTGTGCGGGCTGGTCTGCCAGAGTTTATGGAGTGGCGGAGGTAGGAGGCATCACCTCCTCGTGGACCTCGCTCGCCGCCATTTGTTGGACCACGGCCACATCCGAGTCCCTATGGTCCGCAAGCTCCACAGATCGCCTGCTTCCGGATGATCATGTTCCACTTCTGTGCTTGGGTGGTGACTTTTATGAGGACTACTACGAGCTGTCTCGAGTTAGTAGTAGTATCCCTAGTATTGTAATAGTTGTATTTCCACCGCCCCGCGTGACTGTGGAATATGACCTAGTGTGTATCATTCCGAAGTGTAGAAAAATAATGTATAGGAGTTGGAATGCTTCCATGAGATGTAACGCCTTTCACTATAGTTGTATTCGCCGGGCTTGTACTAAACTATGAATTGTGTGTATGACCGCTGGTATATATATGGCAGTTTTATATTACCATGTCATACGGATGAACATCTCTTCATTCCGTGTTATCCATTACATTCCGCACTTCCTTGCTAAATTCTGCCATCCTGGTTTAAACCGTTGTTTTGTTTCCAAGGATGGTCAACACCGAATAATCCTGCTGCTCCGGAGCAGGGAGAAGCCAGCGCAGCTAGGAATGTAAATCTGCCTCAACCGCCATCTTTGGCCGAGGTTATGTTGGAGGCAGAACGCAACAAGCGTGAGACCAATCGCTTGCTGGAACGGATTGAGAAAAACACCGCACGCCAGCCAAGGAATGATCTGGTGTCACTCAATGACTTTGTCAAGCTGTATCCACCGAAGTTTAAATATTCCATCGAGCCTCTCGATGCGGATGATTGGCTTCGCAGCATCACCCACAAGCTACGTTCTGCCAACGAGGCTGAAGCTGATAAGGTTACCTTTGCCGCCTATCATCTCGAAGGCCCTGCTAAACTTTGGTGGGAGAATTATGAGGCTATGCGCCCGTTGGACAAATTACTACTTGGGCTGAATTCAAGGCCGCTTTCGTGAGCATCACATCCCGAAGGTCTCATGGATCGAAGAGGGAGGAATTCTGCAATTTCACCTGTGGTAGACCGATGTGGATACTTACACCGTGAGTTTGGGAATTTAACACGTTATGCTCCTCAAGAGGTTTCTACCGACGCCAAGAAGGTGCAAGGTTCCGCAAGGGACTTAGCCCCGAAGCCGCTGTGATCTTCGCTCCGACGAGTGCACTTCTTTCGTGGTTAGTCAACAAGGCTATCGCTGAAACCGGACACCGACTTCGAAGCTTCACGCAGCACTCTCGTGACTCTGGTTCTTCATCCGCTCGATCTCGGCGCCGGTTTGATTCCAAACACGCTCGCCACCTGTGTTCACTCCGAGGCCATCCTTTGAGGTGCCTCGCCCCAACCAGCAATATGTACCGCCTAAGACTTATGGTGGCCCCGCCGCTAATGCTGCTCCACGCCCCAATATGATAACTTGCTTCAAGTGGAGAGACGGGCCACTACATCCGTGAGTGTCCCTGAACAACCCCAGCCAGATCGGAAAGTCTCATGCCGTGGTAAGCCGCAGGAAATGTTCTCACGCTAAACCAGCCGCCATCGCCGTGGCCACGTGAACTATGTTTCAGCTGAGGAAACCCATGAGGATCCCAACGCCGTTTTTGGTACGCCCTTGTTAATTGTCATCCGCAACTGTTCTTTTGATACCGAGCATCTCATTCATTTATTTCGAGAGCTATGCTTGATTGCACAACACCACATTCTGTGACATGCACACCTCCATGGAAATTAAACTCCTGGTTCTAGATGGCAAACCTCTAGAATAAGTCATGGAATGAAATTTTGTCGATGATTAGTCTTTCTTGCATCTCTAATAGCTCTCAAGTCCTCTGACATAAACATCATCTTGGGTATGGAATGGATGTCAGCCCATTATACTAAGATTGATTGCTCTACTAGAACTGTTCAACTCACCCATCCTTCGTGCAAGACAGCTTAATGTTTTAACTCGAGTGTCGCGCCAGCCTTTACTCCTTAAATGCCAACCCCTTCCGCACTCAAGATATTCCGTAGTCCGTGATTTTCCGGATGTCTTTCAGAAGAACTGCCAGTGTTCCACCCGACAGGATGTCGAGTTCGTGATAGATCTTGTTCCGGAACCGCCCCAATTTCTAGAAGACCTTATAAGATGGCACCCCAGAACTAGCCGAAGCTTAAGAAACAACTCGATGAGTCCTTGCAAAAGGGTTTCATCCGCCCTAGTTCATCTCCATGGGCTTGCCCCGCCCCTCTTCGCCAAGAAGAAGGATGGAACGGATCGATGGTTGTGGATTACCGACCTGTCAACTTGGTCACTATCAAGAACAAGTATCCGCTTCCCCAGATCAACGACCGTATGATCAGCTCGCTGGATCCTCGCCTTTTTCCAAGATGGATTTGAGGTTGGGCTACCATCAAATCAAAATCAAGAACGGGACATTCCTAAAACGGCCTTTGTTACTCGTTATGGCCAATACGAGTACATCGTCATGTCCTTCGGATTAACCAATGCTCCGGCCACCTTCTCTAGGTTAATGAACTCAATCTTCATGGAGTATTTGGATAAATTCGCCGTGGTATACCTCGATGATATACTCATCTACTCCAAGAATGAGGAAGAACATGCCAACATCTAAGGCTAGTATTGATGAAACTTCGAGAGCACCGCCTTTATGCCAAATTCTCTAAGGTGAATTCTGGTTACCGTAAGTGACCTATCTAGGCCATGTAATCTCCGGTAAGGGCATTGCTGTCAATCCCGAAGCGAAGTTCAAGCCGCCTTGATCGGACTCCACCTGAATCGGTCAAGCAAGTTCGAGTTTCTGTTTAGCGAGCTATTGCCGCCGCATTCGAGAATTTCTAAAGTTGCTAAACCTCTAACTAAACTCCTCAAGAAAGATAAGAAGTTCGAATGGACACCACAAAGGCGAAGTTCAGCTTTCAGAACTGAAAAGACGCTCGACATCTGCTCCCATACTTGTTCCACCAGATTTTCTAAGGACTTTATTATCTATTGCGACGCCGCGACAAGGACTAGGTTGCATACTCATGCAAGATCGTCATGTGATTGCTTCACGCTTCTCGACAGCTAAGGCCCACATGAGGATAACTATCCCACACACGATCTAGAGCTTGCAGCAGTGGTTCATGCACTCAAAACCTGGCGACATTACCTTCTTGGTAATCGCTGTAAATTTACATCGATCACCAAAGTCTGAAATACATCTTCACCCAACCGGATTTGAATCTCGTGCAAAGACGTTGGTCGAATTGATTACAGATTACGACTTAGGAATATCTTACACCCTGTGCAAAGCTAATGTCATGGTCGACGACTAAGTCGCAAATCTTATTGTAACAATCTGATGTTACAACAAAGTCAACCATTTCTCCACGAGGAATTTCGTAGTTTAATCTTCACATTGTTCCTCGAGGATTCCTTTCCACCCCGGTGGCTAAACCCAACCTTACGGATCGATCATAGCTGCTCAAAGATGATAGGGGAATATCTCGGATCAAGGAGAACATTGCTAGCGGAGCTGCTAAGTGTTTCTCCATAGATGAGCGAGGTGTTGTCTTCTTTGAGAACCGCTTGGTGGTTCCTAAGAAACAACAGCTACGCATACTGATCCTTAAGGAAGCTCATGACTCTCCTCTCACCATTCATCCCGTAGTACTAAATGTATCAAGACCCACGCCAGAGGTTTTGTTGGACTAGGATGAAGAGAGAAATCGCTCAATACATTGCTAACTGCGACGTTTGTCATCGAGTGAAAGCAGAGCATCAACGGCCTGCTGGTACCCTTAAACCTTTGGCTATTCCCGAATGGAAATGGGATAAAATCAGTATGGATTTCATTACCGGGTTTCCCAGACCAAGAGAGGGAATAATGCTATCTTCGTTGTCGCCGATCGCCTTTCCAAAGTAGCCCACTTCCTACCCGCTCGTGAGAGTATAACCGCTAGCCAGCTAGCTGATTTGTACATCTCGAATAGTGTCTCTTCATGGTGTGCCATTGAGATTAACTTAGACCGTGGAAGTCTCTTCACCTCTCGATTTTGGGAAAGTTTCCAAAATGCTATGGGAACTCGCTCTCCTTTAGCACCGCCTTCCATCCTCAATCAAGTGGTCAAGTAGAACGAGTCAATCAAATCCTAGAGGATATGCTTCGAGATTCTGTCATCTCTTTCGCATGAATTGGGAGAAATGCCTTCCATTCGCCGAAGTTCGCTTATAACAATAGTTATCAAGCTAGCTTGGGCAAAGCTCCTTTCAAGTTCTCTATGGACGGAAATGTCGAACGCTCTTAACTGGTCAAACCGAGAGACAACTCTTTGCCCGGATATGATCCAGAAGCGTAAGAGCAGGTTCGCAATTCGTGAGAAATTGAAAACAGCCCAATCTCGCCAAAGAGCCAATATGACCGCAAGCATAAAATTATGGCTTATGAAATTGGCGAGAAGGCTTACCTTGGGTTACCTTTGAAGGGAACCCATCGATTCGTATCAAAGGCAAGTTGGCTCCTCATTACATTGGACCCTTTCGCATTCTTGCCAAACAAGGAGAAGTTGCTCACCAATTGAACTACTCTGATCTTCCGAGTCCATGATGTCTTCCACGCTTCCCAACTCAGCGTTGCTTCTCGATCCTATCCGTGGAGTGGACCACTAAACGCTTGATCTCCAAGATAACCTCACCTATCGAGAATATCCCGCTCAGATTCTTGATCAAGCCGAGCGCATTCACTCGACGCCGTAATATCAAGTTTCTAAAGGTTCAATGGTCAAACCATTTCGAGCAAGAAGCAACTTGGGAAAGGGAGGATCGCCTTCGACTTGAGTATCCCACCTTTTTGCAACGGATCCTAAATCTCGACGAGATTCTTTTGAGTGGGGTGAGTTGGCACATCCTAGCTAGTCCATGCATTAGTGTGTGCATCATGTTTAACTTTCATCTGAAATTTGAAATGGGGAAGACAGAACCCCGTAACCCTTTTGAATCCAACTAGGTTTACTAAAATTATTTTCAATGAACCTGAAATGCCCTTCTAAAATGCTCATCACCTTTGCTTTGGTTCAGAGCCTCTGCCAAAAGTGGTGCACAATTTTCTAGGTCATCCTAAGGTCTTTTAATTAAATCATAAGTATTTGAGTTTGGGCATTTAAAATTATATAAAATATTGCAAATGCCCAAATATTCCCAAACAAAAATGTTCCATGTTGGAAATATTCCAACTAAGGACCAGGTCCAGTTTGGTGAATTTTGGAGATGTTTAAGTATTTTTAAAAATTCCACAAAGTTACAGAAAATAGAAAAAAAGAAAACAAAAATAGAAAAGCTTACTGGCGCCTCCCAACCGCCCACCTACTGCCCAGCCCCAAATTGCCGCCAAAGAAGTTGCTTGCTTGGCCAGCAGCAGCAGGTGCTCAACGGCAGCACCGCATGCATGCCACGCACCTGGTCGCCGCCTCGCCGCCCTCACCGAGCTGCGGCGCCTCTCTCTCTCCCCAACCCCCTGTGACATCTCTTCATCCCTAGCTCCTCCTCGGCCCCACGCCATGGCCGACGCCACCGCAGCCACGCTGCCGCCAGAGTCGCGCCTCCCCGCCCTGTGCTCCTCCCTGTCAGGTCTAGGAGCTCCGCCTCCTCTTCGCCGAGCTAGCGAGCCCGAGTGCTCAGATAGCCCGAGGCCTCTGCACCAACCTCGCTCTCACCGCCGCTGCCGAGATCCCTTCAACGCCGCTGCCAGATCAGCCCGCCCCCGACTTCCGCCGAGTGCTTCTCGAAGTTCCCCGTGAGCTTAGCTATCTCCTCCTTTCCTTTCTTGCTCCCGAGCCGTAGCGACCGTGACGAGCTCAACCGCACACACCGCCGCTGGAGCTCGCCGCCGACGTGCTCCCTGCCATCCACCGCCACCTCTCGTGTCCATTATGCTCACCGCACCACGAGAATCTAACCCACCACTCCACGCACTCACCGCACACCGTAGCCCCGAGTTCGCCTCACCAACTCCGCGGCCGCCAAGGTCGCCGCCGCGCCGATTCCGCCACCCCGAGCTCACCTAACACCACCAAGAGCTGCGGGTTGTTCCCAGCCACACATAGATGCCCTCCGCGCCCATTTGGTCGCCGAACGCCAAACCACTCGCCGTTGCTGCTCGCTCACCGGCGGCTAAACGCCGTGTAGCCGACTTAACTTTGACCGTGGGTGGGCCCTGGTTGACTCTCCTGAGTCAATGACAGGTGGGGCCCAGCCCTGTTAACTAATCAGGTTTAGTTTTAATTAATATTTAGCTAATCTAATTACACTGACACCCGGGACCCACCAACAGTTTGACCTGGATGTCCCTGCTGACCCTGATGTCATCCTCGACGATTGTCGACGCAAAGAAATGAATTATCGAATTATTCTGTTATAGGAAATTCCGTAATATAGTTCAAACTTCAAAATTCATAGAAATTAATCAGAACTCCAAATGCAAAGATTTATATATGAAAATGATCAGAAAAATCCATTCTATCCATTGGTACAGGTTTCATGCATGATAGAACTAGTTAACCTTGCTGTTTAAGCAGAATTAGATAATACACCTTTATGGCTATGTTAAATGAGCTAGCATTTGAATCTTTGATTCAAATGAGTTCATCCCTTTTTGTTCCAGCTTGCATTAGGACAACACACATCCATATTGCCATGTCATAGCATGCATCATATTGTTGCATATTGCCATGTGTGTTTATTTTTGGTATATCTTTCGTGATAGGTTCTGCCTCCGAGGATAATCCCAATATCCGCCTCAAGGGCAGATCCTACCACCACTACATCGCATAAGCAACCCATTGATCATTCCGATACAAACCCATGTTCTCGTTCTGCTCTTGTTTATCTGCATTAAGACAACGCGATTCAAACTGTTGTGTGTGCAGTAGTTGAACCCACTTCCTTTGCATGACTGTCATTGCCACAAGAATTCAGATGAAACCCACTAGTATGTGTAGGAGTTGATTGAGCCATGTTTGTGATTCCTACCATGCTATGCTTGCTATGCTTAGAGTTGTGTCGTCCGCTCATCGGGATGATGAACTGGAGTGAAAGGTTGTGTCGGGTTCGAGAGTGAAAGTGTTGAACACGCTTTTGGTAAAGGTATCGATGAGAGGCCATGTAGGAGTACATGGTGGGTTGTTTCATTGAAGCCGCCTCTAAGAACTGAGATCTGTGTGTGTTATTTAAGACTTAGCTACTACCACGCATTGGGATCCTTAATTGACCCTCTCGACTTATTAACCACTCTTGTCCTCATCCGGGAGTTGCAAGTAGTTTCGTGTTTGTAGCATGTCAGCCGACGCAACGCTGACCTTAAGGGTGGGTTGTGTTGCGGTAGGCACGCGGGCCCGTGTACCGATTCGCCTGCTTGGTGTCTCGGGAACCCTGCACACATCGCTCGGGGCCGTTAGTGGAAACCTCGGCCGACTCCTGCGGATGGAACCCGAATAAGCGATAAACCTCGACTCGACTCGTGTGTTTAGTCAGGTCATGGCCGACACCCACGCTGGGCTTCCGCTGAAGGTTGCCGAGTACATGTCGTAAATGGCGTAAGTGGTGAGAGCGCAGTGAAGAAGTACACCCCGCAGGGTATAAAACTATTCAATAGCCAAGGCGCGGTAAAGGACTACTTGGTCACCTATACACTCATAGACAAGTAAATGGTTACTACTAAAAGCCTCAAGATAAGTGTGAGTGTCATGGATGGCCCTCTCGTGGGTTGACGAGAGAGGATCCACGATGGAGTATTGTGATGGTGATTAGTGGACTCGCAAAGCACAAATGCTTTTCAAGTGGTGTCACGAGGATAGCTTAGCCAAGAGTCAAAGCTGGCTTGCTGCAAATAACTCCACTACCTTCTTGAGAATGTGCATGTATGATAGGATTCTGTAGAAGACTTGCTGAGTACCTCCGCACTCATGTTTGCTTAATTAATGTTTTTCAGACGACAACACCGCCCCCTCCGATGGGTTTTATGTAGACCTTCACATCGACGAGTGAACTAGCCACCTGTGTGGTGATCCAAGGCTTGTGAAGGGCCACTGAGATAGAAGGGCTTCAACAAGCTTTCTTTCTTTTTAGAGTCTATACTGACTAGTTTGCTTCCGCATGTGCTTGTATGTTTGTATGACTTGAGTGTTGGGTCATGTGACCCCTATTTGTATGGATATAGTTATGTATGGCTCCTCTGAGCCTCTTAAATAAAGTACTTTGAGTTGTAGAGTTTTGTTGTGATGCCATGATGTATGTACTCATATCGGGCATATTATGTATGATTGAAATGCTTGGTATGAGGGATCCACAAACTAGTTGTTTATCCTTGGCAGCCTCTCATATGGGGAAATGTAGTCTTGTGCTTCGAGCGATAGTAGTCCGCTACAGCCCGGTTCACGGAGTCCTGCTAGCCCAGACTACCGCTTGGACACTTGACTGGCCGGGCATGTGTTTCACTTGCCTTATGTCCTGTTCTTCGGGAAATGTCACGCGGTGATATTCGGAGTCCTGCCTAGCCTGCTACAGCCCGGGATACCGGAGTCTTGTTAGCCCAGTGCTACAGCCTGAATTCATACGTTTATGACTGAGGGAGTCCCGGATTAGGGGGTGTCCGGGTAGCCGGACTACCGTCATCAGCCGGACTATCATTTGCCGGACTATCATCATCGACCGGACTCCAAGACTATGAAGATAGAAGATTGAAGACTTCACCCCGTGTCCGGATGGGACTTTCCTTGGCGTGGAAGGCAAGCTTGGCGATACGGATATGTAGATCTCCTACCATTGTAACCGACTCCATGTAACCCTAGCCCTCTCCAGTGTCTATATAAACCGGATGGCTCTAGTCCGTAGGACTCGAATCACAACAACCCTTACAATCATACCATAGGCTAGCTTCTAGGGTTTAGCCTCCTTGATCTCGTGGTAGATCCACTCTTGTAAACATACACAATATCAATATCAATCAAGCAGGACGTAGGGTTTTACCTCCATCAAGAGGGCCCGAACCTGGGTAAACATCGTGTCCCTTGTCTCCTGTTACCATCTGCCTAGATGCACAGTTCAGACCCCTACCGAGATCCGCCGGTTTTGACACCGACATTGGTGCTTTCATTGAGAGTTCCTTCCGCGTCGCCACCGATAGGAAGGATGCCTCCCGCCTTCAAGGACGGTATCTTCGCCAAAGGAGCCTTGGCCGCCGCCAAACTATCCGCTAGGTGGTTTTCTTATGACAACCGTCCGCCATCGCCCGACAACGACCTCTCAAGTCGCCAAAAGCAATCTTCACGCCAGCTCGAATTCGCCGAAGCGGTGGATCCAATAGAGCTCTCACCCATAAACGAAGCTTTGATCGCATCGCCTCCCTAGGAGTCGCATAGACTACGATCAGATTGGGCTTAAACCCGATCCGAGAGAAATTAACTCTCCCTGTGTCACCCACCACGCTGCAGTGCTAGAGGAACAATGCGGCGACGCTTCTCCTCAGATTGAAAACTAGTCATGTCCGGATCCCCAACCCCTCATGCCGATTCCCCGGGAGGACGGGCTTCGATCAAACATCGAACTTAAAGTCGCATCGGACAGACTCGCTTGGACAACGCCCGTAAATCCAAGCTTCCAAAATTGAAACTTTCGCCTTCGAGCCCCGAGATGGGTAGGGTTACGGACTTATTTCCACCCACCCGCCTGCATATATGCGATCTAACTCTAATTCGCAAGAGCCCGCCGAGACAGTACATCACTATCTGGCCGATTCTCCCGGTTATGGACAAGATAAAGGACTGCCGAGAGGAAAACGCAATCTCAATCTTCTGCAATAATTGCACGGACAAGGGAATCCTAAACGCCATAAGTCGCCGCGACATCACGCGCTTCGCTGACTTGGAGACCATCGTACAAAAGTACTGTGCGATGGAGAGCGCCTGGAAAACCGAAAGTAAATTTTGAGGAAACCCTCCGAAAAATGGAAATAGACTGGAACCGCATTGAGCGAAGCAGCACAACCATTAGAGGAATAATCCCCAGCCGGGAAGCATGCTGCACAGGAAAAATCACGCTGGACGTAGTGTTCGGCTCGCCGGACAATTATAGGTCTGAGGAGGTCACGTTTCAAGTGGCCCCATTCAGCAGCGGATATCATGCTCTATTAGGACGAGAGTCATTCACAATTTTTCAAGCTATACCCCATTATGGGTACATGAAGCTTAAAATGACCGGTCCCAACGGAATTATCACTCTCGCTAGTGATTCGGACATAGCACTCGCTACCGAAAACAAGACAGCCGCACTAGCCCTCGAGGCACTATCCAAGCCCTAGCGGCCGAGGAACTCATCATGATGCGCCCACGGTGAACAGGACGATGTGATACTTGATAAAAGATCCAAGTCCACCTCTTTAAACCAGCGGATGAAATAGTCAAACTCGTGTCCACCCAACGGATTCCCACGAAGACGGCCTCCATCGGGCACAATGGAACCCTGATGTAGACGCCAGATCGCGAGAATTCCTTCGGAAAATTGGGACATTTTTGCTCGCACCCATCGGATATGCCCGAATCCCACGCAGATTGGCGTAACATAGCCTAACATCCTAAAAGGATTCAAGCCACCAAACAAAGCTCTTCGACGATTTTTCAACCCAAAAGACAGGTAATGGGAGAAGAGCTAGCCAAGCTATTGGAAGCCGGATTCATCGAGAGACATCAAGCACGGATTGGCTAGCAAACTTGGCGATGGTACCAAAGAAGGACAAATCTGGCGCCTATGTGTCTATTTCAAAGACCTAAATAAGGCCTGCCCAAAGGATCCTTTCCTCCCTCAAGATCGACCAAATCATCGATGCCACCGCAGGCACGATTCATTGTGCTTCCCGGACGACTCCGCTATCATCAAATCAAGATGGCGAAGCGGATCAAGCCGCAATAGCATTCATTACTCCATATGGACCATTCTGCTTCAACACGATGCCCTTCGACTTAAAAACGCCGCGCAACATATCAGCGCATGATTCGCATATGTCCGCTACCCAGATCGGCAAAACAGTAGAGGCATATGTGGACGACGTAGTCGCCAAAACCAAACACGCCGAAACTCTAGTAGACGACTTGAGGCTCACATTCGACAGCCTCGAGCATATGACATCAAGCTGAACTGAAAAATGTGTTCGGGCGCATCAGCCGGAAAGCTGCTGGCTTCATCATATCCGTAGAGGAATTGAAGCAAACCCAGCCAAGATCCGAGCTCTATCACAGCTAGATATCCCAAAAGACCTCAAGCAAATACAAAATTGATCGGATGCGTAGCGGCTCTAAGCCGCTTTATCTCCGCCTAGGAGAAAAGGCATTACCCTCTATCGCCTCCTCAGCGCATCAACACTTTGAGTGGACGGATGCTGCCACCGCGGACTCAAGAAATAAAGGCCATATTGGCAACACATCCGGTCTCTGGCTGGCGCCCAACCTCGGGCGTAACCAATGTTGTTATACATCGCAGCTACGCATCAAGTTGTAAGCGCGGTACTGCTGTTGTCGAACGAGAAACAGAAGGGCATAAATTCCCTCTTCAAAAACCAGTATACTATGTATCCACTGTGTTAACCCCTTGCAAGTCCCATTACTCGCACTATCAGAAGATAGCGTATGCGGTGTTCATGGCATCCCGGAAGCTCCGACACTACTTTCAAGAGTGTTCGATAACAGTGGCCTCTGAAATACCACTTAACGACATTATAAACAACCGCGACGCGACGGGCAGGATTGCAAAATGGGCCATTGAGCTCTTACCATTTAATATATCTTACAAACCTCGGTGAGCTATCAAGTCTCAAGTTTTAGCTGACTTTGTCGCTGAATGGACCGTCAACTCCCTAAAGAATACGGCGATACTCCAATTGATTATGCACTTCGACGGCTCCAAAATGTTAGCAGGATCGGGGCTTGCGTCAGATTGACGCCCCAACCGGAGACACAGTCCAATACGTATTTCAGATAATGTACACGGACTCTAACAACGCAGCCAATACGAGGCCCTTTACACGGTCTCCGGATGGCAATCTCCATGGGCATTCAACGCCTAGAGGTGCGCGGGACTCAAACCTCGCAATATCCCAAATAAACGGAGACTTTGACGCCAAAGATCCGAAAATGGCAGCATATCACAACGCTGTCCTCAAAATGTCAGCCCGGTTCAAGGACTTGAATTCCATCACGCCACCCGATAATAACCAAGCGGCCGACGATCGGCACGCATTGCAAAACGCGCCGCTGTCCCTCCTAACATCTTCCCCGAACGGCTCTTGAAGCCATCCGCATTATGGGAAGAGGAGTCCGAACTAACAATCCGAACAAGCCGCACCAACCGCGATCCAGCCGATGACATAACACCTTCCGCCCACGACATAATGGCAGTAATTGCCCTGCGGACAGAACCATTCTCGCCTACTTGCTTAGGCAGGAGCTTCCCAAGACCAAAATGAGGCCCGCTGCATTATTCGCCATCAAAAGCCTACAAGGTCTATGAGGGAGAACTTTATAAGAAAAGCACAACCGAGTCCTTCAAAGGTGTATCTCCAAGAGGAAGGGCGAAACCTCCCGGCTGAAATTCATGCCGGACTAGGCGGACACCACGCCGCAGCTCGGCCCTTGTAGGAAAGGCATTCCGCACAGGATTTTACTAGCCGACGGCTCGAAAGCAGATGCCTGTGACTTAGTCCAAAGATGCGCCGGTTGTCGCTCTTTGCTAATCGAGCCATATGCCACCCACCGCCTCAAAACTATACCATTACCTGGCCGTCATGTCCGGGGCTTGACATGGTTGGACCACTTAAAGGGGGAACCCACAAGCAAAGCTACCTATTGGTCATGGTGGATAAATTCACCAAATGGATAGAGGCCAAGCCGCTTAAAACGGCAGAGTCCGGACCAGTGATAGACTTTATATCCGGGTAGTACACCGCTATGGTGTCCCCACAACATCATCACCGATAACGGCACGAACTTCACCGCCGACGAGGTTAAATCATAGTGCAAAAATATGGGCATCAAGCTCGACACGCTTCGCCTATCATCCTGAAACCAACGGTCAAGTGGAACGAGCAAATGGTCTCATAATGAGCGGCATCAAACCCGCACTAGTGCGGTCCTCACGTAAATCGACACGACCGGTAGAGGACCTCGACCAGACTGGGGCTGCGGACAACGCCTAACCGCATTCACCGGATTCACACCATTTTTATGGTGTACGGCGCAGAAGCAGTTTTGCCTCGCGACATCATTCATGACTCACCTCGAAAAGCGCATGTACGAAGAAAGAGAAGCCGAGTTGGATCGGCAGGACAGCTTGGACACATTGAGGACGAGCGCGACGTCGCCAAGGCTCGCTCCGCATTCTATCAACAGCAGGCTCAAGATACCAAAGCAGAGAAGTACGGGCCAAGACTTACAACGCTGGCGAACTGGTTCTACGCTCGCGGACAAGAAAAAGGACAAGCTCAAGCCCAAATGGGAAGGCCCTTCATCATTGATCAAGTCTTGACCGCGGAGCGCACTGCCTACTTAAATGCATCGGATAACCGACTCGAGCCGAACCCATGAACGAGCTCGCCTCCGCGATTCTATGCCTAGCGCCGACTAAGAGTTCGCCCCTTCCCCGCCCAAATTTTTTTTTATTTATTTCAGCTGCCTTTTGTTCATCTTGTTCTTCTCAAACCTATTCATCCAAGCCTTAAAGGGCTTTACCCAAGAACGCTCACAAGACAATTGATGTGCTACCGCACTCATTATATTCGGGGCTTCTTTACCGTAAGCTTAATTATACGGCTTTATGCCCAAAGACATGTGTCAAGCCTCCACATGTACCTTTTATTCACCATTATATGCATCGATATGACTTAAGTTTTGGCCAAGCTGGGTTGCTGGCCTCGTGCTTACCCCCACGCTCCCCGATTGTTCGGCTAGGAGGTAAAGGAGCACCTCTGCGATTGTTACGCGGGTCAGCCGGATGTGTACCTCAGACTGGGTGAAGCGAAAGCTAGCCTTCTTAAGGGAATATTCGGTCGGTGACTTAAAAGATGATTTTTATCCACTTATTTATCTGCCCTCAGATGTTTTCTCCTTTTCGCAGCCTGACATGCACTTTAGGGCATGCCACCCCAAATGAAAGGAACCCTTAACGGAACTATTCTCCCCGAAGATGTTTCTTACTAACCATGTAATATAACATAACTAGTTGGTCACTTGTCCGATAAAGCACCGATGACCCCTACGCCTGGTCTCCACGCATACCCCGTTGTTTCATAACCGAGAAGGTATTCGACACACTCCGACTCTAGGGTCCCGAGGTCGGGCTTAAAAGGTCGGCAAAGACAAACGATCTACAATCCGCTAGAAGACATTTTGTATGTCATTTTATAATACATTGTCAAATCGACCGATTGTATTCTTCCTCAATCCCATCTAACAGTTGTCTAATTTACAGTCCCTGTTGGGAAAATTTTATGCCAACTCCACTTGGTCAGATATTTTAATCACGCTTCAATATGCGACCCTATCCAAAAGGAACTCAAGGTCCCACCAAGGATAGACCCGCATATTGAAACGCTTTTGCAAGGTGGATATCACTACATCAACATTACATAATACATAGGGATACATACATCAGGCACGAATGCCACAGAATATATCAACAACATATACAAGATCAACATCCGACTACGGATGAAACATAAACAGAAGCTCAAACGACATCCACCCTGCTAGCCCAGGCTGCCGACCTGGAACCTATCCCCTGATCGAAGAAGCAGAAGAAGAACTCCAAAACAAGCAAGCATCGCTCTCACGTCATGATCATCGCAAACCTGTACCTGCAACTGGTGGTGTAGTAATCTGTGAGTCACGAGGACTCAGCAATCCCATTACCATGGGTATCAAGACTAGCAAAGCTTAAAGGGAAAGGAAGGGGTAAAGTGGTGAGGCTACAGCAGCGACTAAGCATGATATGGTGGCTAACATACGCAAATGAGAGCGAGAAGAGAAACAAAGGAACGGTCGTCAACTAGTACTGATCAAGAAGTGATCCTGAACTCCTACTTACGTCAAACATAACCCATAAACCGTGTTCTCCTCTCGATCAACCCCGAAAAGAGACACTCACGGTTACGCACACGGTTGGTGTATTTTAGAAGAGTTTGCTTCAAGTTTACTACAACCGGATATTAACAAATTGCCATCTGCCACATAACCGCGGGCACGGCTCTCGAAAGTTTATACCCTGCAGGGGTGTCCCAACTTAGCCCATGATAAGCTCTCGCGATCAACGAAGGATATTCCTTCTCCCCGGGAAGACCCGATCAGTCTCGGAATCCCGGCTACAAGACATTTCGACAGCAATAAAACAAGACCAGCAAAGCCGCCGGATGTGCCGACAAATCCGATAGGAGTCGCACGCACTCGCTCGTGGCACACCGGATAAGTCAATCTACGAGTAAAACCAACCTCGAAGTTGCCCTGCTGTGGCCTCAAGCAGTTGCTCGGTTCGGACCAACACTCAAAGGAGCACCGCCCGGGGCTAAATAAAGATGACCTCGGCCCCGAAACCCAAGGGAAAAAGGGCATAGGTGAGGCAAATGGTAAAACCAATGTTGGGCCTTGCTGAAAAGTCTTATTCAAAGCGAACTGTCAAGGGGTCCCATAAATCACCCGACGCGTTAGGGACGCAAAATCCGGGAACATAATACCGATATGACGGAAACTAGGGCGGCAAGAGTGGAACAAAACACCAGGCATAAGGCCGAGCCTTCCACCCTTTACCAAGTATATAGATGCATTAATTAAACAATAGATATATTGTGATATCCCAACAAGTAAACATGTTCCAACAAGGAACAACATCTCCATGTTCCAACAAGGAACAAACTTCATCTTCACCTGCAACTAACAACGTAATAAGAGGGGCTGAGCAAAGCGGTAACATAGCCAAACAACGGTTTGCTAGGAAAGGTAACAAAGGTTAGAGGCTGACATGGCAATTAGGTAGGCTTGAGCAGCAAGTGATAGGTAGCGCAGCATAGCAAAAGAACGAAGCAACTAGCATAGCAATGATAGTAGTGAGATCCAGGGTAGCGGTCATCTTGCCTGAAATCCCGCAAGGAAGAAGAACGAGTCCAGGAAGAAGATGAACGGATGAAGCCGAACCAAGCGTAGACGAACGAATCCTCACGATCGCAACGAAACGGGAACTAACAAGAAGAAGCACACAACCTAGTAAACACACCACACATGAACAAGGCATGATGCACAAACAAGCATGATGCATGACAAGACTACATGAAGCTACTCATGGCAAGAGATGATGCAAACAAGACCAACACACCAAGGCAAGTTTAAATGAGGCCGGGAACAACATAGAACAATTCCGGTAAGTCCTCATATGCAAATTTCGAAATTGGTCAAGATCTGAATAAACCTTATGTTCAAGTTGTTAAACAGCAAGTTAAGATGCACCATGATGATCTACACGAAATTCTAGTCAAGTTACATATAAAGTTCATTAGATTCGGAGCTACGGCCTAGAAGATATGAGCAAAACAAGTTAAACATGGCTTTGATGCAAAATGCATACAAACATCAAGCAAACACCTCAAAACAAGGATGCAACATGATAATATGAAACTTCATGCAAAATCAAGCAAGTTTCATATAGAGCACACTCAAAACGGAGCAACGGTTCAACACATACACAATATACAAGTCATGACAACAAACTGTCCAAAACAGCAAGTAGGCATAATGCAAGCATCAAAACAACAAGCTACAGCATCTCAACATAATAACAAAAGGCATGGGCATGATGTACAGGTAAAGCATTACAAAACATGAACACTGAGCTATCTCCAGAAACAACTAGAACATGCTCAAAAACACATGGCAAGATTGCAATTAATAACAGTTTCAGACTTTAGCAGAAATAACATCAGGTTGCAAAGTTTAGAGCTATCAAACAACATGTTACAGGAACTTATCATGGAAAACAAAGGGATGGCATGAATCTACTAGTTGCATAGAACAAAAGTCCTTTACTGACCATAAGCCAAAAAGGATCATAAAATATGATGGCACCCATGTAAACATGGCAAGTTATATTACAGATTCATACATGGCAGGAACAACAATAAGTAAGCATGTTGGTGAGCTTGAACCACTCACCACAGAGCAATACATGGCATGGCAAGGCAACTCACAGTAAGAAGGCATGGCATAGAAGCTATACATGGCAAGAAAAACATCATAGCATACACGGATCAACTACAACAACCTTGGCAAAATTGAATAACATGTAAACAATCTGCCAGGAAACATTTTATAGCAAAAGTAGAGCTTGATTGACTTAAGCTTCGGCACTCCATAATTGCAAACAAGGGCATGGATGGATAGATCATAACCATATGTTCAAAACATCCTTACTGAAGTAACTCAAAATATGCATGGATCTCTCGGTATCATCAAGTTAACATGGCATAAAAATATCAGCAAAACAGGGCTGAAATCAGCAACATCATGAAGCCTAGTTTGCGTGCTTGTGCTAGTCACCACATAGATCACAAAAATACATAGCAAGCACCACTGTAAAGATGGCATGGCATATTACAAAACACATGTAGGACTCAAGTTCATAGGGTGCACACATCAATCATGGAAAAATGACAAAAGTGCATGTTCTGATAAGAAACAGAAACTAACATCACATAGCCCTCTTCCAACAGCATTTAGGGTATCAAGATGAGCTCAAATGAAAATGATGCAATGAGATGAAATGATCTACTCTTCGAGACGAACAATTTGACATATTACACGCACGAAATGGAGCTACGGATGCAGAGTTATGGCATGATGAAAATGCATGAAAATTACTGAAAACTCGGGGACTTAGCAGATTTGGAGGGGGGGAAGAAAGTCAACCATGCACGGATTTCGGGGTTCGCCGGAGCTGGCTTGGATCTCGCCGGAACCGAGGCGGAGGAGGACGCCGGAGAGGAGATCGGGCGGCGGGGCGGCGCGGGCGGCGACGCGCGCATCGGAGGTGGCGGGCCGGCGACTCAAGGGCGCGGCCGGGCGGAGTTGGGGCGGCCGCACGGAGGACGGCGCGAGGAGGCTGGGCGCTGGAGGAGACGGCGACGAAGCGGTTCGGCGAGGCGGCCAGAGGCGGCGGGCGGCGGACACCGGGCGGGCGGCGGAGGAGGTCGGAGGCGCGGGCGGAATGGAGAGCGCCGCGGGCGGCGGGCTCGGGCGGGGCGCGCTGGGTTCGGGCGGGTTCGACCTGGCCTCGCTGGCTGCGGCGGGTGGTGAGAGAGAGAGGGTGAGGTGGTGCGGTGCGATTGGAGGAGAGGGGCGGCGGGGTGACGTGGCACGCCCCCATTGGTCGGGCGACGTGGCTGCGGGCGGCGGACAAACCGGCCGTCCATGGACGCGTCCGGCGGCACGGGAGAGGCTAGGCTAGGGTTTGACCGCGCCAAGAACTGGGGTGCACATATTTATAGGTAGAGGGAGCTAGGAGACTCCAAATGAGGTGCGGTTTTCGGCCACGCGATCGTGATCGAACGACCGAGAGCATGGAGGGGAGTTCGCTGGGTTTTGGGCCACTTTGGAAGGGGTGTTGGGCTGCAACAAAAGAGGCTTTTGCGGTTACCCGGTTAACCGTTGGAGTACCAAACGACCTCCAAATGGCACGAACTTGACAAAGCGGTTCACGGTGCTATACCTAGGCCGCTTGACAAACCTCGGTCCATTCCGAGAAAGTTTAACACCCGCACACGAAAAGAGGTAAAGGGGGGCGCCGGGAGACATAGGAGTGCCGGATTGCAAAACGGACAACGGGGAAAATGCTCGGATGCATGAGACGAACACGTATGCAAAATGAAATGGACATGACGACATGATATGAAATGCAGATGATGACATGGCAAAGTGAAACACGCAAGCACATGGCATGGCAAAGACGACGAATAACTGGTAGATACCTGGCGCATCGAATCCGGGGCGTTACAACACTCCTCCACTAACAAGAGATCTCGTCCCGAGATCTTAGGACCGAGACGGAAGGGAAAAGGATGAGGTGAAACAAGAACTCAAGAGAAGAAACAAAGAATCGGGAGCACACGAGAAGAAGAGAGAAACGACGAGAATGACGAGAATCAAAAGCTCACTGAATCATATAGACTATGAAACCGCTCGTTCTAACCGGAGTGGTTAGAATGAGAAAAGAAACGAATAAGACTGAAAGGATTTAGGCAGCACACCGGTTGAACAAGGAAAGAATAGAACATGAGCTTCAGAAGATGGAATGACACTTGACGAGATAAACAACGCAATGCCTCCGGAAGAATTGAAAGAATTGAATGAAAAGAACGGATAAGAAAATGACAACTTGTGCCACGAATGAAATTGAAAGCATCCTTGCGAAGAAAAGATTGAACGAAGTTGTTGAGAAAATCAACAACAAAGAATTGCCTGTTCTGGACTTATGAATAACCTCTCAAAAACATAAGGTGATAACCGGCCACAAATGGAAATGATTAGATAGCTGAGAAGAACGAAGAAATGCAAAACTCCACTTCAAAAGAATATGGAGATTTAATTACACTTTGATATGCAAGAAGAAAGATACTTGAGCTCCTCCAAAAGAACATAGATGAACTCTTGAAGAATGAACTAAATCATGAAGAACCACCATGGAGAACTCCGGTAACAAAAGGATGATGAGATAGAATGAAAGAAAAAAATAGGATGAGCCTTGCGATGATTTAGATGGATGTTCCGACGAGATGGACGAGGGAAATTTGAACTCCGGAAAAGAAAAGATGAAAACACTTGGAACTAGAATTTATTCCTCACGAACAAACTCCAAAGGAAGGGATTACTCACTTGGATGAAATAAGAATAAGATTTATTGTATGCTTATCCTTCATCAAATTAAATTGATGACAAGCAATGGATTTTGCATATTACTTATTCTTCTTGAAAAGAGATTGAGAAGTGACATAAAGCAAACTTGAGAAGGACTTCATGAACCACCGGTAGGATTGGAAAGAACGAATGAATTAAAATGATAATCAAGGAAAATAATCTGAATGAACCACCGTAAGAACTTGGAAATGACTGACGAAATAGAATGAATCACCGGGCATAATTAGAGAAGCATGGAGATACTTGAGGGAATTAAAATGCAAGAGAACAAAGAGATCACGAACTGACAGAAGAATACTTGAACGAAGCACCGGAATAAATAGAGAACGATAACTGGAATGATGGCCTCCGGTGAAACGAAAAGAAATCAACTCCTGAAACACTCCGGATGGATGGAAAGAATATCTGACAAATGGAATACTTCGAGATGATAGCATGAAACTAGAGGCACGAATCTTCGGGGGAACGGGCAAGATTTAGAGGAAAAACTCTCTTCAATCTTCAAATGATGAGGAGAAACACCACCAAAATTAATGAGATACTCCGGAAGAATGAAAAACAGAGAGGTTGAGCCAACAATGAAATGATTTGAAATCGATCTTGGACAAGCATCTGACTGATGGGATCCATTCTTACGTCAAACTCGAAAAGAATTGAGAATAACTCCGGGGGAAATCAGAAGAGTCAGGTAAGATCCTGGGAAAAGACCTGTGGGTTAGGGCCCACTAAAAGAAAACACCGTTGGAAAGGATTGATAAACAGATAGATGATGCACCGGAACAATTGAAATATTTAAATGAGGTGACAACCTCGAATTAATTGGATGCAAACACGAATCTTCTGAGATGTGTTGAACACTCCGGAATGATAAACTGGCGAGAGGCGAACGAGCAAGGGGAAAGCATTTGAGCCGAGGAGAAAAATATGATCAATCCGAGAAACTTGAATTGAGTGCACCGGAAAAAGAAAGGGATGAAGAATGACGAACAAGACGAGAATTCACCGGTAGAAATAATTGAGGGAAGATTCCACACGAATGAAATTGATGCTCGAAACAGACTCAAACTCCGGGAAGAAGAAGGGTGGGAGGGCGGAAAAAAACAAAGGCAACTTGGAAGGGGGAAAACGACGAATATCTTGAAGAGAAAACACCGGTTGAGAACAATGAGAATAGAAAGTAAAGACTTCGCACGAGTAGGATCGATACTCGATTACGGACTCCGGTTCGGAAAAAAAAGGGAGGGCGGGTGGGAAAAACAAGGACAAATTCGGACAAGGAAAAACAACGACGTCAGAGGAAGAACTGAGGATTGAACTTGGCAATGATGAAGATGGTCGAGTCGACTTGACGAGAAATGCACCGGATAAAAGAGCTGAGGAACAACGATCGAAAAACCAACTGCGTGAACCTAAAGAAAAATTTGAAGGGGAAGAGGAGTAGTTCAAAACACCTACGTCAAGATTCCTCATCAGAGCGACGAAGGGGCAGAGGAGTAAAAAGAATTCGTACTCTCTGATATAACTAGACTCAGAAAATAGTTTTCTTCTAGACTCAACATTGGCCAAACTACACGATCAATCAAGGGGGCTCCTAGGGTCGGTCGAGGCTCTGATACCAACTTGTCACGCCCAATATGCGACCCTATCCAAAAGGAACTCGAAGGTCCCACAAAGGATAGACCCGCATATTGAAACGCTTTTGCAAGGTGGATATCATTACATCAACATTACATAATACATAGGGATACATACATAAGGCACAAATGCCACAGAATACATCAACATCATATACAAGATCAACATCCGACTACGGATGAAACACAAACAGAAGCTCAAACGACATCCACCCTGCTAGCCCAGCTGCCGACCGAACCTATCCCCTGATCGAAGAAGCAGAAGAAGAACTCCAAAACAAGCAAACATCGCTCTCACGTCATGATCATCGCAAACCTGTACCTGCAACTGGTGGTGTAGTAATCTGTGAGCCACGAGGACTCAGCAATCCCATTACCATGGGTATCAAGACTAGCAAAGCTTAAAGGGAAAGGAAGGGGTAAAGTGGTGAGGTTGCAGCAGCGACTAAGCATATATGGTGGCTAACATACGCAAATGAGAGCGAAAAGAGAAACAAAGGAACGGTCGTCAACTAGTAATGATCAAGAAGTGATCCTGAACTCCTACTTACGTCAGACATAACCCAGAAACCGTGTTCTCCTCTCGATCAACCCGAAAAGAGACACTCATGGTTACATACACGGTTGGTGTATTTTAGAAGAGTTTGCTTCAAGTTTACTACAACCGATATTAACAAATTCCCATCTGCCACATAACCGCGGCACGGCTCTCGAAAGTTTATACCTGCAGGGTGTCCCAACTTAGCCCATGATAAGCTCTCGCGATCAACGAAGGATATTCCTTCTCCCCGGAAGACCCGATCAGTCTCGAATCCGGCTACAAGACATTTCGACAGCAATAAAACAAGACCAGCAAAGCCGCCCGGATGTGCCGACAAATCTTGATAGGAGTCGACGTATCTCGTTCTCGTGGCACACCGGATAAGTCAACCCACGAGTAAAACCAACCCTCGAAGTTGCCCTGGTGGCCCCAAGAGTTGCTCGGTTGGACCAACACTCGAAGGAGCACCGCCCGGGGCTAAAATAAAGATGACCCTCGGGCTCCGAAACCCAAGGGAAAAAGGGCATAGGTGAGGCAAATGGTAAAACCAATGTTGGGCCTTTTGGAAAAGTCTTATTCAAAGCGAACTGTCAAGGGGTCCCATAAATCACCCGACCGCGTTAGGGACGCAAAATCCGGGAACATAATACCGATATGACGGAAACTAGGGCGGCAAGAGTGGAACAAAACACCAGGCATAAGGCCGAGCCATCCTCCCTTTACCAATTATATAGATGCATTAATTAAACAATAGATATATTGTGATATCCCAACAAGTAAACATGTTCCAACAAGGAACAACATCTCCATGTTCCAACAAGGAACAAACTTCATCTTCACCTGCAACTAACAACGCTATAAGAGGGGCTGAGCAAAGCGGTAACATAGCCAAACAACGGTTTGCTAGGAAAGGTAACAAAGGTTAGAGGCTGACATGGCAATTAGGTAGGCTTGAGCAGCAAGTGATAGGTAGCGTAACATAGCGAAAGAACGAAGCAACTAGCATAGCAATGATAGTAGTGAGATCCAGGGTAGCGGTCATCTTGCCTGAAATCCCGCAAGGAAGAAGAACGAGTCCATGAAGAAGATGAACTGATGAAGCCGAACCAAGCGTAGACGAACGAATCCTCACGATCGCAACGAAACGGGAACTAACAAGAAGAAGCACACAACCTAGTAAACACACCACACATGAACAAGGCATGATGCACAAACAAGCATGATGCATGAAAAGACTACATGAAGCTACTCATGGCAAGAGATGATGCAAACAAGACCAACACATCAAGGCAAGTTTAAATGAGGCCGGGAACAACATAGAACAATTCCGGTAAGTCCTCATATGCAAATTTCGAAATTGGTCCAGATCTGAATAAAACTTATGTTCAAGTTGTTAAACAGCAAGTTAAGATGCACCACGATGATCTACACGAAATTCTAGTCAAGTTACATATAAAGTTCATTAGATTCGGAGCTACGGCCTAGAAGATATGAGCAAAACAAGTTAAACATGGCATTGATGCAAAATGCATACAAACATCAAGCAAACACCTCAAAACAAGGATGCAACATGATAATATGAAACTTCATGCAAAATCAAGCAAGTTTCATATAGAGCACACTCAAAACGGAGCAACGGTTCAACACATACACAATATACAAGTCATGACAACAAACTGTCCAAAACAGCAAGTAGGCATAATGCAAGCATCAAAACAACAAGCTACAGCATCTCAACATAATACAAAAGGCATGGACATGATGTACAGGTAAAGCATTACAAAACATGAACACTGAGCTATCTCCAGAAACAACTAGAACATGCTCAAAACACATGGCAAGATTGCAAATAATAACAGTTTCAGACTTTAGCGTAAATAACATCAAAGTTGCAATGTTTAGAGCTATCAAACAACATGTTACAGGAACTTATCATGGAAAACAAAGGCATGGCATGAATCTACTAGTTGCATAGAACAAAAGTCCTTTACTGACCATAAGCCAAAAAGGATCATAAATATGATGGCACCCATGTAAACATGGCAAGTTATATTACAGATTCATACATGGCAGGAACAACAATAAGTAAGCATGTTGGTGAGCTTGAACCACTCACCACAGAGCAATACATGGCATGGCAAGGCAACTCACAGTAAGAAGACATGGCATAGAAGCTATACATGGCAAGAACAACATCATAGCATACACGGATCAACTACAACAACCTTCGCAAAATTGAATAACATGTAAAGAATCTGCCAGGAAACATTTTATAGCAAAAGTAGAGCTCGATTGACTCAAGCTACGGCACTCCATAATTGCAAACAAGGGCATGGATGGATAGAGAATAACCATATGTTCAAAACATCCTTACTGAAGTAACTCAAAATATGCATGGATCTCTCGGTATCATCAAGTTAACATGGCATAAAAATATCAGCAAAACAGGGCTGAAATCAGCAACATCATGAAGCCTAGTTTGCGTGCTTGTGCTAGTCACCACATAGATCACAAAAATACATAGCAATCACCACTGTAAAGATGGCATGGCATATTACAAAACACATGTAGGACTCAAGTTCATAGGGTGCACACATCAATCATGGCAAAAATGACAAAAGTGCATGTTCTGATAAGAAACAGAAACTAACATCACATAGCCCTCTTCCAACAGCATTTAGGGAATCAATATGAGCTCAAATGAAAATGATTCAATGACATGAAATGATCTACTCTTCAAGGTGAACAATTTGACATATTACACGCACGAAACGGAGCTACGGATGCAGAGTTATGGCATGATGAAAATGCATGAAAATTACTGAAAACTCGGGGACTTAGCAGATTTGGAGGGGGGAAAGAAAGTCAACCATGCACGGATTTCGGGGTTCGCCGGAGCTGGCTTGGATCTCGCCGGAACTGAGGCCGAGGAGGACGCCGGAGAGGAGATCGGGCGGCGGGGCGGCGCGGGCGGCGACGGGCGACCGGAGGCGGCGGGGCCGGGCGACTCAGGCGCTGGCCGGGCGGAGTTGTCGCGGCGCCGCCGGAGGAGGATGGCGGGCAGCGGGCGGCGAGGCCGCCTGGCGAGGCGCGCTGGGCGGGCGGAGGCGCGGGCGCTGGGAGGAGACGGCGACGAAGCGGGCTCGGCGAGGCGGCCAGAGGCGGCGGGCGGCCGGACTCGGCGGAGGAGGTCGGAGGCGCGGCGTCGGCGCAGGCACGCCAAGCGGGCGGCGGGTTTCGGCGGAGGCGCGCTGGCTCGGGCAGGCCGACCGGCCCTCGGGCTGCGGCGGGTGGTGAGAGAGAGAGGGTGAGGTGGCGCGGTGCGAGTGGAGGAGAGGGGCGGCGGGGTGACGTGGCACGCCCCCATTGGTCGGGCGACGTGGCTGCGGGGCGGCGGACATGTCTGGCCGTCGGCGGACGCGTCCGGCGGCACGGGAGAGGCTAGGCTAGGGTTTGGAGTGCGCAAAAAATCCGAGGGTGCACACATATTTATAGGTAGAGGGAGCTAGGAGACTCCAAATGAGGTGCGGTTTTCGGCCACGCGATCGTGATCGAACGACCGAGAGCATGGAGGGGAGTTTGCTGGGTTTTGGGCCACTTTGGAAGGGGTGTTGGGCTGCAACAAAAGAGGCTTTTGCGGTTACCCGGTTAACCGTTGGAGTACCAAACGACCTCCAAATGGCACGAAACTTGACAGGCGGTCTACCGGTGCTATACCAAGGCCGCTTGACAAACCACGGTCCATTTCGGGAAAGTTTAACACCCGCACACGAAAAGAGGTAAAGGGGGGCGCCGGGAGACATAGGAGTGCCGGATTGCAAAACGGACAACGGGGAAAATGCTCGGATGCATGAGACGAACACGTATGCAAAATGAAATGCACATGATGACATGATATGAAATGCAGATGATGACATGGCAAAGTGCAACACGCAAGCACATGACATGGCAAAGACGACGAATAACTGGCAGACACCTGGCGCATCGAATCCGGGGCGTTACAATACTAAACTCACAGGGATCTCCTTCCCATCGGGCCCCACAGGTCCGACTTCTGCCATGTGGTTGGGATCCGCCTTCTTGTACCACGTCTTTACCATGGCCCAGGCTTCCCTGGCACCTTGGCGGCAGGCCGAAATCTTCCATAAATGGAAGCGTTGCCGCACTCCCTGTAGCTTCTCCGCAAGCTCCCTAAGACCCTCGGGTATGGAGAAGGCCGCCATAACGCCGGATGACGCCTCATAGCCTGCCAACTCGCTCGATCAGTTGCAACAATTCGGGAAGTTGATCACCCGTTGTTACAGGCATCTCCTCCGCAGGGCGACCTGTGAGCATACCTACAGACATATTCTGTCAAATTGACTTCCTCGCCGAACTCTTCTTTTCAAAGGAGTTCGCTCAAGCACTTACTATATATGCCGCGACGAAGCCGCTGATTCTCCTTAATGGAGCCCGGCAGCTCGCCCGAACGCCTGCCTTTCAGCTCTTCTCCAAGCTGGGCATGGGCATCCCGGAGCTTGTTCCTTTCATGCTGCACCTTATGCAGCACCTCTCGCCGCCTTTAGTTGGCGCGAAGTTCTTGCATGTCCGGATCTTGTCCGCAGCACCTGCAACGTCATTTTTAGACTTGCGCAAAGCCCAAACGCTACTTATCCTTCTAAAATAATGCGTTACTGGGAGAGGTCCTTGCGCTTCCTCTGCGCTGCATAATGCGGCCTCAAGTTGGGCCTTGCACTCTTGCAGCTCCCGAGACAGTTGGGTATTCTTCTCGGTAAGATCCTCAGATTTCATATGATCCTTAAATCAGTTAATATAACTACTTTAAGTCTCGGGGCTACCGCATATACAACCGTTAAAATCTCTTACCCATATGTCTTTTACATACTGCTTCGTGGCTCTGGTAAAACTATCTTGAGCGGAACGAAGGTGCGCGTCCCCCGTGTTAAAGGCATTCAATGCCTTGGGGGAGAAGCACGCGTCACGAAATACTGTCCGGCGGCGCTTGTGATTCAGGGCACTCTCCACCTCAGACTTGGTGGCGGACAGTCTTTCGGCATCCTCTGTCGGAGGAACGTCCGGCTCGCGCCTTGCACTCGCCTCCCTCCTCGACCAAAAGGGAGCCCGGCTGGTAGAGGCTGGATTGACAACTTCCACGCTCGCAGTCCAGCGGACGCTTTTTTCCCTATAATAGTCATGAGCACTCAAAACGCTTCCTAGGAACGTTGCTCTAAAAGTAAGGAATTGTGAGCTACACCTTTGCGCGACGCTTCAGTCCGCGCCGCGCTCCTCTTCCGCCTACCGGTCCGAACTGGCCCTTGTTGGTCAGCCACCGCTGGCTCGGCTTCGCCCTGAGGCACCTCCTGCACAAGTGTCATCATGTACGGTGGTCGAAATAAGCAAGGAAGGAATGACGGTGTCGTGGCTTCGCCGCAATCACCGGGAGCCGGTTTAGTTCGGGTAGTCGGTCGTGATGGCGACTAAAGCATTATCCATGCTGAGCTGGTGGAACACCCGCCGATTAGCTCCACCTTTATGTCCGGGTCTCTTCGAGGCCGGATCCCGGATCTCTCTCGATCCTCGGGCCGCGGAGCCGGACTTAGCATTCCTCCACAGTCCGGCGCAGTTCTGCGCCGAAAGAATGACACAATGTGAGAAACTTAAGTTTCGAAAGGCATGGGTCGGACACGCTGAGTGTTCACTTACACAAGGCCGGGGATTGTTCATGGAAAACCCATTTAACGGGTTCGTTTGAAGGAAATCCTCCTTCTCCCCCTTATACAGGCCGGACAAGATCGTCACCAGATCTTGCCGATTCCGCCCTTTATGCCATGACGGGTGGCATCATCCTCCCGCTGAAATCCCACATGGGTGGCCTGTATTGTAGTGGCTACACCTTCACAGAATGCATGTTGCCATGACTCCGATCATGGTCAACCGGGCATGGGCCAGTAACCTTATTTGGCCCATCAGATAATGGATGCTCTTGTCTTCCTCCAGTCGGGGGCTCCGCGGACGCCAACTAAGGCGTTTCTTTAGAGGAGCATTGCTGAACTCCGGGAGGCCGATCCGAACAGGGTCCGGCAGCGGAGCGTCTTCTACATAAAACCATTCCGAAGGCCAGTCTTCGGGCGCCTTCTTAGGGGTTCCGGATGGATATCCGGTCCCGGCAATGCACCATATTTCGGCGCCGCCCACTTGATATATGGACCCTCGTGAGAGCGGGGGACAAGGCAAAACAACCTCTTCCACAGCGCGAAGTGGGGCTCGATGCCCAGGAAAAGCTCGCAAAGAGCTACGTAACCAGTGATATGCAGGATTTAGGCGGGCGTGAGGTGATGGAGCTGGAGTCCGTAGAACTCCAGGAGCCCGCGGAGGAATGGATGTACAGGAAATTCGAACCCCCTTATTAGATAGGGGACGAAGCATACCTGCTCCCCTTTGTTGGGATTAGGGGTAACCTCTGCTAGCTTCCCACCTTTGTAGGTGGCAAGCCCGGCTCGAACCGGAACCATGAAGGCCGGAGGGAGATATCCCCCATTTGGAGCTTCACCAGCTCGTTGCAGCGAAAAGAGCATCTCCTCCAATCTCTGGCGAAGGGCTGAGCGCGAGAAGAGGAGCCGCGTTGACGGTCCATGATGGAATGGATTCTTGGTCGAAAGCGCTCCGATGAGTATTTGCGAGAGGAAGATGGTGATTTGGATCTGGATTCTTGCCTCCCTTATAGGCAGATTATTCGCACAACTAGGGGGTAAAACATAAAAGACACCCTAGCTTTTCACATTCGCACGACGCGTGGAAGAAGGCCCTTATTGGGCGTGGAAGCCAAGACGCGCAACATTGATGAGGAAGCTGGACACTATTCGGCAGGTACATGGAACTTAAAGGAGAACCCGCCTTGCAACGCCGAAGACTACACGCATGCTGGACTTATCGTCATTGAAGCCTGGTTCGGGGGCTACTGAGGGAGTCCCGGATTAGGGGGTGTCCGGATAACCGAACTACCGTCATCGGCCGGACTATCATTTGCCGGACTATCATCATCGACCGGACTCCAAGACTATGAAGATAGAAGATTGAAAACTTCACCCCGTGTCCGTATGGGACTTTCCTTGGCGTGGAAGGCAAGCTTAGCGATACGGATATGTAGATCTCCTACCATTGTAACCGACTCTATGTAACCCTAGCCCTCTCCGGTGTCTATATAAACCGGATGGCTCTAGTCCGTAGGACTCGAATCACAACAACCCTTACAATCATACCATAGGCTAGCTTCTAGGGTTTAGCCTCCTTGATCTCGTGGTAGATCCACTCTTGTAAACATCCACAATATCAATATCAATCAAGCAGACGCGTAGGTTTTACCTCCATCAAGAGGGCCCAACCTGGGTAAACATCGTGTCCCTTGTCTCCTGTTACCATCCGCCTAGACGCACAGTTCGGGACCCCCTACCCGAGATCCGCCGGTTTTGACACCGACAATGACCGACATGCTCGATGTGATTCATGTATGCCTGTCCCCATAGGTTAGCGCCGCTTTGGGTTCACGACTAGCCATGTCGGCCCGGGTTCTTTGTCATATGGATGCTAGCGACACTATCATATACGTGATCCAAAAGGCGCAAACGGTCCCGGGCCATGGTAAGGCGACACCCGTGGGAATACCGTGCGTGAGGCCGCAAAGTGATATGAGGTGTTACCGGCTAGGTCGATGTGACTTGGAATCGGGGTCCTGACACCATCCGAGCGGCGTTGGACTAGGCTGCAGCAGCTTCTGAGGAGAAGAAGCTCACCGCCACCCAAGCCGCAGAGGCTCGTGATGCAGCGTTGAAGGACGCCGTGGTCGCCCAGGACCGCTGCAAGGCACTGGAGGCCGAACTGCAGGGTTTGCGCGATGAGCTCGCCAAGGAGGCCCGCGACCGCCAGGCGAAGGAGGAAGAGATGAAGGCTCGAGAGGACGCCACCAGGGAACGCGATGCCGAGCAGGCCGCCGAACGCGGCCGTCTGAAGACGCTGGAGCAAAAGCTGGGGACGGAGAGGGCCGAGCTGGATGCCAAGGCGAATGTCTTGGCTGAGGACCGAGTGGCCTTCGCAAATCTAGAGGAGAGGTCTCGAAAGGCGCTGAAGACGCTCTATGAGGGTGGCTTGGAGAAGCCGCTGGTTGGCGTCGAGGATGGCCCCGTCGAGCTGCTTCCCTTCTTGGTTCAAGCGCTTGAGGATGTCGTGAACGGCATCGGCCCCATGTCCGAGGCCAAAGCTCGCGTCCTTTCTACTGCAGCGCTGACGCGCGTCCTCAGCCACGTCTACCTTCGCGACCCCAACGCCAACCTCTACGGGCTGCTGGAGCCTGTGAGCGGCAAGCTTTCCTCCGCTGGTGCTGAGGATGTGAAGGGCCGAGCGGAAGCCCTGCTAGAGAAGTTCCGCGCCTTTGCCACCGCGCCTAGGGCAAGTGCAGCAGACTCCGTGGCTTCGGGAGTTGGAGCTGGTGGGGGCGACTCCACCACGAAGGCAGGGCTCCTGGCAAACGACGGCGTTGCCCAGGGGTGATCTTCTCGCGGCTTCCTTCCTGTTTTAATCCCTGCAATATGCATTGTGCCTCGTGGAGGCGTTTAAACTTGCATTTGGTGTCGCGAAGACGATTATGGTTTGTAATATTTGCTTCTGGATTTTACGATTTCCTTTCTATTTGCTTTGTGTTTTACGTCGGCAGAGCCCGGCCCCGCGCATACCTCAGCCGCCGTTAGCCCCGACAGGAAACGAGGACAGGACCAAGGAGTGAGGGGCTACGTGACAAGTTAGGCTCCTAAGTCACGATGCTCAGAAGTCCCCCTTGATGTGCAAACAGCAAACAGGGAAGGACAATAGGGGTAGCTCTAGTGTTCTACGTCGGCAGGGCCCGGCCCCGCGCATACCTCAACGGTCGTTAGCCACGACCGGAAACCAGGACGGAACTAAGGAGTGAGGGGCTACGTGACCAGTTAGGCTCCTGAGTCGTGATGCTCAGGAGTCCCCCTTGACGTTCAAATGACATTCAAACATTGGCTCCGCTCGGGGAGGGACACGCGACGACCGGGTCCGAGGAACCTGGTTGGGTTGCGTGCGCTCGGGCGTGACCCAGGCGCAACCCCTCTGCCTAGCCCCCTCGCGTGACGCTCCCAAGGGGAGGTGCTGGGATGAGGCCGGACACTGAGCTCTGGGCTCCCTGAGGTTGATGCGGCCATGGGCCGCCCTCAGTTGTTTATCACCAGCACGGAGCATAGCGCTTCCGTATGTGTACGGGCATAGCCGCTCTTCGGCAGCGTCGTCAGCCAGCGCAGAGCATGGTGCTTCCGCTGGTGCGTGGGAGGGGGCTCCCCTCCGGGAGGAGCCCCCGGGGCGTGTACAGCCCCGCCCTGACACATGGACGACACGGTAGGGCTGGACGAGGTGTATCTGGGCACCCGTGAGCGAGCGCGGGACTCACGAGGCCCTACCTCAAGGCGGGTTGCGCCTGATCATGAGCCTTGGGCGGCTATATGCTCCTGCAAGGCTTAGATACAAAACACTCTATGTCCTCAGGTCCCGGCCCTCGAGCAAGCTCAGCCGCCGCTTCTATGCTAGGTCGCGATGCCGTGGTCAAGGCCAGGGGGTGAGGGCTGGAGAGCCAATAAGAGCTCCTGGGTCACGACGCTCAGGAGCCCCCCTTTTAACACGCAAGCGATTTGCATGGGAGAGATAAAGCCCGTAGTAGGTGAGGGAGTCCTGGATTAAGGGGTATCCGGACAGCCGGACTATATACTTTGGTCGGAATGTTGGACTATGAAGATACAAGATTGAAGACTTCCTCCCATGTCTGGATGGGACTCTCCTTTGCATGGAAGGCAAGCTTGGCGTTTCGGATGTTAGATCTCCTTCTCTGTAACCGACTCTGTGTAACGCTAGCCTATTACGGTGTCTATATAAATCGGAGGTTTTAGTCCGTAGGACAAGAACAATCATAATCATAGGCTAGCTTCCAGGGTTTAGCCTCTACGATCTCATGGTAGATCAAGTCTTGTAATACTCATATCATCAAGATCAATCAAGCAGGAAGTAGGGTATTACCTCCATCGAGAGGGCCCGAACCTGGGTATACATCGTGTCCCCAGCCTCCTGTTACCATTAACCTCATACGCACACTTCGGGACCCCCTACCCGAGATCCGCCGGTTTTGACACTAACATTGGTGCTTTCATTGAGAGTTCCTCTGTGTCGTTGTTGTAAGGATCGATGGCTCCTTCAATCATCAACAACGACGCGGTCCAGGGTGAGACTTTTCTCCCCGGACAGATCTTTGTGTTCGGCGGCTTCGCACCGCGGGCCAATTCGCTTGGCCATCTGGAGAAGATCGACAGCTATGCCCCTGGCCATCAGGTCAGGTTTGGAAACTTGAATTACACGACCGACATCCGCGGAGACTTGATATTCGACGGATTCGGGCCTACGTCAGGAGCGACGAGCGGTCACGACAAGCACGACTTAGATTCGCTGTCAGACAGTATTTGGGATATCGCACCTGCAGCAGCTCCTGACCTAAATCCGGGGCAGATCGCGTCGTCCGAGGACGGGTGGATGGACCCCGCCACGGAGGCCGCATAATCATCGGTGTTGGAGACGAACATAGACTCCACCTCTAAGGAAATCTGTGTCACCAGACACCCGGACTTGTCTCCGGCCGTAGGCTCCGGTTCACCTGCACCCCGGCCCATCGAATCCAATTGGGATCCGGTAATGGAGTTCACCACTGCGGATATGTTTCAACGCTCGCCCTTCGGTGACGTGCTTAATTCATTAAGGTCTCTCTCTTTGTCAGGAGACTCTTGGCCGAACTATGTCCGGCTCGAGTGGGAAGCAGATAACGAAGAAATTCGTTACCCACCCACCACCCACTTCATTGCCACTGTCGATGATTTAACCGACGTGCTTGACTTCGACTCCGAAGACATCGACAGTATGGATGACGAGGCAGGAGAAGAACAGGAACCACCACCCACAGGGCGCTGGACAGCCACCTCCTCATATGATATATATATGGTGGACATCCCCAAAGAAAACTATGACGATGAGGCAATAGAGGATAACCCCTTAGGGAAGCAATCAAAGCATGGGCGTCATCGGCTCCGCTCTAAGCCCTGCCACAGCAATACCGGCATAGGAGACGAAAACAATCCGGATGGTGCCGAAGATGAATACAATCCCGATCAGCCTACCTTCGAGCAGGCCGAACAGGAAGACGGGCAAGCTAGCCCAGACGAACAGGCGATAGACGGAGACTTGGAGGATGACAATTATATGCCTCCCTACGAAGCGAGGTGAGCCTCGGCGACTGTCGTGGAATTGTCACGGTAGATGTCCTTAGTGTCAGGACTTAGTCGCGAGGACAACGCATCTATGTGTAGCTTGAGAGCGGTTGAGCGGAATCGAGAGACGCAACACAATACAAGGATTTAGACAGCTTTGGGCCCCGGGAAACATCATCCGGTAATAGCCCTACATGCTGTTTGTGGCTATGTCTCATTATGATCATCAGGGAGTCGCCAGTAAGCCGGCTCTTTGTGTCTAACCCTAGAGATTGTTTCTTCTTGCTTGTCCCCCTTTTGGGGAGCCCTGCCCCTCCTTATATATGTTGAAGGGGCGGGTTACATGTGGATTCCTATTAGGATTAGGACTAGTCTATCTCTAATACAAACCGGATACAAGCCAGGTCTTAACTCCTTGTAAGACAAATATTCCTTATGCCTTTCCTCTTAAACCGGCCCACCATAGTATGAACCGGCCTTCATGAACCGCCCGTTGGGCCACCGGGTCTTGTCGCTCCTCGCACCCGCCTACCGGATTACCAATGAGTTGTGAACCGCCAGGTCCAAATGGGTCGCCGGTGAACCGCCAAGTGTCAGCGGGGTCTCAACTAAACTGCCAAGTCCGGCCGGGTTATACTTCCGGCCGGTTTACGCCGCAGGGTATATCCCCAACATTAGCCCCCAGTTTAATTTGGATTTATCCATGTGAAACTGATCCTGTGAAATAAACACAAGAACAAACTTGACAGATTATGCTCCGGGTTAAGAATTCTTGTAAACCGGCATCTGATCATCCTTAAATCCTTGTCATTTCCTCCTTCTAGAAAATCCGGGTCAACAAGCCAGCTTCATACTCAATTTGTCGACATTGATTTCTCAGAGAAAATTTGTGAAGAATAATCCACTTGAGTCGGCCTTCAATGCTCTGATTTGACAAAAATATTGGTCTTCAAATGTTCCACTGATACCAGCCGGTTTGAAAATGTAGAACTTGCCGGTTTATCATTGCCAAAATTGCCGGTTTGTAAATATAGATGGCACCGAGTCATAATTGTTACCAACGCCGGCTCATAATTGTTGCAGACACTGGGTCATAATTGTTATCGACGCCGGGTCATAATTGTTGCAGCGGGTTAATCTGGTTTGCGCAGAACTGAGAACTTGAAGATTTTTCTCCCTTATATCCATATTACCTGTAGCCCCCAAGTCTTGAACAGAACAAAGTGATGGCTTAAGACTTGTTTCCATATAATTACTGCCACTTTGAAGAAATCCATGTTGTTCATCTCAGTCACTAGTAAAAACTGAATACTCCATATATGTAGCCCCCAAGTGCCGAGTCATTATGAAATAATGAGCGGGGACTTTATAAATATGATCATGTAAATTTGAACAATAACTTGTAGCAACCAAGGGCCGGCTTAGTAAGATAATACTGAACCGGAACTTGATATATACTTGAATGTTTGACAGGAGCAATTGGTAGCCCCCAAGGGCCGGATCATTATGAGTCGGGTCTTCAATAAGATGAGCAAAAAATGACTTTGCATTAGCCCCCAAGTGTCATGGTGCATGCTCGCAGCGCCATGAGACTTGCATATTTGATATAATCTCAACTTTAAATAATGTAGCTCCCAAGTGCCGGGTCGTAAGCCTGCAGCGACTCGGGACTATTCCTTCCATTGCAGAATAAATCATATTCATTGACAAAATAATATCCATTGCACTAAAGTGACTTTGAAAACCTCAATCATAATATTAATAACCATAATAAAAATCCAGCCATGTTGGCTATTCAAGATAATATACTCTGGTATGAAAACCTTATTCATCCAATATCATAATGAAAATTCAGCCAAGTTTGGCTATTTGAATAATATAACCAATTCATTTATAAGCGCATGATTCCAATGGCGCAATCCAAATATATACTGGCGACTTATAGTCCAAAGCCAGGCCGGTTTAATAAACACCGGATAATTTCTCATCATATACTGGCGACTTATCGTCTTAAAGCCAGGCCGATTTAATAAACACCGGATAATTTATCATTATGCTTTATTCAACCTGTTTCTGCATACAACAAGTTTAAAGTGTCCTGGCGGTTTACTGCCGGACGGGTCATAATGCCCAACATATAACCCAGGTTTATAACCAAGGCTGCACTTTAAGAATAATCAAATATGAAATATATCATACCTGTGACATTGAATCACATCATTGGTTTACCAACTTTTTGTAGTAAGAGTGATAACCCTAATCTTGAGTAATGATAACTCCTTTCATACTGTGCTGGTTTATGATAAAACCGTACCGGGTTGTGATAAACACCGGTTTAACCATATATAATACTGGTGACTCGTAGTCAAACCAAACCGGGCTGGTAGTCTCCGGATTATGATTTGATCATGTACTGACAACTTGTAATTGAAAGTCAAGCCGGGTTAATGAACACCGGTTTACTCCATAATAAGATGGTAACATGAAATCAAACCGGGAAGATAGTCTCCGGATTAAGATTTGACCGTGTTCCGCCAATTTGTAATTGACAGCCGAACCGGATTAACAATGTCGGTTTAAAAACGCAACAGAAGTAAAAAGGTCTTTAGCAAAATAGAATAGAATTCAAGCAAAGGCAAAGATAAAATCATTTGCAAATGAGGATTTAAGCCGATCAAGAGGCATTACCATGGCCGGACACGACCAAGCCCCCAACAGGCGTAGCTATGGTTCGAGTCAGCCAGGTCCCCAAGTGATGCATTGGCATTACGCCGATCAAGAGGTGTAGCGATGGTTCGTGTTCGACCAAAGCCCCCAAGTGATGCTATGGCACTAGGCCGATCAAGAGGCGTGACTATGGTTCAGACTTGACCAAGTCCCCAAGTGATGTTGTGGCATTGACCCGATCAAGAGGTGTGACTATGGTTCGGATACGACCAAAGCCCCCAAGTGATGATGTGGCATTGAGCCGATCAAGAGGTGTAGCTATGGTTCGGATACGACCAAGCCCCCAAGTGATCAATAATATGATAAGCCAATAAGGCATGATACCCATGTTTGAACCGCGCATCATGGCAGCAGGTCCTCTTTGGCACCCTTTAACTTTTTGCAAGAGATAAATCCTTCTTGAACCGGATGTTAAACCGGATATTGAGAGCTTCAAAGCTTTGTGGGAGAAATCTTTCCCTTGAACCGGATTTTAAACCGGAATCTTCATTTTCAGCCAGAAATTTTCTGACGGCCTTTAAACTCGAACTTGCGAGAAGTTAATTCCTTTTTGAACCGGAAATTCTTAAACCAGATTTGAGAGCTTCAGGGCTTTGTGAGAGAACATATTTCCCTTGAACCGGATTGTAAACCGGATATTTGAGAGCTTCAGTGAGACTGACTTCCCTTTAACTGGATTTTAAACCGGAATCCTTTCTGATGACCCGGAACTTCTTCATTGAGCCGGGATTTTGTAACTGTTATATACTTTCTAAGCCGGAAATTTTCTGACAGCCTTTAAATTTTCATCAATATAACAGTAGCCTCCGGGACCGGGTTATCTTTCCCTCCATCGTCCTGGGGTTTTTAACTTTGCTGAAACTGGCAAGATTTGCTGAGTTATGTCATCGTAGCCCCCGAGTCTCAAAGGTGACTCGAGGAGTTGGCTTGAGATTCTCCATGTTTGACCGTGATATAAACCGGCATAACTTGTATATCATTGGTGATAGCACGATGTGAATCCACAGAAGGTTGAGGTGACTGCGGCGGGTTGTAAATGATCCCGTATGAGCCGTGTCAGCAACTCGGCCAATTGTTCCTTCCAACTGGTGATTTGAAGTTAACCAAACTGTAATGGCGGCGACTTGTGCGCCTGCCCATTGAACCATCCAGTGCAGACGGCGGTTGATAGTATATGATAATTTGCCTCCATTTTGTTGAAAGAAAACCGGGCTACCCAAACTGTGACTTGCTCATACTCAATAAACAGCTCATACAGACATGTGCGGCCCGGTATGTTGATGTAGACCAGGCCGCGAGAGACGGACGACAAAAACGACCGCGGCATCAGAGGCGGCTCGGACAGTTGAGCCAGACGGGGTGTTGTAAGCCGGCACGGGCGGGAGAATCGGCCGCGGGAACGGACAGGTGAACCGGTCACAGCGTTATAAGCCAGTGCGGACGGATGCTGGTCACAAGATTGTGTTGTCCGGCGCTCCGTGCCCATAACATGATGTCACATTTATATTGAATCCTTGCCCTGCACGTTAAAATATACATGCCAGAGTACCGTTCTTGATAAATATGTTTATAAAAATAGATTAGACGGATATCACCTGATGCATTGGGCTGACAGATGATCTTTGCGTGTCCATAGTCTAACTGGGATACGGAGGCCCAGCAGCAACGTGAACGTCCTAATCTGCGGATTTAGCCCTCCGTCTGGTTTGATATCTGATGTGTCAGTAGTGTTGATTTCTCCACCACGTGATGTCTGATAAGTTTGAGAAAAGCAACTTGATCTTGGGAGGCGTGCACATACTTCTATTAGTAGATGACCACGGGTGCTAAACCTATCACGATCAACGTACCATGTCATAAGCTTTTGTCCCTTCCTGACGAACAAGCTATTTACTTCTTTCTTTTACTGTTTGAAATCGCACACACACGCAGCTTGTTAGCGGCATCCTCAGCTGCAGCCTTGCGACTTGAATCACCAGGCCTGGAAAACAGCGGTGGCAGCTCGCGGCGGGTCTGGGGTGGCACGACATCAACGGCCGGCAGCGGTTCTGAGGTGAAGACAGCCGCAGCTGAAACAATGTGGCCAGCCCACGGCAGTTCGAGGCTAGAGGAAGCCGTAGCGGCTCAATGGAGGTGATGGGTCACAGGGCCGCGGTGGAGGCGACGTGGCGACTCAGCAGTAGATGGAAGACCGACGGCACTGCGGCGGCTCAGTAGCGGCTGAGCGGAGCTGCTGACTTACTACCGAGGCAGCCCAGCAGGGCCGTGGTACCACGGTGAAGGCTGGCTCGGCAGCGGAGGCGCGCCGGCGGAGGCCGGCGACTCACCACGAGGTCCGTGTGAGGGCGGCTCACACCAAAAGTGGAGCAGCGGCGCGGGCGGCGCCCGGTCGACTCGGCCTGCACAGGGGTGGCTCAAGGCGCCGGCGGCTCGCAGTGGCCAGGCGAGGCGCGGTCTCCTCAGGGGGGGGGGGCGGCACGCAGAGGCGGTTCACCACGGGGGAGACGGCGGCAAGGCCGGTGACTCGGCCCGGCTGCAGCCGAGGAGGCCCCTGGCGGAGGCGGCTCAGGAGCAGGACACGGCCATGGCAGCGCGAGGTAGCGGCGAGGTGGGGCCTCTCAGACGCGGCGACTTATGGCGACGGAGGAGGCGAGTCCAAGGTGCAGCGGCGTGAGTTGCAGCCCGCGCGTTCGGAGCGGGGCGGCAGCCGACTGGGGAGCCCGTGAGGCGAGGCGGAGCACCGGGCCGTCGCGAGACGGTGCAGGCGCAGACGCAGTCTGGCGGCGATTCGGCATGGGAGCAGAAGGCGAGGCCGTGGCTCGATGGAGTCCGGCAGCGACTTGGCCCGGCTGCAGATGGCGCGTGGCCGCTCCGGCGAGAACGGGTTGGAAGCGGAAGCGGATCAAAGCGAGAACTCTCCTCTCGGTCGTGGTTGACCTGCCTCTTTGTTGTCTTTTTCTGAATCTCTCTTTTTTTTATCCAAACACCAAACACGACCATTGCCTGTACGTGGGGAGTAGTACTTCATGCTAGTCCCCTTTTATTTAATGTAGCACTGATTCACGTGCTCCTCCAGTAGTAGTACTACTACTTTCTTTTAGCATCAGTACAGACATAAGCGCTCATATACACGCGCATACACTCATCCCTATGAACGCATACACGCACACCCTACCCCTATGAGCACCTTCGAGAGACTGAGCCGGCATATCATTTTGAGATTTACGAAGTCACCGTAGGCGCCTCGTCGTCGGACGGAACGCCTCCTCCATCGAAAGCGCATCGCCGGAAATCCTGAAATAAACCCAGGAATAATGCCAGCATCAGGATTTGAACCCTGGTGGGTTGGGGATACCACTGTCCACCTAACCAACTCAACCACAGGTTGATTCGCGTAGTAGTACTACTACTAGTAGATCAATTTTGTCTCTGTCTTGACACGCCCGTGTGAAGCGGGAGCCTGACAGCCGGTATGCAGGGGCGCAGGCCACGGGAGTTGCACACATTTACTAAGAGCAGAACTAGTACTCCGAGTTGATAAGGAGGCCAGCGACGGCCGGTTTACGGAGGATTGATGTGAGGCAAAAGCGGGTTGCGGCGCGGTCAGCTCGAGGTCGTCCCTGAGGTGATGGAGAGGCCGAGTCAGCACCGGGGCCCAGCTGTCTAGAGCCCTGTTTATTTGGTGACGCCGAATCAGAATTTTGTCCGGTCTTGTTTGCAGCAGGAAAAAGTGATCTGCGCCCGGATTCGATGCGACGCCGTGTAACACGTGAGGCGCCGCACGCACACCCGAAAAATCCCTATGAATCTTAATCTCATATCCTCCGCCGCAAAACGCTTCGTCAATCTTTGCTGATTAACTCATTGTTGATGTGAATTTTTCCCCACCGGTTTTTGTTGAACCGGAAAATCGCGAACTTCTCGAACCCTAGAAAAGATCCCTTCAAGAACTCAACATCACCGTACGGTAGCCCCATGGTGGGCGCCAACTGTCGTGGAATTGTCACGGCAGATGTCCTTAGTGTCGGGACTTAGTCGCGAGGCCAACGCATCTATGTGTAGCTTGAGAGGGGTTGAGCGGAATCAAGAGACGCAACACAAGACAAGGATTTAGACAGCTTCGGGCCCAGGGAAACATCATCCGGTAATAGCCCTACATGTTGTTTGTGGCTATGTCTCATTATGATCATCAGGGAGTCGCCAGTAAGCCGGCTCTTTGTGTCTAACCCTAGAGATTGTCTCTTCTTGCTTGTCCCCCTTTTGGGGAGCCCTGCCCTCCTTATATATGTTGAAGGGGCGGGTTACATGTGGAGTCCTATTAGGATTTGGACTAGTCTATCTCTAATACAAACCGGATACAAGCCAGGTCTTAACTCCTTGTAAGACAAATATTCGTTATGCCTTTCTTCTTAAACCGGCCCACCATAGTATGAACCGGCCTTCATGAACAGCCCGTTGGGCCACCGGGTCTTGTCGCTCCTCGCACCCGCCTGCCGGATTACCAATGAGTTGTGAACCGCCAGGTCCAAACGGGTCGCCGGTGAACCGCCAAGTGTCAGCGGGGTCTCAAATAATCCGCCAAGTCCGGCCGGGTTATACTTCCGACCGGTTTACGCCGCGGGGTATATCCCCAACAGTGACGATGAATTCGGCGTGCCTGAGGATCCCGTAGAGCAGGAGCGCTTCAAGCGTCGGCTTATAGCCACTGCAAGAAGCCTGAAGAAGAAGCGGCAGCAGCTCCAATCTGATCAAGATCTGCTCACAGACAGATGGACTGAGGTCCTGGCAGCCGAGGAATACGGACTCGAGCGCCCCACCAAAGGTTACCCAAAGCACAAGTAGCTACCTCAAATCGAGGAGGAGACCCTTGAGCCTACACTACCAGCACAGGACGAGGCTGACCGGCCACCTCGTGGCCGAGATTAAACGTCGTATCAGCCCGAATACCAGCCTGCACCCCGACGCCAATACACTACGGCCCGGGGCAATACGCAGGACATGCGAGACATATTGGAAAACAAAGCAGGACAGCCAAGATCGATCTACGGATCACGGGGGCGCGCCCCAAGACATGACGATGACCGTCATGCCGGATACACTAACAACAAGTCCGGCCGGGCCAAACATAACCGACCAGACTTAGTCGAACTGCATCATGACATAGCCCGGCATAGAGGCACCGCACACCCCCTCTGCGTCACTGATGAAGTAAAGGATCACGAATTCCCAAAAGGGTTTAAACTCGTAAACATCGAATCATACGATGGCACAACAAACCCCGCGGTATGGATCGAAGATTTCCTTCTCCACATTCACATGGCCCGCGGTGATGATCTACATGCCATCAAGTATCTTCCCCTTAAACTCAAAGGACCGGCCCGACACTGGCTGAATAGCCAGCCGACGAACTCCATCAGCAGTTGGGAAAACCTGGAGGACATGTTCCTCGACAACTTCCAAGGCACCTACGTGCGACCACCAGATGCTGACGACTTAAGTCACATTACCCAACAGCCCGGAGAGTCAGCCAGGAAATTTTGGACTCGGTTCCTAACCAAAAAGAACCAAATCACCGACCGACCGGATACCGAAGCCCTAGCAGCCTTTAAGCATAATATTCGCGATGATTGGCTCGCCCGACACCTCGGCCAAGAGAAACCGAAGTCCATGGCGGCCCTAACTACACTCATTACCCGCTTTTGTGCGGGCGAAGATAGCTGGTTGGCTCGTAACAACAACACAGCAAGCACCCTTGGCACATCAGAGGCCAGAGACAGCATCGGTAAACATCGACGCAACAAACATAAGCGTCACAAGAACAATGATGATGCCCAAGACGCGACAGTCAATGCCGGATTTCGTGGCTCTCAGTCCGGTCAGCAAAAAAAGACACTTCAAAAGAACAATTCGGGCCCATCCGGCCTAGACCGCATACTTGACCGCCGATGTCAAATTCATGGTACCCCAGGAATGGCAGCTAATCATACCAATAGAGAATGCCGGGTCTTCAAACAAGTCGGCTGGTCAAGCGCCGAAAACAATGAGAAGGGGTCTCAAAGCAATGACGACAACGAGGAGCCCAGATCATCAAGCAATATAGGGCAAAAGAAATTTCTTCCGCAAACCAAAATGGTGAACATGATAAACACGATCCACATCCCCAAATGGGAACGAATGTGTACTCTTTGGGACGTCGACTCAACAATGTGAGTCACCCCACAGTATAAAAATACGGCCGAGCATCTTCGATCATACAGACCGTCCAGCCAATATCAACCATGGCAATCCAGTCGCACTTATCCTCGACCCAATAGTTGGCGGGTTCCACCTCACACGAGCCCCTATTGGCAGAGACAGCAGCCCAAACTTGCTGCACCAGGGCATAGTGCACCAGATTGGTATTGGTCGCTCGATGATCAAACCCGCTAAAAACATCGTTTCAAGGTCTCATACCAGGTGCAAAGGTTAGTTGTATAGGCCCACCACTCTCGAGGTTGTCTTCGGATCACCAAACAATCACCATACCAAAGAGTCAGTCTTAGACATTGTCCCCCTATGCAGTAACTATTATGTACTGCCAGGGCAAACTGCGTTGGCTCGATTCAACGTGGTATCACACTATGCCTATGGCAAGCTTAAAATACCAGGCCCACGTGACATAGTCACAATTATGGGCAAGGCCGAACTCCACCTTGGCGGCGAAGAGTATAACGCCACAGAAACAGCGAGTTGAGCCTTTTTATCGAACCTTGATTCGGTAGCCTACCTCCCGGACACCAACAAAGGAGTCCAAACTACTTCACGACATGTTAGCTCGGCTCGACCAGGCTTCAATCAAGCAATCCGACATAAGTTGGGAAGGGCCACACCCCGCGGTTCAACCGCTCCATGAAACACAAATGTCTCTATGCATTTTCTTTGCAGGCTCGCCTTTGCGCAGAACAGGACTGGCGACATGGAATCAGCTAGGATGCACAAAGAGGGAATATATAGATATTCCCCCAGAAGACAATCTGAATATACTTCGGATCCGCACACAACTTCCTCCCGCCAGGTCTCAATAGGTTCCGCCATCATACCTCTTTCTATGACATCAACCGTACTCATACGCATAGACGTGTCACTCAAACACAACATATAGAGTTACATGACGCTTACCTGCTCTCATTTCTCATTGACACCTTTCGTCATAATGGCATCCGCACATCGTGTCATGCCCTAATACGCCAGGGACTTCATTGTACCCATACTATGGCAACAAAGTCCGGCCACCTTCTCGGTCGCTCGGCACCCCGAACTTATAGCATTATATGCATCGGCTCCGAATCATGTCTTGGGTCATTAGTTGGGTTTGCCCGGCTCCCATGTTTTGGTACCTTACGTTCTGCTATATCGGCTAAGGTACCGCTGGGAGAACTATTACGATTGTGTCCCGGTTCTTCCGGACGAGCACCTTAGTAGAGAAAGCCGAAAACTGACTGTCATGATACGGCGAGAGCTGGTCAGCTATTCGAGAGGTTGTAAAATCTTTAAGGATTTATTCCACATAATGCCATAGCAAATGCAGAGTGCGACGGATCGGTCTTCCGACCAGGTGCTGTTAGAGCCCCTCGTACTGTCTTCCGAACACCAGGGGCTGCGCCTACCATACTTGAATTCCTATGGCTAAGTGAGAGCGATAAAGCCCAATAGTCTGATTGCCTGGTTCGTTGAGCTGAACACCTCCTTCAAGGACCCAAAAATGGGATAAGGAGTGTTCAGGTTTATCCCGAACAACCCCATAATTCCTACATGGGGGCAGAAGCCGACGACTGGCCAACTCTCAAGATTTATATATAAAACGGCCGCGCAGGAGGAAAAACTTTGATATAAACGGCCGCGCATAAATAAAAGTGACTTTGTTCCGCCTTATAAAGGACAGCATGATTGTCTTCACGGAAATACGATGTCTTTGGTACATTGCTCCGCCACAAGGCGGGCTCCTTTCAGGACACTATCATAATATCATTCAGGCTTGCGGTGCTCCTTCCCCTCTGGCGGTCCCTCGGTCATTAGCTTTTCAGCATCCAGCTTTTCCCAGTGCACTTTCGCGTGGGCAAATGCCATTCACGCACCTTCTATATAGGCTGACCGCTTAATGACTTCGAGCCGAGGACAAGCGCTCACAATTCGCTTCACGAGCCCGAAGTAACTGCTTGGAATTGACTCGGCGGGCCATAGTAGGACAATCAAGTCCTTCATGACTAGTTCGGCCGCCTTGTGCAGTTCGACCAGTTGCTTCAGCTGATCGACAAATGGCACCGGATAATTCGGAGCCAAATACTGTGACTAGAAGAGCTTTTCTGCAGTCTTCTTCTCCTCAGCTCGATAGAATTGAGCGGCATTAGATATGCTGCGTGGCAGCTTCGTAAACGCCCCTAGAGAAATCACTTCATTTTATCACTTTGAATTTCTCCTGTTACTACATAGAAATTTCTTTGAACAAGAAACAGCCTTACCAGCCGCAATCTTCCTCGCCCCCTGAATGACCTTCAGAGCACCTTGGGCTTCTTCCCCAGCATCGTTTGCTGCTTGGAGAGCTTGGGCGAGTTTGGATTCTTTCCCTGATAGACTATGCTCCAAAGTCTTGCTTTTCTTAATGGCCTCCTGAAGCTCTCGTTCAACTTCAATGACCCTGGCCTCGTGCTTCTCGCGAAGATCCTGCTCCGCGGCTGCCTTCTTTTCGGCTAAAGCCACAACCTTCTTAAGTGCCTCAATTTCAGCATTTGTCCATAGAGCACGCAATATAAATACTTTCATCCGGCACACATACTTATTTGTGCTAAACTTAACAAGGTTTCCACATACCTCGATTGTCCTCCAACTGCTTCTTCACTCGGCCAAGTTCTTCTTCGGCCCATTCCAGACTCCACTTTAGTCCAGATACCTCTGCAGTATGAGAGGCGGTAGTCACTACACCTGTTTATAAAGGAAGAAGGGTATGTCATCAACTGAGTCTCATGCGAACGGAAATTTGATCCCCTGTCCGGTTCTCTTTTTCACTAGACAGTGTATCAGGGGCTACTATCCATACTGCGACAATCTACAAAAGCTCCTAAAACATACCTCAAAGCCTCTTACAAGGCTGATGCGGGATTCATTTAGACCACTCTCCGCGGACTGAATCTTTACAATCAACGCGCCCATAAGGGCGCGATGTTCATCGATGATGGAAGCACTCTTTAGCGTTGTCGATAAGCTGCCTTGCGCCTCTGGTTGGACAGAGGTCATCGGCGAAGCAGGCTCGCCTCCTCCAGTCATGGGGGGCTGCCTGCCCGATCCTGGAGCCTCAAAGGTCTCCGGGACTGTGTTCGGCTGTGGGCCGAATTCAAGATCGCCCCTGCCGTCGACGCTCATGGGAGCCGCCACTCTTGTATATCCGGCCCTTGAGGTATGCCCCCCTAGTCTAGGTCCTTCTGGGACGACACCTCAGTGTCATGCCCGAGCTTCGGGGAAGGGGCCTTCGGAGGCGTCTCGCTCTCTAGGGCATCTGAGCTCAATGAATCCTCTGATGAGGACTGTTCGGCGCGAGACCTCACCAGGCTGCAAAAAGTGTGGCACCAATTAAAATATTATGCCTCAATGATCTTGGACACATAGGTGTTTTCGAATTTCGTGCACTCACGAGTTTACCAGGGGCTGGGCCCTGGGATCCCACTCCGGGTTGCTGTCAGTAGCCGTGGTGGATGCCTCTGGTAGGGGAGTTTTTCCCCTCTTAGGCAATTCGGCCTCCAAGAATGTGGAGGCCGTCCTTTTCTTTCCTCCCCCCATGGGGGACTCGTCTTCTTCCTCCTCTTCTTCCTCTTCAGAGGAGAGATGGGCATTGGAGTCTTCGGATTTTGTGTCCGAGGCATCGCAACGATGGAGGCTGCTCCTGGTCTCCTTGGACTCTTTGTAGGCCTCTTTCTTTGGCGCCTTGTAACACGCCGGGACCAGCATCTTCGTTAGAAGTGGTCCGGCCGGTTCTTCTGGCAGCGGGGCTGGACAGTGTATCCACCCCGCCTTCTTCGTCCATCCCTAGGATAATTGTGGAAAGCATGTTAGAGCATCTTCCTTGGGACATGCCAACGAAACATATGGATGGACAAAACATGATGATGATTTACCGAACTTGCAGGGCTGGACAGTTCATACCCGCGGTCCACGACGGAGTCCGACCACGGTTTGCCGGACTTAAAAATCACCTTCCAGATATCCTCATGTGAGGAGCCATGAAGCTCCCGCAGTGTCTGGTGCTCAGCCAGGTCGTACTCTCACAAATTGCAGGATCGGTGCTAACAAGGAAGAACCAGGCGGACCAACATCACCTGGCCTACATCAACAAGCTTGATGTCCTTGTCTTCCATGCCCTTGACGCGCGTCTGGAGCATCAATAGTTCGTCGGACGAAGACCAGTTCAGGCCCTTCTTGGGCCAGGACGTAAGCCACAAGGGGGCTCAGGATCAGAATTCGGGAGCAGCGGCCCACTTATTGCCGCGCGGCTCAGTGATGTAGAACCACTACTGCTGCGACTCCTTGATGGAATCATTGAAAGTACATGTCGGCCATGTGACCTTGGGCATCCTGCTCACCATGGCGCCTCCGCACTCGGCGTGCTCGCTGTTCACCACCTTGGGCTTCACATTGAAAATCTTCAGCCATAAGCCGAAGTGTGGCGAGATGCGGAGAAAGGCCTCGCACACGACGATAAATGTCGAGATGTTGAGGCAGGAATTAGGGGATAGATCGTGAAAATCGATCCCGTAATAATACATGATGCTGCAAACAAATGGGTGAAGGGGAAACCCGAGTCCGCGGATAAAATGAGGGAGGAACACAACCCTCTCGTGGGGATCCGGAGTGGGGACAATCTGTCCCGCCTTTGGAAGACGGTGGCCCATTTTCTTGGCCAAGTACCCGGCCTCCAGAAGCTTTTTGATATCCTTCTCCTGGATGGTAGAGGCCATCCATTTTGCCTCCTGCTCAGGATCCGGACATTTTCGGAGAACCTTTGTTGGTGGAGAAGATGAACGCTTGGGCGTTAGGGCTCGAGCGAAAGGGGATGGACGAGTAGAAGGAGAAGGAGGCGTGGGTGAAAAGGATGAGGCCTTTCCTCTTTATAGGAGCAATCGAACTTTGTGCCGCCCCGCTTTCCTGGTAGAACCTGCTCGTTATGCATTCACCGTGATTGGTGGTGCGGTTGGGTTACCCACACCCGTATTGATGAGAATCCCGCAATAAGGGGACACGATCTATGCTTCGACAAAACGTGCCAAGGAAACCGCCTGGTGATATGCGCAGTAGCTGGTTGGAAGAAACAGCTCGAATAATGACCGAACCATGGCGTGATGTCACTCTACAGAAGTTGTCAGCAGATTTGATTTGTGAAATACTGTGCTCTCTACAGTGGTATGTGGAGATTATTTCTGCAGAGCCGGACACGGTCCTTGTGTTCGGAGTCTTCTACGGAGTATTCGGAGATGGAACCCGCCTTGCAATGTCGAAGACAATCTGCGCGCCGGACTCGTCATCATTGAGGCCTGGTTCAAGGCCTATTGAGGGAGTCCTGGATTAAGGGGTATCCTGACAGCTGGACTATATACTTTGGCCGGACTGTTGGACTATGAAGATACAAGATTGAAGACTTCGTCCCATGTCCGGATGGGACTCTCCTTTGCGTGGAAGGCAAGCTTGGCGATTCGGATGTTAGATCTCCTTCTCTATAACCGACTCTGTGTAACCCTAGGCTCCTCCGGTGTCTATATAAACCAGAGGGTTTAGTCCATAGGATAAGAACAATCATAATCATAGGCTAGCTTCTAGGGTTTAGCCTCTATGATCTCATGGTAGATCAACTCTTGTAATACTCATATCATCAAGATCAATCAAGCAGGAAGTAGGGTATTACCTCCATCGAGAGGGCCCGAACCTGGGTAAACATCGTATCCCCAGCCTCCTGTTACCATTAGCCTCAGACGCACAGTTCGGGACCCCCTACCCGAGATCCGCCGGTTTTGACACCGACAGTAGGCGGTAAGTGATAATCATGGGCAGATTAAGCATGCAAGGCAGATCAGCTTAGATAATGCAGGAGAGGGTACAAGCCACTGGGTCCGGCCCGAGCGACTTAGGGGATGATGCAGCCCGAGGGGCGCCCCCTAGCAAAGTAAACCTAAGACATAAGCAAAATGGGATACATGCCGCAGGGACAGACCCACGCGGTCTGGGAATGATGCAGCCCTGGGGGCGCTCCCAGCTGAAATGAACTTGGAAGATGTCACCTGATTCCATTGCAGATGAAGGGGTGTTGGAGTTGCTGAAGATACGCAGCGAAGAGCTCGGCCCTCACGAGCCACCAGAGTCCTGAGCCTCGGGAGGCTCTGGGGCCCCTGGCGGTTCTCTGAGGACCGCCTCCATCTCCGCCAGAACCTCATGATGCCTGACCTCATGAGCCACCAGAATGCTCCATAGATGTCGCTGGTGGACTGCAGCCGGGTTCGGCAGGCCGAAGGGCATGCGAACGTAGCTGCGCGACGGGCCCTCGCAGCATCCCACGTGCGAAGGCCAGAGGCGCTCCTGAGACGCGGCTCGATTGATCCCTGGTACGTCGACACAGACGCGTAGCCCGCCATCTTCGCCTGGATGGGGAGCCACGCTAGGCAGGCAGCGAGCGCCGCGTATGACTCTTGATTCTTGAAGATCCTGAGTGATCTCGATGATGAACTCCTGAGGGTTAGGTCTCCCTTGCCTCCTGCCTTCCTGAGGGAAATATGTTGCGAAGCACGCCTCCAGGTGGTGCCCGAGCACCTCCCTCGTGATCCTGGCAAAGTCTGAGGCCCTCCAGAAGAGAGCCCCCGAGCCCTACCCGAGGAGGGCGCTGGGCGCGCCATCCTATTTGACGGAGGGAGGTGCCCCTTGCGCGGGCGCAGATCTTGGTGCAACACCTCCAGAGACGCCAGCCTCCAGGGGCCTTGAGCCGGGCGATGTTTTCTTCTTCTTGGGAGCTACCCCAGGAGGGTTCCCACTCTTGCAGTCTGGGTCTTCAATTGAGGCAGCTTGAAAGGCGCGCTCGAGCGAGCACACCGCGTCCTTCTCTTCACAGGGGACTGTGATAACCCTGCCGCTTCCTGGCATCTTATTAACATTGTAGCCGTGGTGGGTTACCACCATGAACTTGGCCAGGGCTGGATACCCGAGGATAGCATTGTATGGCAGTCGAATATGAGCGACGTCAAAGTCGATGAGCTTGGTTCGATAGTTGTTGCGTTGTCCGAAGGTCACAGGGAGGCGAACCTGCCCTTTCGGAGTGGTGGAGCCATCAGTAACTCCGGAGAAAGGCTTGGTAGGCTGGAGCTGATCATAGGGCACTTAGAGGTTTTCGAACATCTCGAGGGACAGGACGTTGAGGCCTGCTCCGCCATCGATGAGAGTCCGGGTGACTTGTACATTGCTGATGACTGGGTAACAGAGCATTGGGAGGACGCCGGCTATGGCCGCACACTTGAGTTGGTTTGCTGAGCTGAAAGTGATGGTGCACATGGACCATCTAAGCGGGCGCATGGCCTCGAGCTTGGGGAGGACTGCATTCACCTCGCAGGCAAACTGCTTGAAGATGCGCTAAGAGGCTAGGGCCTAGGCACCACCCAGGATGCAAGCGACGGCTCGCGGCTCCTGGAAGCCCCCAGCCTCCTCGTCCTGGTGGTGGTCATCATTCCTTCTTGGTGGCGGCAACAGAGGGAGGCCTGCGTTTCCCTGCGGCGGTCCTCGCGAGGCTGATCTCTCCAAGCTCCCTCACGAGGCTAGTCCTGCCAGCGATCCTCACGAGATCGGTCACGCCACTCCTGGCGAGGGCCTCGGTCTTCCCATCATCCTCCACCTCTTCCTCCTCCGCGGCTGTAGCCCCGATCGTTACGCTCGGGGCGCCGACCGATGCGCCCGTTGCGAACGGCTCTGAGCTCCTGGCATTCGTTGGTGTTGTGGGTGTAGAGGTTGTGGTAGGCGCAGCATCGGCTACCCTTGGACGACTCCGGTTAGTCCCTGCCGCGCTTCATGTTTGGCTCTGCCGCGAGCACGGCTGCTCCTTTATGCTTCACGTCCTTGGCCTTGGCCTTCTTCTCCTCTGGGTCTGCAGCTGGAAGCTCGAGGAGGGAGAGGCGTCCCTCCTCAGATCTTGCGCAGTTGGTCGCCAGGTTGAACAACTCCAGAGATGTACACATATCCTCGTGGATGGCTAGCTCTTCCTTCATCTTGACATCTCGGACGCCATCGGAGAACGCTGACATGATGGCCTCCTCTGTTACCCTGGGAATCTTGAGACGAGCGTTGTTGAAGTGCTGGATGTACTTCTGCAGGATCTCTCCAGGCTGCTGCTTGATGCGGCGTAGGTCACTCACGGCCGGCGGGCGGTCGTGAGTGCCCTGGAAGTTGGCAATGAGGCGGCTGCGCATCTCGTCCCAAGAGAAGATCGAGCCCGGGGTCAAGTTCAGGAGCCAGGTGCGGGCGCCATCCTTGAGGGCCATGTGAAACCAGTTTGCCATGACCTTTTCGTCTCCACTTGCCGCCTCAATGCCCAGCTCGTAGAGCTGCAGGAACTCTGTGTGGTTGGTGGTGCCGTCGTAGCGAGGAGGCAGGTCCGGCTTGAACTTTCCAGGCCAGGTGACGCTACGCAGCTTGGTGGTAAAGGCGCGGCAGCCTGCCGTGGCTACCAGGGCTTTCAGCAGACGAGGGGCATGTTCTTGATAATCCTCGCGTGCTACCGCCCGTGGCAGCGCAGGGTCTTGGAGTGCTAGTGCAGGGATGCGGTCTTGCCGCGCTGGTGCGGGGAGCACGCGTGCACTTTCTTGAGGACGAGGGATCTCTTGACAGCTCATTTCTTGCCGCGCGGGCGCTGGGCGCGGGGTCGCGCCCAGGGGGCGTGCGCCTTGGAGCCAGGGCGCCTTCTTGGGGAGGAGGTGGCGGAGACGCCCCTTGAGCCGCATCGCCCATGCAGGACTGTGGGCGAGTGTAGGATCAGAAGTATGTCTAGAGGGGGGGGGTGATTAGACTACTTGACCAAATAAAAATCTATCCTTTTCCCAATTTTAGTCTTTGGCAGATTATATCAAACTTAGCACAAGTCAAGCAATCTTAACACAATTCAAGCAAGCATGCAAAGAGTATATGAGCAGCGGAAAATAAAGCATGCAACTTGCAAGAATGTAAAGGGAAGGGTTTGGAGAAATCAAACGCAATTGGAGGCATGGATGTTTTTGTCGTGGTTCCGATAGGTGATGCTATCGTACATCCACGTTGATGGAGACTTCAACCACGAAGGGTAACGGCTGCACGAGTCCACGGAGGGCTCCCCCAAAGAAGGGTCCACGAAGAAGCAACCTTATCTATCCCACCATGGCCGTCGCCCACGAAGGACTTGCCTCACTAGCGTTATATCTTCATGAAGTAGGTGATCTCCTTACCCTTACAAACTCCTTGGTTCAACTCCACAATCTTGTCACAGGCTCCCAAGTGACACCTAGCCAATCTAGGAGACACCACTCTCCAAGAAGTAACAAATGGTGTGTTGATGGTGAACTCCTTGCTCTTATGCTTCAAATGATAGTCTCCCCAACACTCAACTCTCTCTCACAGGATTTTGATTTTGTGGAAAGAAGATTTGAGTGGAAAGCAACTTGGGGAAGGCTAGAGATGAAGATTCATATGGTAGGAATGGAATATCTTGGTCTCAACACATGAGTAGGTGGTTCTCTCTCAGAAAATGTAAGTTGGAAGTGTAGGTTTGTTCTGATGGCTCTCTCCACGAATGAAGAGGAGGTGGAGGGGTATATATAGCATCCACACAAAATCTAACCGTTACACACAACTTGCCAATCTCGGTGGGACCGAATTGAGAAACTCGGTCAGACCGATTTAGCAAATCTAGTAACCATTAGGGTTTTCCGTGGGACCGACATGCAACTCGGTAGGACCGATATGGTTAGGGTTAGGGCATAATGTAATCTTGGTGAGACCGATTACACAAACTCGGTGGGACCAATTTTGGTATAAGCTAATCAGAGAGTTGGTCAGGTAAACTCGGTGGGACCGGTTCGCTCAATTCGGTGAGACTGAAATGTTACGAAAAAGAAACAAAGAGTCTACATTGCAATCTCGGTGGGACCGATCGCTCATCTCGGTGAGACCGAAATGTTACGAAGGGAAACAGAGAGATTACAATCCCATCTCGGTGAGACCGAGATCCCTATCGATGAAACCGATTTGTCTAGGGTTTGTGGCAGTGGCTATGACATCTGAACTCGGTGGCGCCGGATAGAAAGAATCGGTGGGTCCAAGTTTGACTTTTGGTTTAGGTCATATGTGGATGTGAGAAAGTAGTTGAGGGTTTTGTAGTATATCACTAAGCACTTAGAAGCAAGAACCTCATTAAGCAACACCTCATCCCTCCATGATAGTATTGGCTTTTCCTATAGACTCAACGTGATCTTGGATCACTAAAATATAAAATGTAGAGTCTTGAGCTTTGAGCTTGAGCCAATCCTTTTATCCTTAGCATTTTGAGGGGTCCACTTTTATCATCCATGACATGCCATTCATTGAGCTTTTCCTGAAATATTTATCTTGAAATAGTGTTAGCTCAATGAGCTATATGTTGTTAGGGATTACCAAAACCACCTAGGGATAGTTGCACTTTCAGCGAGGCAGCGAGAGGGACTGCACGGGGGAGCCCCCTGCAGCGCTGACGAGCTCGGTGATGCGAGCGAGCCATTCCTCATAGAGGTCGTCGATGGGGCGGTAGTGCAGGAGCTCACGTGCCAGGAGCAGCGCGGCGTGCGCGTCCGCGGGGGTGCGACGAGCGTGAGACGACAAACCAGCTGGGGTCAGCGACGGAGTGGCAGTGCGGCCTTCTCGCCGCATTGAGGGGTGCAGCGAAGATGCTTGCTTTTCGTTCCCTGCCGGGCCGGTGGCGGCGCGAGCGGCAGGCGACGGAGAACGGCGAGGAGCCCCACCGACGGGAGCCGTCTTGGTGACGTGGGCGGCGAGAGTGGCCCGGCGCTCAGCGCGAGCTCGTCGAGCGTCCGCCATGGATGCGACGTAGCAATGGGACGCTGACTAGCGGAGGAAAGATTCTGGCTCACCCCTACCTGTCGCGCCAAAGGTCGGATTTTGGGTTCCGGCAAAACCCTTAAGGTTCGAACTCTGGGGTGCGTGCGAAGATCTTTTCCCTACTGATATACCCCCTCGCCTCGCCACGGTTCTAAGCTAGCAAGACGAACAACACAAGGGGCGCAAGATTTATACTGGTTCAGGCCACCATTGTGGTGTAATACCCTACTCTAGTGTGTGGTGTGTGGATTGCCTCCTGGGCTGATGAGGAACAGTACATGGGGAAGAACGGCCTCGCGAGGGGAGGAGTTCTTGTGCTGGTGTGGGTGGTTCTGGTCAGGGTTCGATTGGTTGATCCCCTTGCCTTGGGAGTGGCTAGTCCTATTTATAGAGGCCTTGGTCCTCTTCCCAAATATTGAGCGGGAAGGGATTCCACAATGGCAGGATTTGAAGGGGGACAGCTAGTACAAGCTATCCTGACTAAAGGTGGTCTTCGACTGTCAAAAGCACTGGCGATGACGCCGTCTTGGGCTCCACGGTGACCTCCATCTTGCTGTCCTCATAGTCCGGTCTTGTTGCACTGATAGGGAAACCTTTGTCTGATGCCTTGGTACTCCGCACCTGCGCTTGGCCCCTTAGCACCAAAGGGGAAATAAGGACACTGCGCTGGCCGGCGCCCGCCTGGCCTTCGATCGTCATGGCTTGCGTCATGTGCACCTCGCGAGGTACTCCTCGCCTTGATCTCTCCACCTCCTCAGGAGCCTGCCTGGTGAGGCCTCTCCTGGGGAGGCCTTGCGCCGTCCTTCCCGCGAGGCTTGGCTGTCACGCCCAATATGCGACCCTATCCAAAAGGAACTCGAAGGTCCCACCAAGGATAGACCCGCATATTGAAACACTTTTGCAAGGTGGATATCATTACATCAACATTACATAATAGATGGGGATACATACAATACATACAATGTCACATGAATACAACAATACCATATACAAGATCAACATCCGACTACGGATGAAACATAAACAGAAACTCAAACGACTTCCACCCTGCTAGCCCCGGGCTGCCGACACCGAACCTATCCCTGATCGAAGAAGAAGCAGAAGAAGAACTCCAACACAAGTAAACATCGCTCTCACGTCATGATCATCGCAAACCTGTACCTGCAACTGGTGGTGTAGTAATCTGTGAGCCACGAGGACTCAGCAATCCCATTACCATGGGTATCAAGACTAGCAAAGCTTAATGGGAAAGGAAGGGATAAAGCTGTCAGGACCCCGATTCCAAGTCACATCGACCTAGCCGGTAACACCTCATATCACTTTGTGGCCTCACGCACGGTATTCCCACGTGTGTCGCCTTACCATGGCCCGAGACCGTTTGCGTCTTTTGGCTCACGTATATGATAGTGTCGCTAGCATCCACATGACAAAGAACCCGGGCCGACATGGCTAGTCGTGAACCCAAAGCGGCGCTAACCTATGGGGACAGGCATACATGAATCACATCGAGCATGTCGGTCATCAACGTATGTATTCTGGCTATAGCACTGGGCTAACAGGACTCCGGTATCCCGGGCTGTAGCAGGCTAGGCAGGACTCCGAATACCACCGCGTGACATTTCCCCGAAGGGACAGACATAGGAACGAAGTGAAGCACATGCCGGCCAGTCAGGTGTCCGAGCAGTAGTGCTGGGCTAGTAGGACTCCGGTGAACCGGGCTGTAGCGGACTACTATCGCTCAGAAGCACGAGACTACATTTCCCCATATGAGAGGCTGCCAAGGATAAACAACTAGTTTGTCGGATCCCACTCATACCAAGCATTTCAATCATACACGTAATATGCCCAATATGAGTAAATACAACAAGGCATCACAACAAAACTCTACAACTCAAAGTACTTTATTTAAGAGGCTCGAGGAGCCATACATAACATATGCATACAGGTAGGGTCACATGACCCAACACTCAAGTCATACAATCATACAAGCACATGCGGAAGCAAACTAGTCTCGAGTCTGAGACTCTAGAAAGAAAGAAAGCTTGTTGGAGCCTTTCTATCTACAATGGCCCTTCACAAGTCTTAGATCGCCACCTGGGTGGCTAGTTCACTCGTCGAAGTCGATATCTACATAGAATCCATCGGAGGGGGTAGTGTTGTCCTGTGAAAACATTAATTAAGCAAACATGAGTACGGAGGTACTCAGCAAGTCTTACCACAGAATTCTATCATACATGCACATTCTCAAGAAGGTGGTGGAGTTATTTGCACAAGCCAGCTTTGACTCTTGGCTAAGCTATCCACGTGACACCACTTGTAAAGCATTTGTCGCTTTACGAGTCCACTAATCACCATCACAATACTCCACCGTGGATCCTCTCGTCATCCCACGAGAGGGCCATCCACGATACTCACACTTATCTTGAGGCTTTTAGTAGTATCCATTTACTTGTCTATGAACTGATATAGGTAACCCGAAGTCCTTCTCCGTGGACACGGCTATTGAATAGATCATATCCAACCCTGCAGGGTGTACTTCTTCACACACGCTCTCACCACTTACCGCCGTACACGACATGTACTCGGCAACCTTCAGCGGAAGCCCAACGTGGGTGTCGGCCACGACCTACCTAAACACTCAAGTCCCTAGTCCAGGTTATCGCCTATTCGGGTTCCATCCGCAGGAGTCCGGCCGAGGTTTCCCATACAGCCCGAGCGATGTGTGCAGGGTTCCCGAGATACCAAGCGGGCACTCGGTACAGACCCGCGTGCCTACCGCAACACAACCCACCCCTAAGGTCAGCGTTGCGTGCGGCCCCTGACATGCTACAAACACGAAACTACTTGCAACTCCCGGACTAAGAACAAGGGTGGTTAAGAAGCCGAGAGGGTCCATTGGTTTGGGCCCAATGCGTGGTAGTAACTATTTCATGGATCACAAACACAGATCTCAGTTCTTAGGATCGGCTTCAATGAAACAACCCACCATGTACTCCTACATGGCCTCTCATCGATACCTTTACCAAAACGTGTTCAACACTTTCACTCTCGAACCAACACAACCTTTCACTCCGGTTCATCATCCCGATGAGCCAGACTGACACAACTCTAAGCATAGCAAGCATAGCATGGTAGGAATCACAAACATGGCTCAATCAACTCCTACACATACTAGTGGGTTTCATCTAATTCTTGTGGCAATGACAGTCATGCAAAGGAAGTGGGTTCAACTACCGCAGCACACAACAGTTTGAATCGCGTTGTCTTAATGCAGAAACGAGAGCGAAGCGAGAACATGGGTTTGTATCGGAATGATCAATGAGTTGCTTGCACGATGGAAGGGGTAGAAGTACGCCCTTGGATGGATAGTCGAGGTTATCCTCGGGCGAGAACCTATCACGAAAAGCATATCGAAGTAAACACACATGACAATATGCAACAATATGATGCATGCTATGACATGGCAATATGGATGTGTGTTGGCCTAATGCAAGCTGAAATAATAGGGGATGAACTCATTTGAATCAAAGATTCAAATGATAGCTCATTGAAATAACCCTAAAGGTGCATTATCTTATTCTGGTTAAACAGCAAGGTTAACTTGATTTAACATGCATGAAACCTGTACCAATGGATAGAATGGATTTTTCTGATCATTTTCATATATAAATCTTTGCATTTGGAGTTCTGAGATAAAAAGTTATAAGCATTTGAAATTTGAATTATATTCGAATTTCTTGTATTAGAATAAATCCAGAAATTAGATTAATCGTCGACCATGCGTCGACATGACGTCGAAGTCAACGAGGACGTCAGGTCAAACCTGACAGTGGGTCCCGCATGTCAGGGTAATTAGCTTAACTAATGTTTAATTAAAACTAATCCTATTTAGTTAGCAGGGCTGGGCCCCATCTGTCAGTGACTCGTCGGGGTCAACGAGGGCCCACGTGGTCAAGGTCCACGTCGGCTACACCGGCGACTAGCCGCCGGCGAGCCCGATGCGGCGCAGGAAGTGCCTTTGGTGATTCCGGCGACCAAATGAGCCGCGGAAGGTGGCTACAGATAGCTGGGTGCAAGCCGCGGCTATTGGTGGAGCCGGTTGGGGTCGGGTTGGCCGGAGTTGGCGCCGGCGACGAGCTAGGCGGCCGCCGGGGTTCGGCCGAAGATGAACTCGGAGTTAGAGAGGTCGGTGAGGTGCGGGGAGTGCATGGTTAGACCCCTTGGGGTGCGGTGAGTGTGATGGACACCATGGGGTGGCCGGAGAGTGACCGGGAGCACGTCGGCGATGAGCTCCATGGCGGCGGGTGCGGGTGAGCGTGGTTCGGTTGCCACGCTGCTCGAGGGCGCGAGAGAGAGGGAAGGGAAGTTAGATGGGCTCACGGGCGACGCGTAGAAGCTCTCGTCGAGGTCGGGGACGAACCGGAGCGACGGTGGCGACGAAAGGGATCTCCGGCGACGGCGAGCTCGGTCGAGGTCGGTGGGGTGGACTCGGGGCACTAGAGCGAGCGGGGCTCGGCTGGTTAGGGGTAGTGGAGTGCGGCGGAGCTCATGGACATGGTGAGGAGGATCACGGACGGCGGCGACCAGGTGCGTGGCACCCATGCGGTGCCCGCCGCCGAGCACCTGGCTGCCTGCCTGGCCGAGCCAAGCAGCTTCATTGGCCTGCAGCTGCTTTGGGCTGGGCCGACAGTGGGCGGGTAGGTGGCGCCGAGTAAGTCTTTCTGTTTTTATCTTTTCTAATTTCCTGCAACTTTGTGGAGTTTTCTAAAATACCAAAACAGTTTTAAAATTCACCAAAATGCTCCTGGTCCATTGTTGGAATATTTCCAACATGAAACATTTTAGTTTGGCAATTTTGGACATTTAAAATATTTTATATAATTTTAAATGCTCAAGTTCAAAAACTTATGAATTAATCCAAGGACCTTTGAATGACCTAGAAAATGATGCACCACCTTTGACATAGGCTCTGAACCAAAGCAAAGATGATGAGAATTTTGAAGGGCATTTCAGGTTCATTGAAATAATTTTAGTAAACCCTAGTTGAATTAAGGGGGGGTGTTACAGGGTTTCTGCCTTCCCATTTCAAATTCAAATGAAATTTAAACATGATGCACACCCTAATGCATGGTCTAAGCGGGATGTGACAACTCACCCCACTCAAAAGAATCTCGCCCGAGATTTAGAATCTGTTGCGAAAAAGGTGGGATACTCAAGTCGAAGGCGATCCTCCCTTTCCCAAGTTGCTTCTTGCTCGGAATGGTTTGACCATTGAACCTTTAGAAACTTGATATTCCGGCGTCGAGTGGTGCGCTCGGCTTGATCGAGAATCTGAGCGGGATATTCTCGATAGGTGAGGTTATCTTGGAGATCAAGCGTTTCGTGGTCCACTCCACGGATAGGATCCGAGAAGCAACGCTGAGTTGGGAAGCGTGGAAGACATCATGGACTCTGGAAAGATGCGAAGGTAGTTCAATTGGTAGGCAACCTCTCCTCATTTGGCAAGAATGCGAAAGGGTCCAATGTAACGAGGAGCCAACTTGCCTTTGATACCGAATCGATGGGTTCCTTCAAAGGAGTAACCGGAGGTAAGCCTTCGCCAATTTCATAAGCCATAGGCTTATGCTTGCGATCATATTGGCTCTTTTGGCGAGATTGGGCTGTTTTCAATTTCTCACGAATAATGCGAACCTGCTCTTACGCTTCTGAATCATATCCGGGCCAAAGAGTTGTCTCTCCCGGTTTCCGACCAGTTAAGAGGCGTTCGACATTTCCGTCCATAAAGAACTTGAAGGAGCTTTGCCCAAACTGGCTTGATAACTATTGTTATAAGCGAACTCGGCGAATGGAAGGCATTTCTCCCAATTCATGCCGAAAGAGATGACAGAAGCTCGAAGCATATCCTCTAGGATTTGATTGACTCGTTCTACTTGACCACTTGATTGAGGATGGAAGGCGGTGCTAAAGGAGAGACGAGTTCCCATAGAATTTTGGAAACTTTCCCAAAATCGAGAGGTGAAGAGACTTCCACGGTCTGAGTTAATCTCTAGTGGAACACCATGAAGAGACACTATTCGAGAGATGTACAAATCAGCTAGCTGGCTAGCGGTTATACTCTCACGAACGGGTAGGAAGTGGGCTACCTTGGAAAGACGATCAACGACAACGAAGATAGCATTATTCCCTCTCTTGGTCCTGGGAAATCCGGTAATGAAATCCATACCGATTTTATCCCATTTCCATTCAGGAATTTCCAAAGGTTGAAGGGTACCAGCAGGTCGTTGATGCTCTACTTTAACTCGACGACAGACGTCGCAATTAGCAATGTATTGAGCGATTTCCCTCTTCATCCTAGTCCACCAAAACCTCTGGCGTAGGTCTTGATACATTTTAGTACTACCGGGATGAATGGTGAGAGGAGAGTCATGAGCTTCCTTAAGGATCAATCGCCTCAGGTTGCGCACCTTGGGGACCACTAGACGGTCTCCAAAGAACACGACACCTTGTTCATCAATGGAGAAACAATCTGCGACTCCTTTCTTGATGTTTCTCCTGATACGGGAGATTCCCGGATCTACCTTCTGTGCTTTGATGATCTGATCCGTAAGGGTAGGTTTCGCCACCAGGAAGGAAAGGAGTCCTCGAGGAACAATGTGAAGATTAAGCTTCCGAAATTCCTCGTGGAGAATTGGTTGACTTTGTTGTAACATCAGATTGTTACAGTAAGATTTGCGACTTAGCGCGTCAGCCATGACATTGGCTTTGCCTGGGGTGTAAGATATTCCTAAGTCGTAATCTGTAATCAACTCGACCCAACGTCTTTGCCTGAGATTCAAATCCGGTTGGGTGAAGATATATTTTAGACTTTGGTGATCGGTGTAGATTTATAGCGATTACCAAGAAGGTAATGTCGCCAGGTTTTGAGTGCATGAACCTTTGCTGCAAGCTCTAGATGCGTGTGTGGGATAGTTATCCTCATGTGGGCGAAGCTGTCGAGAAGCGTAGGCAATCACATGAGCGATCTTGCATGAGTATGCAACCTAGTCCTTGTCGCGAGGCGTCGCAATAGATAATAAAGTCCTTAGAAAAATCTGGTGGAACAAAGCACGGGAGCAGATGTCGAGCGTCTTTTCAGTTCTGAAAGCTGAACTTCGCCTTGTGGCATCCATTGAACTTTTATCTTTCTTGAGGAGTTCGGTTAGAGGTTTAGCAACTTTGGAGAAATTCTCGACGAAGCGGCGGCAATAGCTTCGCTAAACCGAGGAAACTCGAACTTGCTTAACCGATTCAGGTGGAGTCGATCAAGGGCGGCTTGAACTTCGCTTCGGGATTGACAGCAATGCCCTTACCAGAGATTACATGGCCTAGATAGGTCACTTCTGGTAACCAGAATTCACACTTAGAGAATTTAGCGTAAAGGCGGTGCTCTCGAAGTTTCATCAATACTAGCCGTAGATGTTCGGCATGCTCTTCTTCATTCTTGGAGTAGATGAGTATATCATCGAGGTATACCACGGCAAATTTATCCAAATACTCCATGAAGATTGAGTTCATTAACTGAGAGAAGGTGGCTGGAGCATTGGTTAATCTGAAGGACATGACGGTGTACTCGTATTGGCCATAACGAGTAACAAAGGCCGTTTTGGGAATGTCCCCGTTCTTGATGTTGATTTGATGGTAGCCTAACCTCAAATCCATCTTGGAGAAGACTGAGGATCCAGCGAGCTGATCATACAGATCGTTGATCCCGGGAGCGGATACTTGTTCTTGATGGTGACCAAATTGATGGTCGGTAATCCACAACCATCCGATCCGTACCATCCTTCTTCTTGACGAAGAGGACGGGGCAAGCCCATGGAGATGAACTAGGACGGATGAAACCCTTTTGCAAGGACTCATCGAGTTGTTTCTTAAGTTCGGCTAGTTCTAGGGGTGCCATCTTATAAGGTCTCCTAGAGATTGGGGCGGTTAGGGAACAAGATCTATCACGAACTCGACATCCCTGTCGGGTGGAACACTGGCAGTTCTTCTGAAAGACATCCGGAAATCACGGACTACGGGATATCTTGAGGTGCGGAAGGGGTTGGCATTTAAGGAGTAAAGTGGCGCTTAGACACTCGGGTTAAAACATTCCTTTGTCTTGCCGAAGGATGGGTGAGTTGAACAGTTCTAGTAGAGCAATCAATCTTAGCATAATGGGCTGACATCCGGTCCATACCCAAGATGATGTTTATGTCCGAGGACTTGAGAGCTATTAGAGATGCAAGAAAGACTAATCTGTCGACAAGAATTTCATTCCCATGACTTATTCTAGAGGTTTGCCATCTAGAACCAGGAGTTTGAATTTCCATGGAGGTATGCATGTCACGAGAATGTGGTGTTGTGCGATCGAGCATAGCTCTCGAAATAAATGAATGAGATGCTCCAATATCAAAAGAACGATTGCGGATGGCAATTAACAAGGAGCGTACCGAGGGGCGGCGTTGGGATCCTCATAGGTTTCTTCAGCAGAAACATAGTTGACATGGCCACGGCGGTGGCAACTGGTTTAACATAGGGCACCTTTCCTGCTGGCTTGCCATGGCCAATGACTTTCCAACTTGGTGGGGTTGTTTTGGGGACACTCACGGATATAGTGGCCCGTCTCTCCACACTTGAAGCAAGTTATCACATTTGGGCGTGGAGCAGCATTAGCGATGGGGCCTCCATAAGTCTTAGGCGGAACATCTTGCTGGTTGGGGCGAGGCGCCTCAAAGGATGGCCTCGGGGTGAACACAGGTGGTAGAGCAGATGTTGGAACCCAAACCAGCGCTTCGGGATCGAGCGGATGAAGATCGAGTCACGGATGTGCTTGCGTGAAGCCTCAAAATCAGACTGCCCAGTTTCGGCGCTGATAGCCTTATTGACTAGCTTCGGAAAAGAGGTGCACTCATGCAGGCGAAGGTCTCGGCGTAGCTCGAGGGCTAAGTCCCTTGCGGAACCTTGCACGCTTCTTGGCATCGGTAGAAACTTCTTGGGAGCATAACGTGCTAACCTCCCAAATTCACGGTTGTAGGCATCCTTTGTCAGCCTACCTTGGGTGTGGCTGCAGAATTCCTCCCTTTTGCGGTCCATAAGACCTTACGGGATATGATGCTCACGAAGGCGGCACTGAATTCAGCCCAAGTTGTAACTTGTCCAACCGGACGCATAGCCTCATAATTCTCCCACGAGAGACTAGCGGGGCCTTCAAGATGATAAGCGGCAAAGGTAACCTTGTCGGCCTCAGCCACGTTGGCGAACGCAGCTTGTGGTGGATGCTGCGAAGCCAATCATCGCGTCGAGAGGCTCGGCGGAATATTTGAACTTTGGGGTACAGCTTGGCGAAGTCATTGAGTGAAACCACATCATTTCTTGGCTGGCGTGCGGTGTTTTGTTCAATCCGCTCCGATGGCGATTGGTTTCACGCTTATTGCGTTCGCTTCGGCATAACCTCGGCCAAAGATGGCGGTTGCGGAAGATTCACATTCTGGCTGCACTAGCTTCTCCCTGCTCCGAGCAGCAGGAGTGTTGAGGGTGTTGACCATCCTAGGAAACAAAGCAAAGGTTTAAACCAGGATGGCAGAATTTAACAAGGAAGTGCGGAAGGTAATGGATAGCATGGAATGCAAAGATGTTCATCCGTATGACATGGTAATATAAAACTGCCATATATATATACCACGGTCATACACACCATTCATAGTTTAGTACAAGCCGACGGAGTACAACTATAAGGAAAGGCGTTACATCTCATCGGAAGCATTCCAACTCCTATACATTATTTTTCTACACTTAGGAGCGATACACACTAAGTCATATTCCACAAGTCACGCAGACGGTGGAAATACAACTACTACCATACTAGGAATACTACTACTAACTCAGGCAGCTCCATAGTAGTCCTCATAGAAGTCACCACCCAAGCACGAAGTGGAACATGATCATCCGGAGCAGACAATCTGTGGGGCTGTGGACCATAAGGACTCGGATGTGGCCGTGGTCCAACAAGCGGTGGCGAGCGAGGCCCACGAGGAGGAGTGATGCCTCCAACCTCACGCCACTCCATAAAGTCTGGCAGACTCGCCCTTACAGGTACAAGTCCCTCATGTCCATAAATCCGGCTTGCACGGCAGTGCAAACCAGTCGAGTAGCCCGGTGATCGAGCGGGCATTAAAAGCTCCATACGCAAGGCCCGGTTCTCACGGTCCTTGTCCTCCAGCATCTCGGTGGTAGTGCGAAGGAGTGAGTCCTCATGGGATGCATCGTTGTACAAACCCTGAAGGTAGCCATGCGCCCCAGGGAGGGATGCTGGCATGTAGCGGAAATCAGTGTTGCCCAGCAAGGCAGTTCTGGCTCGAATAATAGTCATCATAGAATAGGCTGCATCTTGCAAGGCCATTCCAATAGTGATCCCGAGCCCATAAGAACAGTGAAGTGGTTCAGTAGCTCCAGGATAGGATGGATAAATCCGGACCGTGCATAGATATTGGCTTTGGTTGAAATCCCTAAACTGCTCCTCGACGGTATATTCAGGATACCATCGATAACCAGACTCAATCATCACCCGAACCAGCATTGCCGTGTGACCACACACACCAATGCAACGGGTCGAACGAACCACTTGGTTACGGGGACGGTGGCCATCTGAAAGCACAGCCACAATGCAAAGACATTAGAATTTCTAGGAAAATCGGGCAGCATAACATCTGTAAATGCTCAAAATCAGATTTGAGACATTCAAAACAGATTGCAAAACCACTCAACAACATCATATCAAGGTTCGGTTCAACCGATAGCATACTAGAAATTTAGTAGCACTGGCGAGGATGTAACCAACAATCCTATAAGTTGCTACGGATTAGTAACACGTGAACTGATAGAGAGAAGAGAGCCTAGTCCTATACCCACGTCGAATGAGAAGAGGATGACTCGGATCGGAGGGCATAAGGTAAAGGAGTAAAAAGAGCCTTACGTTTCCTCCCACAATCAATTCCCTACATATAACTAAAGCATTTCTAGACTCAACCGACCAGTTTGGCTTAGCGAACCTACAGCAGCCCTGCTCGATGCCAGCGCTGTCAAGACCCGATTCCAAGTCACATCGACCTGGCGGTAACACCTCATATCACTTTGTGGCCTCACATGCGGTATTCCCACGGTGTCGCCTTACCATGGCCGGGACCGTTTGCGTCTTTTGGCTCACGTATATGATAGTGTCGCTAGCATCCACATGACAAAGAACCGGGCCGACATGGCTAGTCGTGAACCCAAAGCGGCGCTAACCTATGGGGACAGGCATACATGAATCACATCGAGCATGTCGGTCATCAACGTATGTATTGGGCTGTAGCACTTGGGCTAACAGGACTCGGTATCCGGGCTGTAGCAGGCTAAGCAGGACTCGAATACCACCGCGTGACATTTCCCGAAGGATGGACATAGGAGCGAAGTGAAGCACATGCCGGCGGTCAAGTGTCCAAGCAGTAGTCTTTGGGCTAGCAGGACTCCGGTGAACCGGGCTGTAGCGGACTACTATCGCTCGAAGCACGAGACTACATTTCCCCATATGAGAGGCTGCCAAGGATAAACAACTAGTTTGTCGGATCCCACTCATACCAAGCATTTCAATCATACCATAATATGCCCGATATGAGTAAATACAACAAGGCATCACAACAAAACTCTACAACTCAAAGTACTTTATTTAAGAGGCTCCGAGGAGCCATACATAACTATATGCATACAGGTAGGGGTCACATGACCCAACACTCAAGTCATACAATCATACAAGCACATGCGGAAGCAAACTAGTCTCGAGTCTGGACTCTAGAAAGAAAGAAAGCTTGTTGGAGCCTTTCTATCTACAATGGCCCTTCACAAGTCTTAGATCGCCACCTCGGTGGCTAGTTCACTCGTCGAAGTCGATATCTACATAGAATCCATCGGAGGGGGTAGTGTTGTCCTCTGAAAAAATTAATTAAGCAAACATGAGTACGGAGGTACTCAGCAAGTCTTACCACAGAATTCTATCATACATGCACATTCTCAAGAAGGTGGTGGAGTTATTTGCAGCAAGCCAGCTTTGACTCTTGGCTAAGCTATCCTACGTGACACCACTTGTAAAGCATTTGTCACACACGAGTCCACTAATCACCATCACAATACTCCACCGTGGATCCTCTCTCGTCATCCCACGAGAGGGCCATCCACGATACTCACACTTATCTTGAGGCTTTTAGTAGTATCCATTTACTTGTCTATGAACTGATATAGGTAACCCGAAGTCCTTCTCCGTGGACACGGCTATTGAATAGATCATATCAAACCCTGCAGGGTGTACTTCTTCACACGCTCTCACCACTTACCGCCGTTTACACGACATGTACTCGGCAACCTTCAAGCGGAAGCCCAGCGTGGGTGTCGGCCACACCTACCTAAACACTCAAGTCCCTAGTCCGAGGTTATTGCCTATTCGGGTTCCATCCGCAGGAGTCCGGCCGAGGTTTCCCATACAGCCCGAGCGATGTGTGCGGGGTTCCCGAGATACCAAAGCGGGCACTTTCGGTACACAGACCCGCGTGCCTACCGCAACACAACCCACCCCTAAGGTCAGCGTTGCGTGCGGCGGCCCCTGACATGCTACAAACACGAAACTACTTGCAATTCCGGACTAAGAACAAGGGTGGTTAAGAAGCCGAGAGGGTCCATTGGTTTGGGCCCAATGCGTGGTAGTAACTATTTCATGGATCACAAACACAGATCTCAGTTCTTAGGATCGGCTTCAATGAAACAACCCACCATGTACTCCTACATGGCCTCTCATCGATACCTTTACCAAAACGTGTTCAACACTTTCACTCTCGAACCAACACAACCTTTCACTCCAGTTCATCATCCCGATGAGCCGGACTGACACAACTCTAAGCATAGCAAGCATAGCATGGTAGGAATCACAAACATGGCTCAATCAACTCCTACACATACTAGTGGGTTTCATCTAATTCTTGTGGCAATGACAGTCATGCAAAGGAAGTGGGTTCAACTACCGCAGCACACAACAGTTTGAATCGCGTTGTCTTAATGCAGTAAACGAGAGCGAAGCGAGAACATGGGTTTGTATCGGAATGATCAATGAGTTGCTTGCACGATGGAGCGGGGTAGAGTACGCCCTTGGATGGATAGTCGAGGTTATCCTCGGGGGCAGAACCTATCACGAAAAGCATATCGAAAGTAAACACACATGACAATATGCAACAATATGATGCATGCTATGACATGGCAATATGGATGTGTGTTGGCCTAATGCAAGCTGAAATAATAGGGGATGAACTCATTTGAATCAAAGATTCAAATGATAGCTCATTGAAATAACCCTAAAGGTGCATTATCTTATTCTGGTTAAACAGCAAGGTTAACTTGATTTAACATGCATGAAACCTGTACCAATGGATAGAATGGATTTTTCTGATCATTTTCATATATAAATCTTTGCATTTGGAGTTCTGAGATAAAAGTTATAAGCATTTGAAATTTGAATTATATTACGGAATTTACTGTATTAGAATAAATCCAGAAATTAGATTAATCGTCGACCATCGTCGACATGACGTCGAAGTCAACAGGGACGTCCAGGTCAAACCTGATAGTGGGTCCCGCATGTCAGGGTAATTAAGCAACTAATGTTTAATTAAAACTAATCCTATTTAGTTAGCGAGGGTGGGCCCCATCATCGATGACTCGTCGGGGTCAACGAGGCCCACGTGGTCAAGGTCCACGTCGGCTACACGGCGACTAACAGCCAGCGAGCCCGACAGCGGAGGAAGTGCTTTGGTGATTCCGGCGACCAAATGAGCGCGGAAGGTGGCTACGGATAGCTGGGTGCAAGCCGCGGCTATTGTTGGAGCCGGTTGGGGTCGGGGTGGCCGGAGTTGGCGCCGGCGACGAGCTAGGCGGCCGCCGGGGTTCGGCCGAAGATGAACTCGGGGTTAGAGAGGTCGGTGAGGTGCAGGGAGTGCATGGTTAGACCCCTTGGGGTGCGGTGAGTGTGATGGACACCATGGGGTGGCGGAGAGTGACCGGAGCACGTCGCGACGAGCTCCACGGCGGAGTCTTGGTGGCGTGGTTGGTTGCTACGCTGCTCGAGGGCGCGAGAGAGAGGGAAGGGAAGTTAGATGGGCTCACGGGCGACGCGTAGAAGCTCTCGTCGAGGTCGGGGACGAACCGGAGCGACGGTGGCGACGAAAGGGATCTCCGGCGACGGCGAGCTCGGTCGAGGTCGGTGGGGTGGACTCGGGGCACTAGAGCGAGCGGGGCTCGGCTGGTTAGGGGTAGTGGAGTGCGGAGGAGCTCATGGACATGGTGAGGAGGAGCACGGACGGCGGGGAGCACGGCTGCGGCGATGGTGCGGCGGCGGCGGCGTCGGCCAAGGCGGGGGAGCTCGAGGGAGAGGAACCGGGGCGGAGAGAAGGTGTCCAGGGGTTCGGGGAGAGAGAGGCGATCCTCGGCAGCGGTGGCGAGAGGAGCGGCGAGGCGGCGACCAGGTGCGTGGCACCCATGCGGTGCCCCCGCCCGAAAGCACTGCTGCTGCTGGCCGAGCCAAGCAGCTCATTGGCCAGCCTTTCTTTGGCTGGGCAGCAGTGGGCGGTAGGTGGCGCCAGGTAAGTCTTTCTGTTTTTTATCTTTTTCTAATTTCCTGCAACTTTGTGGAGTTTTCTAATATACCAAAACAGTTTTAAAATTCACCAAAATGCTCCTGGTCCATTGTTGGAATATTTCCAACATGAAACATTTTGGTTTGGTAATTTTTGGACATTTAAAATATTTTATATAATTTTAAATGCTCAAGTTCAAAAACTTATGAATTAATCCAAGGACCTTTGAATGACCTAGAAAATGATGCACCACCTTTGACATAGGCTCTGAACCAAAGCAAAGATGATGAGCATTTTGAAGGGCATTTCAGGTTCATTGAAATAATTTTTAGTAAACCCTAGTTGAATTAAGGGGGGGGGGAGGGTGTTCTGGGGTTTCCTGCCTTCCCCATTTCAAATTCAAATGAAATTTAAACATGATGCACACCCTAATGCATGGTCTAACTGGGATGTGACAAAAGTGGTGAGGTTGCAGCAGCGACTAAGCATGATATGGTGGCTAACATACGCAAATGAGAGCGAGAAGAGAAACGAACGAACGGTCATCAACTAGTAATGATCAAGAAGTGATCCTGAACTCCTACTTACGTCAGACATAACCCAGAAACCGTGTTCTCCTCTCGATCAACCCGAAAAGAGACACTCACGAGTTACGCATTACAGTTGGTGTATTTTAATTAAGATCAACCGGGTTTTCTACAACCGGACATTAACAAATTCCCATCTGCCACATAACCGCGGGCACGGCTCTCGAAAGTTTATACCTGCGGGGTGTCCCAACTTAGCCCATGATAAGCTCTCACGATCAACGAAGGATATTCCTTCTCCCGGGAAGACCGATCAGTCTCGGAATCCGGCTACAAGACATTCGATAGCAATAAAACAAGACCAGCAAAGCCGCCCGGATGTGCCGACAAATCTGATAGGAGCTGCACATATCTCGGTCTCGGGGCACACGGATTGTCCAAACTTCCGATAGGCGAACCCGAGTTGCCTGGTACACCGGCGGTTGATGATTTGGACCAGCACTCTAGCGAGCACCTGCCCCAGGCGGGGGGTAAAATAAGATGACACCCTTGGGCTCCGAAACCCAAGGGAAAAAGGGCTAGGTGAGGCAAATGGTAAAACCAATGTTGGGCCTTCTTGGAGGAGTCTTATTCAAAGCGAACTGTCAAGGGGTCCCATAAATCACCCGACCGCGTTAGGGACGCAAAATCCGGGAACATAATACCGATATGGCGGAAACTAGGCGGCAAGAGTGGAACAAAACACCAGGCATAAGGCCGAGCCTTCCACGCTTTACCAAGTATATAGATGCATTAATTAAATAAGATATATTGTGATATCCCAACAAGTAAACATGTTCCAACAAGGAACAACATCTCCATGTTCCAACAAGGAACAAACTTCATCTTCACCTGCAACTAACAACGCTATAAGAGGGGCTGAGCAAAGCAGTAACATAGCCAAACAACGGTTTGCTAGGAAGGGTGCAAAAGGTTAGAGTCTGACATGGCAATTAGGTAGGCTTGAGCAGCAAGTGATAGGTAGCGCAACATAGCGAAAGAACGAAGCAACTAGCATAACAATGATAGTAGTGAGATCCAGGGTAGCGGTCATCTTGCCTGAAATCCCGCAAGGAAGAAGAACGAGTCCATGAATAAGACGAACGGATGAAGCCGAACCAAGCGTAGACGAACGAATCCTCACGATCGCAACGAAACAGGAACTAACAAGAAGAAGCACACAACATAGGTAAACACACCACACATGAACAAGGCATGATGCACAACAAGCATGATGCATGACCAAGCTACATGAAGCTACTCATGGCAAGAGATGATGCAAACAAGAACAACACGTCAAAGCAAGTTTAAATGAGGCCGGGAACAACATATACCAATTCCGGTAAGTCCTCATATGCAAATTTCGAAATTGGTTCAGATCTGAATAAACCTTAAGTTGAAGTTGTTAAACAGCAAGTTAAGATGCACCACGATGATCTACACGAAATTCTAGTCAAGTTACATATAAAGTTCATTAAATTTGGAGCTACGGCCTAGAAGATATGAGCAAAATAAGATAAGCATGGCATTGATGCAAAATGCACCCAAACATCAAGCAAACACCTCAAAACATGGATGCAATATGATAATATGAAACTACATGAAAAAACAAGCAAGTTTCATATAGAGCACACTCAAAACGGAGCAACGGTGCAACACATACACACTATACAAGTTATGACAACAATCTGTCCATAACAGCAAGTAGGCATATTGCAAGCACCAAAACAACATGCTACAGCATCTTAACAAGATAACAAAAGGCATGGACATGATGTACAGGTAAAGCATGACAAACATGAACACTGAGCTATCTCCAGAAATCACTAGAACATGCTCAAAATGACATGGCAAGATTGCAAATAATAACAGTTTCAGACTTTAGCAGAAATAACATCAGGTTGCAATGTTTAGAGCTATCAAACAACATGTTACATGAACTTATCATGGCAAACAAAGGCATGGAATGACTATACTAAATGCATAAAACAAAAGTCCCTTACTGACCATAAGCCAAAAAGGATCAGAAGATATGATGGCACCCATGTAAACATGGCAAGTTATATTACAGATTTAAACATGGCAGGAACAATAAGTAGGCATGTTGGTGAGCTTGAACCACTCACCACAGAGCAATACATGGCATGTCAAGGCAACCAAAAGCAAGAAGACATGGCATAGAAGATATACATGGCAATAATAACATCATAGCATGCACGGATCAACTACAACAACCTTGGCAAAATTGAATAACATGTAAACAACCTGCCAGGAAACATTTTATAACAAAAGTAGAGCTCGATTGACTCAAGCTATGGCACTCCATAATTGCAAACAAGGGCATGGATGGATAGAGCATAACCATATGTTCAAAACATCCTTACTGAAGTATCTCAAAATAAGCATGGATCTCTCGGTAGCATCAAGTTAACATGGCATAAAAATATCAGCAGAACAGGGGCTGAAATCAGCAACATCAAGACACCTAGTTTGCATGCTTGTGCTAGTCACCACAGAGATCACAAAAATACATGGCATACACCCCTGTAAATATGGCATGGCATATTACAAAACACATGTAGGACTCAAGATCATAGGGTGCACACATCAATTATGGAAAAAATGACAAAAGTGCATGTTCTGTTAAGAAACAGAAACTAACGTCACATAGCACTCTTCCAACAGCATTTAGGGCATCAAGATGAGCTCAAATGAAAATGATGCAATGAGATGAAATGATCTACTAATCGAGGCGAACAATTTGACATATTACACGCATGAAACGGAGCAGCGATGACAGAGTTATGATGCAACGAAAATCCAACAAAATAACTACAGATTCGGGACTTAGATGAATTCGGAGGAGGGGAAGTCAACCTCTCGGATCTCGCCGGAGTGCGGGCTGCGGTGGCCGGAGAAGGACGGGGACGAGCCGCCGGAGGCAGGGGAGGCGCCGGAGGAGGCCGGGAGCTCGGGCCGGCGGATCCGTCCGCCCGACCGGATCCGCACCGAGGCGAGGCGGCTCGGGGGCCGAGACGGCGCGGCTCGGCTGGCGGGCGACGCGGCCGGGAGGCGGGCGCTGGTCGCAAGGGCGCCGGTGATGGGACGGCGGCGACCGGAGGCTTGATGCCGGGCGCGGGAGGCGAGGACGGAGGCAGGCGGCGGCGCGGCCTGGCGGCGATGGCGGCGGCCGCGCCGGTCGGGCGCGAGCTGGCCGAGACGGCGGGCGAGCGAGTCTGGCCAGTTGCAGCCTGGCGGCGGGCGGCCGTGAGCCCTGCGGGCCTGGGCGGCGGGAGGCGGCGGCTGCCACGTGGCGCGTCCGGAATGGCCGGGAGCGGCGGCGGGATTTGTCCGGACGGCGGCGGACATGTCCGGTGGGCGCGGGGACGAAGAAGCTAGGGTTAGGGTAGGTTTTGACCGCGAATTTCGGAGGGGGGGGTGTATTTATAGGTAGAGGGAGCTAGGAGAGTCCAAATGAGGTGCGGTTTTCGCCCACACGATCGTGATCGAACGACCGAGAGCATGGAGGGGAGTTTGCTGGGTTTTGGGCCACTTGGAAGGGGTGTTGGGCTGCAAACAAAAGAGGCTCTTGCGGTTACCCGGTTAACCGTTGGAGTATCAAACGACCTCCAAATGACACGAAACTTGACAGGCGGTCTATCGGTGCTATACCAAGGCCGCTTGACAAACCTCGGTCCGTTCCGAGACCGTTTAACACCCTTACGAAAAAGAGGTAAAAGGCGCCGGAGACATAGGAGCGCCGGATTGCAAAACGGACAACGGGGAAAATGCTCGGATGCATGAGACGAACACATATGCAAAATGAAATGCACATGATGACATGGTATGAAATGCAGATGATGACATGGCAAAGTGTAACACGCAAGGAAATGACATGGCAACACCGAAGAATAACTGAAGGACACCTGGCGCATCGAATCCGGGGCGTTACATTGGCCCCTCGCGAGGATCTTGAACCTGGGTTGATGAAGACGAGCCGAACTGGGCCACTAATGAGCCGTGCTGTAGGCCGAAGGCAGGCAAGTCTGGATACCCCCATATCCAGGACGCCGACAACGATGAAGGTAGCGGCGGCACTTGGTCTTGAGAGCTCGAGCGTGGGGAGTGAGATCGAGTGGGGTAAATACAGTCTGAGGAGGGTGAGGGGTATTTATAGCCGAGGTGAAAAACCGTTCGCCCGAGGAAATTGGACGAACGTGCCCCTGACCATTCTCATCCTAGCGACATGTGTCACCCACATACAGTATGGTGGAGATTGTGTGAGATCGTGGGTGAATAGATAAGTCTTATCATGGGATGTGGAATGGTTTGAGCGGCAAAAGCCAAAACTTAGATAAGAATATTTTAAAGTTTCGTTCACAAATTCTTCAGCTGACAAGTACACAGTGAAGATTTTGAACGGTTTTCAAATAGAATGCACATGAAGAATTTGTGAACAGACTGGGTTGAGTTTAGCATAGAGGGGAAAGGGTCCGATCACATTCACTTAGCAGAAAAGGCGGCTTGAAGAATTAGCAATAAGTGAATCTTTGTAGAGGACATAAAGTCTATATATATATATATATATATATATATATATATATATATATATATATATATATATATATATATATATATATATATATATATATAGTCAATGCACCAGTGCAAAAGTCTATATATATAGTCAATGAAGAATAATGACGGAAAGAGTGAAGACTTTGCAAAGTTGAACAATTTGAAAAACTGAGGAATTTCATAAATGACAAACTCAAATTGAATATTTTCAACTTTGGTTGGTGGCGTAACCCACCGTATAAGAATGATGATTTCAGACACCGCGTACAATTGTCATAGGGTTCTAAGAATCAAATTCTTCATTAATTTCTTCACACTTTGAGGGTTAGTCTTCATTGATTGAAGAAAAACATTACTTCGTGTGTTGCACATCTAAGTCATCAAGTTTGCATAAGTGTTAGGATGTGTGTGCTTTTCAAAGAACATTCGAAGATTCTAAGATATTTAGCTCACACCGTAACTTGCTAAATCTCTTATCATCCAAGGGCTTTGTGCAGATATCGGCCAGCTGGTCTTCAGTACTTGCATGGTCGATGGAGATGTCGCCCTTCAACACATGGTCACGAAGAAAATGATGACGAATCTGGATGTGCTTTGTCTTCGAGTGCTGAACTGGGTTGTGAGCAATCTTGATAGCACTCTCCTTGCCGCAGTAGAGTGGAACATTCTTCACATTGATGCCATAGTCCTTGAGGGTTTGCTTCATCCATAAAAATTGAGCACAGCAGGATCCAGCAGCAATGTACTCAGCTTCAGCAGTTGAGAGTGATATGCAGTTCTGCTTCTTCGAGGACCAACATACTAAGGATCGTCCGAGAAAATGACATGTGCCTGATGTTGACTTGCGGTCCACCCAATCACCAGCATAGTCAGAGTCTGTATATCCAATGAGATCAAAGGAAGAGCCCATGGGATACCATAATCCAAGTGTTGGTGTGTGAGCTAGATATCGAAGAATATGCTTCACAACCTTATGATGTGATTCCTTCGGTGTAGCTTGAAATCGGGCACACATGCAAACACTAATCATAATATCCGGCCTAGATGCACATAGGTACAATAAAGAGCCAATCATGGAGCGTTATACCTTTTGATCAAAGTCTTTACCATTTTCATCAGTGCATAGATGGCCATTTGTAGGCATATGGATTTTTACACCTTTGCAATCTTGCATGTCGAATTTCCTCAATACATCCTCGAGGTATTTCTCCTGATATGTGAATATGCCATTGTATTGTTTACGAATTTGAAGACCTAAAAAGAATATCGATTCTCCCAACATAGACATTTGATATTATTCACTCATCATATAGGCAAATTTGTCACTGTAACGTTGGTTAGTACAGCCAAAGATAATATCATCAACATATATTTGGCACCTGAATAATTCATCATCATATGCTTTGGTGAAAAGAGTTGGATCAAGTGAACCAGGTTTGAAACCTTTCTTCATGAGGAATTCGTTCAGTGTGTCATATCACAACCGAGGTGCTTGCTTGAGGCCATAGAGGGCCTTGTTGAGTCTGTAGACGTGATCTGGAAATTTTGGATCCTCAAAACCTGGTGGTTGAGCAACATATACTTCTTCCTCAAGCTTACCATTGAGGAATGCACTTTTCACATCCATTTGATGTAAGATGATATTATGATGGTTAGTGTAAGCAAGCAATATGCGAATAGCCTCAAGTCTAGCAACAGGTGCAAAAGTTTCATCAAAATCAATTCCTTCAACCTGTGTGTAGCCTTGAGCTACAAGATGAGCCTTATTCCTCACCACAAGGCCGTCTTCATCTTGTTTGTTGCGATAGATCCATTTGGTACCGATGATGTTATGCTTGCTTGGCTCTGGTCGCTTGACAAGCTCCCACACATTGTTGAGCTCGAATTGATGCAATTCATCTTGCATGGCTTGAATCCACTCAGATTCCATGAATGCTTCATCAACTTTGGTGGGCTCTGTGATAGAGACAAATGCAAAATGCCCACAAAAGTTAGATAAGTGTGAAGCTTTTGAGCGTGTGAGAGGACCTGGTGCGTTGATGTTGCTGATGATTTTCTCGATCTACACTTTGTTTCCAATGTGAGGATGTGCGGGTTAACGACTTTGCTTAGGTCCAACAATTTCTTCAGGACCATTTTCTTCAGTAGCACCAGCGTGATTTTCTTCATGATCCGGAATGACTTCTTCAGCATATTCTTCGGTAGGGATGATATCCTCAGTAGCTTTGAACTTGATGGATTCCTTAGGTGACATTTCATCTAGCACAGGAGGTAGGTGCTCTCTTTGCGAGCCATTAGTTTCATCAAACCGCACATCTACAGTTTCAACAATCTTGTGATGATTGAGATTGAAGACTCTGTAGGTGTGCGAGTCCATTACGTAACCAATAATAAAACCCTCATGTGCTTTTGGTGCAAATCTAGAGTGATGGTGAGGATGTCTAATCCAGCATTTAGCACCGAAGACTTTGAAATAACTTACATTGGGTTTCTTGTCAGTGAGGAGTTCATATGAGGTCTTTGTGAAGAATTTATGAAGATATACCCTGTTGATGATGTGGCACACAGTATTAATGGCTTCAGGCCAGAAGCGCTGAGGTGTCTTTTATTCATCAAGCATGGTGCGAGCCATCTCAATAAGAGTTCTGTTCTTGCGCTCCACGATGCCATTCTGCTGAGGAGTATAGGGAGCAGACAACTCATGAGTAATACCAAGTATATCAAGATATTCATCAAGACCAGTGTTCTTGAACTCAGTTCCATTATCACTCCTGATATGCTTGATCTTCACACTGAAGTTAGTATAAGCCCTTGAGGAAAATCGTCTAAAGACTTCCTGCACTTCATTTTTGTAAGTGATGATATGCACCCATGTGTAACGAGAATAGTCATCAACTATGACAAAGCCATATAATGATGCAGAACTAGAGAACATGGCATAATGAGTAGGGCCAAAGAGATCCATATGAAGTAATTCAAAGGGACGAAAAGTGGTCATGATAGTCTTCGAGGGATGCTTGGCTTTGGTGATCTTTCCAGCCTCACAAGCCCCACAAAGATGATCTTTGAGGAATTTGACACCCTCGATGCCAATGACATGCTTCTTCTTCGCGAGTGTATGCAAGTTCCTCATCCCGGCATGACCGAGTCGTCGATACCATAGCCATCATTCTGAAGCTTTTGCAAGTAGACATGTGGCAGGCTGTGGTCCTGCAGAGAAATCAACAATGTACAAGTCTCCTTTCCTAAAGCCTTCGAAGACTTTGGAGTTGTCAGATTCCATCAGCACAATGCAACGATATTTGCCAAAGACGACAACCATATCAAGATCACAAAGCATTGAGACACACATGAGGTTGAATCCTAAGGACTCGACAAGCATGACTTTGTCCATGTGTCTATCCTTTGAGATCGCAACCGTACCTACCCAATACCTTGCTTTTGCCTTTGTCAGTGTAGGTGATATGCTTCAGATGAGATGGTGAAAAATCTGTGTCCATCAACAAGTTCCAGTCACCGGTCATGTGGTTTGTGGATCCACTATCAAGGACCCACTTAGTAGCTTTAGGTTGTTCATCCTGCAAATGAATTAGTGCAACTTGCAAACCCATATACTTCATCAGTGAAGAATATGATATCAATTTCATCAACATCAATAGTAATATGAGGACGTGAGAAATGAGGGATTCATTTCTTCATGATTAGCTTGCGTCCATTCAAGCACATTCAGGTCTCCAGCAAATTCTTCAGACGATTAAGTTCGTCTGGAGAGCTGACCTTGCATAAGAGATTAGTTCTTTTTCTGCACCACCCACATCTGGAGGGGTGGCAAAGAATTCATCATTCTTCGAGCTCCATAAGAAAAAGATGGCATTGAAGCTAGTGCACTTAGTTTCAGAGAAGAGTGGTTAGGATAAGCATATGAATAAGCAGAGAAACTCTTCGAGGACTTATGAACATAATGGTTTGAAGAATAATGCACATATTCATAGACTTTAGCCTTTCCCTGCGAAACAGAGGTGTTAGCACGATGATGTTCATATGAGGATTTTGATCCATGTGAAGAATTTGATCCATATGAAGAATTTGATCTGGGGTTCCTTTTCTTCATAGGTGGAGTCATGATGACATTTACCTGAAGATTTTCAAGGTACCTTTTGGGAACCCATATTTTCTTCATAGGGGAACCTTTCCTGCAGTTAGTTCCAACATATCGAGCAAATAATTCACCATTCTGATTCTTAAACATTTTATAGTTGGAGTCAAATGACTCAGTAGAGGAATATGAAGAATCACAAGTAAAGCCAGATAGAGTGCATGGATCTACAGGAGGTCCATTCGCAGCAACCCATGAGGTTTTGGGATACTGCTCAGGTTTCTAGTAGGTCCCATCAGCATTGAGTTTCCTCTCAAAGGCAATACCCTCTTTCCAAGGGTTCCTGTTCAAGATCTGCTTTTTGAGCACATCACATAGAGTCTGATGCCCTTTGAGGATTTTGTAAATGCCTGTCACATACAATTCCTTCAACCCTGCATTAACGTCTGTGATTCTTGTGGTATCCTCAGATGAGGAATTTGTGACCACAGAGACAGTTGAAGAATTTGCAGCAATAGAAGCATTTGAACATTCAGGTGATGAACTAGCAAATTCATTCTCAATGCATTTTAGACATGGTGGAATAAATTCTTCCCGAGCGAAACTAATTTGTTGAGCAAGCAATGAATAGTTTTCCTTCTGAAGATCTTCATAACTCACTTTTAACTTCTCAAGATATTGCTTTTCTGAAGAAATTCATAAGAAAGCTTCCCATGATCAGTTAAGAGAGTGTTATGATGATCTTGAAGGTTTTTAAACTTAGACTGAAGTTTTTGAAGACTATCAGTCAAAGCCTTAGTTCGATTCAGTTCCTCACCCAACATATCATCACTTTCATCAAGCATCATTTGAACTCTTTCAAGAGCTCTTTGTTGTTTAGTGGCAAGGGAAGCAAGTTTGACATAGCTGGGTCCAAATTCATCACCCGATTCATCATCACTAGATTCGGATAGGTAGCATTCGGTTACCTTGGCACCCTTTGCCATAAGGATTGGTGCACTGGATGATGATTTAGGTGTGAAAGTCATCTCCTTGAGTGATTCCTTGAAATCCTCAAACCAAGGATCATGGCGAGTACGATGGCCTTCGTAGACTTCAGATAGTCCGTCCCAGATAAGCTTAGCATTGTTGAGATGCATGATGTTCCTGAACTGATTTTGGGACAGACAGGAGCAGATGACATACTTCGCCATGAGGTTGAGTAGAGTGTACTTGCGAATATCATCAGCCTCCGCCATCTTGCATAGATCAGTAAGACCAATCTCAGTGACGGTCCACAGTTTGATGTTCATCGCCATGAGTCGCTTCTTCATCATGGCCTTCCACTTGGGATACTCATGACCATCAAAGATGGGGCAAGACACTTTCCTCATTCCTGCAATTGACATAACTAAAACTCCAGGTGGTTAAACAAAAATCACAGAGAACAAGGGAGTACCTTTCTTTGATACCAATTGAAAGTGCGTTAAGTCGACTAGAGGGGGTGAATAGGAGATTTTTACAAATTCGTCACTGAGGAATTTCAGGGTGAGGAAATTCCTAAGTCACGAACAACTAGCAGCGGAATAAGTACTCAGGAATAAGCATCACAGAGCAACAACATAGTCATCATGATGAATTGAAAGACGGGCACAGAGTATGGAAGCGTAAACATAGGATAAGCAGGCTAAAAAAATGTGACTGAAGAAATAGGGTTGAGGAAATAGAGAAAATCTTCAGTTAAAGTCTTCAAATAGTAATGATCAGGTTCATAAACACATGAATGAGGAAATGAAAGGGTTGAGGAAATAGAACCAGTAGGCTTGGTGAAGATAATGATTTGGTAGACCAGTTCCAACTGTTGTGACAGTTGTACGTCTGGTTGGAGTGGCTGAGTATTTAAACTCGAGGACACACAGTCCTCACCGTATTCTCCTTGAGCTAAGATCACACAGACCTCGCCCAACACTCGTGGTAAGTCTTCACAGGTGACTTCCAAACCTTCACAGACTTGGTCACTCGGCGATCCACAATTCCTATTGGATGCTCAGATCATGACGCCTAACCGTCTGGAGGATACACAGTCCTCAAAGGTAACAAGCGTCGGTTCGATGCAGGAACAATCTCTTCAGTGATGCTCAATCACTTTGGGTTTGTAGGTTTGGTTTTGGGATTTGGGTTTTCCTCACTTGATGATTTTCGCTCAAAGTCCTCTGAGGATGGGATGCTCTCAAATGACAAGTGTCAGTTTCTCTTGGAGCAGGCAACCAGCTAGTGGTTGTAGGGGGCAGCTATTTATAGCATAGGGAGCAGCCCGACATGATAAGACATAAATGCCCTTCAAGGATATGACCATAAGATGGTAGGATATTTTGGACAGCTGGCGCGTATCACATCAATGGTCGGATTTGAGGTTCGGATTCCTCAGGGATATCATGTTCCTCACTGTGTAGGCAACCCGCAATGGCGAATTCCTAACTCCTCGGTCAGGACAAATTCCTCACAGACCAGAAGATCTTCGTCTCTATCACTAAAGAAATTGGTTGAACTGATATGATATTTCCAATGGCTTCACTCAAAAGGATTGGGTAGGTATAGGATTTTGAGATGAGCATCACATGGAAATCAGTTTCCTTAGTATTACCTCGACCCCCTTTAACAGTACGGTGTTTCCTATGACTCAAGAAAGAGAAAATGAAACTACGAAAACAAAAGTCTTCACGCTTCATAATCCTCGCATGAATATCCAAGTCTTCAAGGTGGCACCAATTTCTTCACTTTCAAAGTCTTCAGGAGAACCAAAGTCTTCAGGTGAAGACATTCATTTTTAGGGGTCGACAATCACTGTAAATATAAAACTCCTCATCGACTTATAGAGCCTCTGTACAATCACAAACATATTAGTCCCTTAACCTATAAGTCTTCAATATACTAAAATCACTAAAGGGCACTAGATGAACTTACAACTATGACTCCCCCAAAAGTCGGGATGAGACTCCGGACGAAAAATAAAAATAAAAATAAAAAATAGGCCAAAAAAAGGAGAAGACCCAAAAAATAAAAAAATAAAATAATCAGAGAAAAAGAGAGAAGGGGCAATGCTACTATCCTTTTATCACACTTGTGCTTCAAAGTAGCACGATGATCTTCATGATAGAAAGTCTGCTATGTTGTCACATTCATATACTAGAGGGAATTTTTCATTATAGAACTTGGCTTGTATATTCCAATGATGGGCTTCCTCAAATTTCCATAGGTCTTCATGAGCAAGCGAGTTGGATGCACACCCACTTATTTTCTTTTTGAGCTTTCATACACTTATAACTCTAGTGCATCTGTTGCATGGCAATCCCTACTCACTCACATTGATATCTATTGATGGGCATCTCCATAGCCCATTTATACACCTAGTTGATGTGAGACTATCTTCTCCTTTTTGTCTTCTCCACAACCACCATTTTATTCCACTATAGTGCTATGTCCATGGCTGATGCTCATGTATTGTGTGAAAGTTGAAAAAGACTGAGAATACTAAAGTATGAAACAATTGCTTGGCTGAAACCGGGGTTGTGCATGATTTAAATATTTTGTGTGATGAAGATAGAGCATATCCAGACTATATGATTTTGTAAGGATAGCTTTCTTTGGCAATGTTATTTTGAGAAGACATGATTGCTTTGTTAGTATGCTTGAAGTATTATTGTTCTTATGTCAATATTAAACTGTTCTTTTGAATCTTATGGGTCTGAATATTCTTGCCACAATAAAGACAAATTATATTGATAAATATGTTAGGTAGCATTCCACATCAAAAATTCTGTTTTTATCATTCACCTACTCGAGGACGAGCAGGAATTAAGCTTGGGGATGCTGATATGTCTCCAGCGTATCTGTAATTTTTGATGTATTCATGCCATGTTTACAATTTTTTACATGATTTTGGTATGATTTGGTTAGAACTAACCCGGACTGACGTTGTTTTCAGTTTAACTACGATGGTGTTATTTTCATGCAGAAATAAAAGTTCACGAAATGCGCTGAAAATCAACGAAGATTTTTTTGGAAAATATAAAAAATAATGGAACGAAAAGTTATCAGAGGGGAGTCCCGTGGGCCCCACGAGGGTGGAGGGCGCCCCCACCCCCCTGGGACACGCCCCTATGCCTCGTGGTCTCTCCGTGGGCCCTCCTGACTTGTTCTTGACGCCAACCTCTCCTATAAATCCCCAAACCTCTAGAAAATAACCTAGATCGGGAGTTCCACCGCCCCAAGCCTCTATGGCCACAAAAAATCTCTCGGGACCCTGTTTCGGCACCCTGTCGGAGGGGGGATCCATCACCGGTGGCCATCTTCATCATCCCGGCGCTCTCCATGATGAGGAGGGAGTAGTTCACCCTCGGGGCTGAGGGTATGTACCAGTAGCTATGTGTTTGATCTCTCTCTTTCTCGTGCTCTATATTTAGCACGATCTTTATGTACCACGAGCTTTGCTATTATAGTTGGATCTTATGATGTTTCTCCCCCTCTACTCTATTGTAATGGATTGAGTTTTCCCTTTGAAGTTATCTTATCGGATTGAGTCTTTAAGGATTTGAGAACACTTGATGTATATCTTGCGTGGGATATCCGTGGTGACAATGGAGTATTCTATTGATTCACTTGATGTATGTTTTGGTGATCAACTTGCGGGTCCGTGACCTTGGGAATCTATGCATAGGGGTTGGCACACATTTTTGTCTTCACTCTCCGGTAGAAACTTTGGGCACTCTATGAAGTACTTTGTGTTGGTTTGAATAGATGAATCTGAGATTGTGTGATGCATATCATATAATCATACCCACCTATACTTGAGGTGACATTGGAGTATCTAGTTGACATTAGGGTTTTGGTTGATGTGTGTCTTACTACCAACTCTAGGGTTGTTTGTGACAATTATAGGAATAACTCAATAGATTGATCGGAAAGAATAAATTTGAGGTGGTTTCGTACCCTACAATAATCTTTTCGTTTGTTCTCCGCTATTCGTGACTTTGGAGTGACTCTTTATTGCTTGTTGAGGGATAGTTATATGATCCAATTATGCTATTATTGTTGAGAGAACTTGCACTAGTGAAAGTATGAACCCTAGGCCTTGTTTTGAAGCATTGCAATAACGTTTGTGGTCACTTTTATCATTAGTTACCTTGCTATTTTTACATTTTCAGATTACAAAAACCTATATCTACCATCCATATTGCACCTGTATCACCATATCTTCGCCGAACTAGTGCACCTATACAATTTGTGATTGTATTGGGTGTGTTGGGGATACAAGAGACTCTTTGTTATTTGGTTGCAGGGTTGTTTGAGATAGACCATCTTCATCCTACGCCTCCCACAGATTGATAAACCTTAGGTCATCCACTTGAGGGAAATTTGTGATTGTCCTACAAACCTCTGCACTTGGAGGCCCAACAAGTCTACGAGAAGAAGGTTATGTAGTAGACATCAGTAGACAGTAATTTCCATCTCGCAAACACTTGAGTCGGGAAGCCGACAAATGATAGTGGGTGATTTGACGCTTTGTTGAAAATTTGGGAGAATTAGCATTCATGTTTACCCTGGGCCCTGGCAACTAAATTCAAATCCAATTTGTATTCGATTACGAATATCCATACATCATTCTACGTTTTCTTATTTGTTTGTTCAAAACCACGACAAAGATTTATTCCACCTTTATATATGATTATGATGTAGAAATGTCGTGATCTTTGAATTCAGTAGGTTGGATACACTTTGAGTCAAACAGTTATTTCATCCAATACAATATGCTCACACGAAAAACAGTTCACCTTATGTCAAACATACAAGTACTGAGGATTACCTCACCTAAAAAATCCAGATCATTACAACACATGGACAACATAGGGGGTCTTACAACATAATCCATTCAGAGACAGGACAACATGCAAGTATAATAATCTAATGACAATTTCAACTGGTATCTAAAGAAGAACTGGGATTACCCTAGGCTTCAGATAGCAGAAGCAGCAGGAATTCCTCCGTCTTCAAATGCAACATTCTTACTTCCTCCAATTCTTGGGTTGCTTGCATAATACGTGCAGCTAATTGCATAATTTCCAGAATCAAAACCAAGATTACCTCATTCATGGCAGCCATAACATCTCTTTATGCCTCTAGTAGAGCCTCAAGAACTATAATATATGAGCTTAGACTGCTCTCTGTCGGTGTTGCCTCTTAACTGCTACCATCTGGTAACATGGATGGCGCACTGCTTCCACAAATAGATTTTGGGGTTGTACATTGTGTCCTAGTGTAAACGGCACCCGAAAGGTTTTCGCTGGACATAAGTAAGAGATAGTTATCGCATGATCCATGCAGTAAGCTTACATGGTAAACGACATACAAATTGTTGCCGAGCATGGCAAGCTATTTTTAAATGGTTTGAAGCAGCATCAGCCGAAAAGAAATTAATATGGTAGGATGAAACTAGGGATGTAAGTGGCAAATAAACGGCATCCGCCAGTCCCATCTAGTTAGTTTTTGCTAGCTCCCTAATTCATTTTCCTCAAAAACCAAAAACTCTTTTGAACTATCATACCACTAGTGGACTTTAATCAGGATTAAACGGGACTCTGTTGACATCCCTAGTTGAAAGGGAGTGTACCACCGCTATATTTAAGTTGCCAAGGCATCTAAGCAGTTGAAATAATATGAGAAAGCACTTAACAATGTGGCCTCATATAAACTATGAAGACAGTCTTGTGTTGAAGTTCATAGGAAAAGTTAAGGAGTCAAATAAACTAGGCATGTATTTCTTTACGATAGTACATCGCGCACTGCTTACATATTGGCCAACTCACGTATAGCCTAACTGTTGGGGAACGTAGTAATAATTCAAAAAAAATCCTACGTGTCACCAAGATAAATCTAGGAGATTCTAGCAATGAGAGAGAGAGGGAGTGCATCTTCATACCCTTGAAGATCGCAAAGAGGAAGCGTTACAAGAACGCGGATGATGGAGTCATACTCGCGGCAATTCAAATTGCGGAAGATCCAATTCAAGCGCCAAACAGATGGTGCCTCCGCGTTCAACACACATACAGCCCGGGAACATCTCCTCCTTCTTCATCCAGCAAGGGGGAAGGAGAGGTTGAGGGTGAACTCCGGCAGCACGACGGCATGGTGGTGGTGGAGCTCGTGGTTCTGTGGCAGGGCTTCGCCCAACACTACGGAGGAGGAGGAGGTGTAGGAGGGGGGAGGGCTGCGCCAGGGGAAGGGGTGCGGCTGTCCTCCCACCCCCACTCTATTTATAGGGTGAAGGGGAGAGGGGGCCATCCCCCCTAGATGCATCTAGAGGGGGGCGGCCAAGGGGTGGACTTGCCCCCAAGCAAGGTGGGAGGCGCACCCACCCCTAGGGTTTTCAACCCTAGGAGCCTTGGGCCCTTGCGGGGCGCACCAGCCCACTAGGGGGCTTGATCCCACCCATACTCAACCCATTTGGTCCCCCGGGCAGGTGGCCCCACCCGGTGGTCCCCCGAACACCTTTCGGTGGTCCAGGTACAATACCGATAACCCCCGAAACCTTTTCGATGATTGAAACTGGACTTCCCATATATAAATATTCACCTCCGGACCATTCTGGAACTCCCCGTGACATCCGGAATCTCATACGGGACTCTGAACAAATTTTGGTAACCACATACAATTTCCCATTACAACTCTAGCGCCACCTAACCTTAAGTGTGTAGACCCTACGGGTTCGGGAACATGCAGACATGACCGAGACATCTCTCCGGCCAATAACCAATAACGGGATCTGGATACCCATATTTGCTCACACATGTTCCACGATGATATCATCAGATGAACCACGATGTCGGGGATTTAATCATTCCCGTATACATTTCCCTTTGTCTATCGGTATGTTATTTGCCCGAGATTTGATCATCGGTATCCCTGTAACTCGTTCAATCTCGTTACTGGCAAGTCTCTTTACTCGTTCCGTAATGCATGATCCTGTGGCTAAATCCTTAGTCATGTTGAGCTCATTATGATGATGCATTATCGAGTGGGCCTAGAGATACCTCTCCATCATACGGAGTGACAAATCCCAGCCTCAATTCGTGCCAACCCAACAGACACGTTCGAAGATACCTGTAGTGCACCTTTATAGTCACCCGGTTATGTTGTGAAGTTTAATACACCCAAATCATTCCTACGGCATCCGGGAGTTGCACAATCTTATGGTCTATGGAAAGATACTTGACATTAGAAAAGCTCTAGGAAACGAACTATACGATCTTTGTGGTATGCTTAGGATTGGGTCTTGTCCATCACATCATTCTCCTAATGATTTGATCTCGTTATCAATGACATCCAATGTCCATGGTTAGGAAACCATAACCATCTAGTGATCAACGGGCTAGTCAACTAGAGGCTCACTAGGGACATGTTGTGGTCTATGTATTCACACATGTATTATGGTTTCCAGTTAATACAATTATAGCATGAACAATAGACAATTATCATTTACAAGGAAATATAATAATAACATTTTATTATTGCCTCTAGGGCATATTTCCAATAGTCTCCCACTTGCAGTAGAGTCAATAATCTAGTTACATTGTGATGAATTGGACATCCATAGAGTTCTGGTGTTGATCATGTTTTGCTCGTGGAAGAGGTTTAGTCAACGGATCTATGGCATTCAGATCCGTATGCACTTTACAAATATCTATGTATCCATCTTGAATATATTCACGAATGGAGTTGAAGCGATGCTTGATGTGCCTGGTCTTCTTCTGACATCTAGGCTCCTTGGCAAGGGCAATAGCTCCAGTGTTGTCACAGAAGAGAGTCATCGGGCCCGATGCATTGGGAATCACTCCTATGTCGATGTCACAACCCTAGAGTTGCTTGACAGTAGTTGCATTAAGGCATTCATGTCATCATGTTAATTTCCATGAAAATTGAAATGGGGATTTGTGAAACCCTCAGAATCATTTTGGAAATGACCTAAATAAAAATCGCTCCAAAAGGGTCCAAGAAAATGCTCATGTGGCCCTCTGGAAATATTGGACAGAGTTAACAATCTAACCAATATTTTAGGATCTCATAAGTATTTATTTTGGGCATTTGGAATTATCTGATAAATATTTGCTTTGGATATATATTATTATATACATAAAATGTTGTCCAAAAATTATGCCTTTTGTTGAGGAGCTCCGGAGTAATATAGTAAGCTCCTGCAAAAATTGGCATAATTAATTAAATTGGTTTAGTATTTTAAATAAACCAAAACAAATGTCGAATATAGAAAACAGAAAACAATTAAGGAAAGAACAGAGGCTCACAGGCGTTACACGGCTCACTGCAGCCCACTGGCCCAGCCCTCCCATTTGGGCGGCCCAGCCCACCATTTGGGCGGTCGTCTCTAACCTCTGCCAAGGTGGCGAGGCGTGTCGGCGCAGCAGCACCGCCCGCGCGCGCCACCTCCACCCTGCCTGCCTGGCCTCCCGGCCCCCCTTGCGCTGCCACGCGCCTCCCGACCCCAGGCCTCTCACTCTCTCCCTCAACGCCCCCCTCTCTCTGCTCCCTCCCTCTCGCCGGGACAGGCGGCTCATCGCCGTCGTTCGCCCGAACCCGTGGCCACCGGCCCTCCCTTGCCTCGCCGACGTGCCCATGGCCTCCGCCTAGCCCCTCTCCTCCCTCCTCACCGAGTTCCCCGACGCCGGAGCACCCCGAGGCGCCGCCCCCACCATTTTCCCCTCTCGGACCCGCTGGTCGCCGTCGTAATTCACGGCTCCGGTGCCCACCCGAGCTCACCGACGGCCTCCTCGCAACCACGGTGAGCCCCCAAGCCGATCCCCCCCTTCTTCCCGACTCGATTGCCCCCCTAACCACCGTCTCCACTACGGCCGACCGCTCCTCACCGCCGGCCATGGCGCCGCCGCGGCCACAGCCCCCGCCGCCCGCGTCCGAGCCCATAAGCACGCTCAGCACACCTCCAGGGGCACATAGCACCCTTCGCCCTTCCCTCCCGTGCATCGTAGCGCCAACCCCGCACTTACCGAGCTCCGGCCGCCGCATAGTTCGCCGCCGGCGTAGATCCCGGCCGCCCCGAGCTCCAACTACCCCACCAAGAACCCCAGCGCGTCCCCAGCTCCCTGTAGGTCCCCTTCCCGCCCCTTTTGGTGGCCGGAATGGCCTATTGCACTTGCTCCGCCGCGTTCGACGTCGCCGGCGTCAAGCCGCCGGTGGCGATGACCTTTTTGACCGGGGTTTGACCACCCCGGGTCACTGACATGCGGGCCCCGCCCGGCTAACCACTCTAGTTAGGTTTAACCTAACTTAACTAACTCGGGTCAGTGCTAACTAACTAGATTAGTTTAGTTAGTCAGCGACGTGTGGCCCCACACGTCGGGGTTGACCTGGACCGCGCCCGTTGACCGCGTGACGTCACTGCGCGTCGGTCGACGCAATATATATTTTCTAGATTTAATTTAATTCAGTAAATTTCAGAAAATGTCCTAAACTTCTAAAAATCATATAAATTCAACCGTAACTTCGGATGGAAATAATTTATATATGAAAATGATCAGAAAAATATGAAGAATCTGTTTATGCCATGATCATGCATGTTTGAACAAGTTAACATCACTGAATAGGATGAATCATGATTAGGGTAACTTATGAAATAGCATTTTGAGTTGGAATTCAACCTTGTTTGAATTCCACTCCAACTAACTTGGATTATTATTGCATTAGGTGAATTCAGTACCTTAACATGATCAGGCATCATATATGTGCATTGCATTGATTGCGTTCTTTCTCGTTTGCGGTATTGTTCCTCCGGTGAGCGATGTCTGAAGCGATGATTATTCGATGACACCGATGAAGAACTATTATCTTGAAGTGCCGTGCAAGCAAAACCCCTTGTTCATTCGATATAATCCCACTCTCTCGCTCCTGCTCTATTTTATTGCATTAGGACAACAACGATTCAATGTTACTTGCTGCGGTAGCTGAACCCCTTGATCCTTTGCATGACCTGTCATTCCACAGTAATTAGATGAAACCCACTAGCATGAGTAGGAGTTGTTTGAGCCCATGTTGTGCCTGCTCAATTATGCTTGTTTGTCATGCCTGCTCTTGCTTAGAGTTGAGTCGGTCTGATTCATCGGGAATGAATTGGAATTGTTATGAACATGTCCTATTGTGTGTGAGCTAAGTGTGTGAACACGATTTGGTAAAGGTAGCGGTGAGAGGCCATGTAGGAGTACATGGTGGGTTGTCTCATTGCAGCCGTCCTCAGGAACTGAGTTCTGTGTTTGTGATCCATGAAACAGTTACTACCACGCATTGGGATCCTTAGTTGACCCTCTCGGCTTCTTAACCACCCTTGTCCACGGTCCGGGAGTTGCAAGTAGTTTCGGTGTTTGTAGCATCTTTGGGCACGCATAGCGCTGACCTTAGGGGTGGGTTGTGTTGCGGTAGGCACCGTGGCGGTGTACCGAGTGCCCGTTTGGTATCTCGGGAACCCTGCACACATCGTTCGGGGCTGTATGGGAAACCTCGGCCGGACTCCCTGCGGATGGAACCCGAATAGGCGATAAACCTGGACTAGGGATTTGAGTGTTTAGGTAGGCCGTGGCCGACACCCACGTTGGGCTTCCGCTTGAAGGTTGCGAGTACATGTCGTGTAAACGACGGTAAGTGGTGAGCGTGTGTGAAGAAGTACACCCTGCGGGGTTTAATATGATCTATTGAATAGCCGTGTCCACGGAGAAGGACTTCGGGTTACCTATATCGGTTCATAGACAAGTGAAAGTGGATACTCTAAAATGCGCAAGATAAGCATGAGTGCTATGGATGGCGTTCTCGTAGGGAGGCGGGAGCGGATCCATAGTGGTGTATTGCCATGGTGAATATGTGGACTCGTAGCGCCACCTCAAAAGAGTTACTTGCGCAATGTAGTTCGGGATAGCCACCGAGTCAAAGCTGGCTTGCTGCGGTCAAACTCCACCATCCCCTTTTGATAATGATGCATATGTAGCTAGTTACGATGTAAGTCTTGCTGAGTATAATTGTACTCACGTTTGCTTATTTTATGTTTTGCGAGAGGCGTCGGTCTCGCTAGTAGTTCCACGTGGACTTGACGTTTAGCTTGTTACCTCAGCTACGATCTTGTGCCCCGGCAGATATGGTAGATAGTCGGGCTTCTCAGCCTTTTTCATTTATAGTTATCTGTACCTGGACATGTTTAGCTTCCGCTTGTGTTTTGACTTGTATGCTCTCGAGTGTTGGGTCATGAGACCCTGTTTGTAATATCTCGCTCTTGGAGCCTAATGAATAATATTCGAGTCGTAGAGTTATGTTGTGATGCCACGTCGTATTTACACATATTGAGCATATTGTGTGTATGTTTGAAATGCTTGGTATGTGTGGGATCCGACAAACTAGTTGTTTATCCTTGGCAGCCTCTCATATGGGGAAATGTAGTCTCGTGCCTCCGAGCGATAGTAGTCCGCTTCTGCCCGGTTCACGGAGTCCTGCTAGCCCAGCACTACTGCTTGGACACTTGACTGGCGGCATGTGATTCATTTCGTTCCTATGTCATCCCTTCGGGAAATGTCACGCGGTGATACTTGGAGTCCTGCCTAGCCTGCTACAGCCCGAATACGGAGTCCTGTTAGCCAGTGCTACAGCCCAAGTTCATACGTTGATGACCGACATGCTCAAGTGTTTCATGTATGCCTGTCCCCATAGGTTAGTGCCGCTTTGGGTTCACGACTAGCCATGTCGGCCGGGTTCTTTGTCATGTGGATGCTAGCGACACTATCATATCGTGAGCCAAAAGGCGCAAGCGGTCCCGGGCCATGGTAAGGCGACACCGTGGGAATACCGTGCGTGAGGCCACAAAGTGATATGAGGTGTTACCAGCTAGGTCGATATGACTTAGAATCGGGTCTGACAGCGTTGGTATCGAGCCTGATTGCTCAGAGGATTACCAAGCCAAACTGGTGAAGTTGTGTCTAGAAATGCTTTAGTTATATAAGGGAATTGATTGTGGAAGGGCGTAAGGCTCTTTTTACTCCTTATACCTCATGACCTTCTGATCTGAGTCATCCTCTTCTCTTCTACGGGGTTTAAGAACTAGGCTTCTCATCTATCTATCAGGATGACGTGTTACTAATCCATAGACCTGTAAGATTGTTGGTTTTAATCCCCAGTTCAGTTCCTACTATTTCCGTATGATAACTGTTGATCCCAGGATCTTGTTATGATGTTGTTGAGTGGTTATGCCACCATTTTCTGCAGGATGTCTCAAATCATTTTGAGCATTTACAGCCGTTATGCTGTCCGAGTCATCCCAGGTCTCTAAACAGTCTGATGCATTTGCAAATTCTTTCCTTCCGTTCCCGATGACCTTTGGTCGGAATAAGCACACTAATCGGTAAGTTGAGGTACTTTGTTGCCTCGACATATATGTTGGAACTATTATTATGACCCTAGGTGTTTAGGAAGTCACCTAGCAATTTAGCTATGCTTTTGTATCCCCAGTGTGATGATTCTGGCCATCATTTTCGAAAGCATCCCGTGATGCCGTTTAGTAGTAGGCATTCTACTCCTGGGTTGCTGAACCCGAGATTCATCCTACTTCATGTTGTTAGTATTTACTAGTGCCTTTAGGATATTAGTAACCTTGCGATAGTCCTCGAAGTCCGTGGTATTCTCCTTCTTCCAAATACCATGAACTAATTATGGCAGAAGTTCTTTTGAACCAAAAGATCACAACTAGAGTGCTCTTGAGGAGTTCTCCATTCATAATTGTGAATCTGCCAGTTCTACCTTTCTGCATGGGTTACCCGGAAGAAATGTTGAGCTTGCTCGACATACTAATCTGTGCATCCACAACTCAGAAAATTATATGTTCCTTTGAGTTGTTCTCTTAGATGCCTTCTGACCTTCATCTATCAATTGATAGCCAAGGGCATGTGTGCATTTGTGTTCATCGATGCATTTTATCCTTGTGGTCCGTCAAGTCATTCTATTCCGGAATGACTAGGAGAAACAAACTCCAGTACCTCATCCATTTCTAGGATTGGGTCAAAGTAGTTGTATCCCGCAGATCAAAATGCCAATTCAGCTTTTGATTCTGTTCCACTCTGAAGTATTGCCATCTTATGTCAAGAATGTCATGGGAATTGCACAACCTCCTAGGAATTCTTGATGCAGTGATACTTCTCGCCATCATTATTCATTCCCCGGTTCCGTGTTGATGCAACCGGAATGCCGACAAGTGAATTGTGATGTGTGAAATCAATACCCCGAGCAACTCGTTGCTTGGTAGTAAATGGACGATATTCTCATTCTTAGCGTGTTGGTTGTCAAACCATTATCCTAAGATTGATCGTGCTACCTAGTCCTTAGTTCTGGTGCACTCTTCGATCTATGAGTTAGGATCCTGTCAAGTCCTCACTCGTTCAATCTTATCGTCTTGCCTCAAAAGCAAGATTGTTCTCGAGCTTAGTAACATACCGGTGGTTCGTGACTTTCCAATTATCTTCTTGGAAGTGTTACCGGATTGTTTCCTGACTGTTATGTTGGGCTCGTGATCACGTTGGTTTCTTGTGAACCACCCTTCTCCAAGAATCTGTGTTGGATACCCCTGAGCTAGTCGGTTAAGCTAGATAATAACTTGGAGAGTTGGAAGATAAAAGCTTGCCTAACTTAGTTCGATCCAAAGGGATATTCTTGTGTAGTGTGTGTTGAAGAAAGATGATATCTTCATCGATTGGTCCCTGTGATCAGTTGTTGGACCTATTGTCCTACCAATTCTTTGATTTGAGTATGGGCCATTGTCAAGTCAAATCAGAACCAACGATATTCGTAATGTTGTCTTACTCGTGGTTGATCCTTCGAGCATACACCATTACCTCTTTTGGTCTGACCAATACTATCACGTGTTCACATGATGGTGGAAGTCCAGTGATATGGAAATTCCGATGAGTTGCTGTTGAGCCCATCAGTAGCATTTTGTCTCCCCCATGAGTAATGTTGAGCATCAACCTAGTATTGGAAATTTGTGTAAGCATTCTTCGTGTTTCGTTCATGAAGCATATGTTTGGGATGAAAGTAGTGACTTCCTCTAATTCATGTGCATCTGGTGTAAGTGCCGCCATGAATTTGAGAAAGGTTTGTTTTGTTCCTTTGGAATCATCCCAAGTCAGTCATGCACGTGCGAAGTATTCTATGGTCTGGTAGACTGATCATCTTCATTCCATATGGATTCCATAGCACACCAAGCCACTGATTGATTTGATCAAGGGAAAGGAGTTCTTTCATAAGAGCCAATCATGACTAATGTTAAGACTTCGTTATCCTCGATGATGGTTCCCAACCTGAACTCGGTAGCATTCTATTATAAGACTACTACGTGGCCATGTTTGTCTGGGACAATGTGTTCACAGGTTTGTAGCAGAACCAGCTCATGTTTTGGAGCTTGCTATCGTAGTTCATGTCCCGAGAATCTCGCAACGCCATCTCGTCGAATTGTGTTGCAACTCTTCCTTTTCAGACATGATAAGTCTGAAATATCCTAACACCAACCAGATCTGAATCTCAGGCAGATATGATGGTGGGAACATTCGAACAGTTGCATTTCGTTCCAAGCTTGCACCGTCCTTGTGCTATCTCGCTATAGACTGTCTTCTTAGCAATTCTTGTCCAGGTTTATCTTCAACAGTGGACTTACCATGGGTCCCCCCCCCCCACCTTCGATGATAAGCAAATCATCCATTGCGTTGTCTTCAACAAGGTAGTCCACATCATCCATTCTAGTCCGGGTATACCATTTCTTTGCACTCCACCAAATGATCGCTTGTGATTGCCTTTGGCTGGCATAAGGAGTTCCAATGATCTATGGATCAAAAGTAATTCTTTTTGCCACTTAAGGGAATAGTTCTTGCGCCACCTTTCTCGAGGTGTCCCGTTACGGAATCATGATAAATATTTCCTCGCCACCATGATACCATCCACCATCTTCCTAAAGCGTGGAATTATTGCCACTAATCAAACTTCGTTGTTGTTCTTCCATCCCCCTCGATGCATTCTGTGTCTCAACTCGGGATGTGACACCGTCTCAGTCCGTGAGTTGATCATGTTTACCTGATCTTCTTTAAGATCGAATCATGTAGGGTTTCCCCTTCTTTCTGTTGTCGAGTCGGGTGAAGATCTCGAAGACGTCAAGATCAAGAAGATGGAGTGAACCAACATCTTCGAGGAAGGCAATTGGATCATGGGAATTGTAATAGTTTGTGACCTCCCTTTTCCTCTTACCTCACGTCTTGAATCTCGGGGCGAGATTCTTGTTTAGTGGGGGTGAGTTGTCACAACCCTAGAGTTGCTTGACAGTAGTTGCATTAAGGCATTCATGTCATCATGTTAATTTCCATGAAAATTGAAATGGGGATTTGTGAAACCCTCAGAATCATTTTGGAAATGACCTAAATAAAAATCGCTCCAAAAGGGTCCAAGAAAATGCTCATGTGGCCCTCTGGAAATATTGGACAGAGTTAACAATCTAACCAATATTTTTAGGATCTCATAAGTATTTATTTTGGGCATTTGGAATTATCTGATAAATATTTGCTTTGGATATATATTATTATATACATAAAATGTTGTCCAAAATTATGCCTTTTGTTGAGGAGCTCCGGAGTAATATAGTAAGCTCCTGCAAAAATTGGCATAATTAATTAAATTGGTTTAGTATTTTAAATAAACCAAAACAAATGTCGAATATAGAAAACAGAAAACAATTAAGGAAAGAACAGAGGCTCACACAGGCGTTACAGCTCACCTGCAGCCCACCTGGCCCAGCCCCTCCCATTTGGGCCGGCCCAGCCCACCGGCTGAGCGGTCGTCTCTAACCTCTGCCAAGAGGGGGAGGCGTGTCGGCTGCGCAGCACCGCGCGCGCCACCTCCACCTCCACCCTGCCTGGCCTCCCCGACCCCCTTGCGCTGCCACGCGCCTCCCGACCCCAGGCCTCTCACTCTCTCCCTCAGCCCCCCCTCTCTCTGCTCCCTCCCTCTCGCCGGGACAGGCCAGCTCGTCGCCGTCGTTCGCCGAACCCGTGGCCACCGGCCCTCCCTTGCCTCGCCGACGTGCCCATGGCCTCCGCCTAGCCCCTCTCCTCCCTCCTCACCGAGTTCCCCGACGCCGGAGCACCCCGAGGCGCCGCCCCACCATTTTCCCTCTCGGACCCTTGGTCGCCGCCGTAATTCACGGCTCCGGTGCCACCCGAGCTCACCGACGGCCTCCTCGCAACCACGGTGAGCCCCAAGCCGATCCCCCTTCTTCCCGACTCGATTGCCCCCTAACCACCGTCTCCACTACGGCCGACCGCTCCTCACGCCCGGCCATGGCGCGCCTTGTGCCATTGCCCCGCCCGCGTCCGAGCCCATAAGCACGCTCAGCACACCTCCAGGGGCACATAGCACCCTTCGCCCTTCCCTCCCGTGCATCGTAGCGCCAACCCCGCACTTACCGAGCTCCGGCCGCCGCATAGTTCGCCGCCGGCGTAGATCCCGGCCGCCCCGAGCTCCAACTACCCCACCAAGAACCCCAGTAGCGTCCCGGCTCCTCAGAGGTCCCCTTCCCGCCCCTTTTGGTGGCCGGAATGGCCTATTGCACTTGCTCCGCCGCGTTCGACGTCGCCGGCGTCAAGCCGCCGGTGGCGATGACCTTTTTGACCGGGGTTTGACCACCCCGGGTCACTGACATGCGGGCCCCGCCCGGCTAACCACTCTAGTTAGGTTTAACCTAACTTAACTAACTCGGGTCAGTGCTAACTAACTAGATTAGTTTAGTTAGTCACTGACGTGTGGCCCCCACACGTCAGGGTTGACCTGGACCGCGCCCCGTTGACCGCTGACGTCACACTGACGTCAGTCTGACGCAATATATATTTTCTAGATTTAATTTAATTCAGTAAATTTCAGAAAATGTCCTAAACTTCTAAAAATCATATAAATTCAACCGTAACTCGGATGGAAATAATTTATATATGAAAAATGATCAGAAAAATATGAAGAATCTGTTTATGCCATGATCATGCATGTTTGAACAAGTTAACATCACTGAATAGGATGAATCATGATTAGGGTAACTTATGAAATAGCATTTTGAGTTGGAATTCAACCTTGTTTGAATTCCACTCCAACTAACTTGGATTATTATTGCATTAGGTGAATTCAGTACCTTAACATGATCAGGCATCATATATGTGCATTGCATTGATTGCGTTCTTTCTCAGTTGCCGGTATTGTTCCCTCCCGGTAGACGATGTACCGACGATGATTATTCGATGACACCGATGAAGAACTATTATCTTCAGAAGTGCCAGGCAAGCAAAACCCCCTTGTTCATTCCGATATAAACCCCCTTGACACCGATGTACCGACGATGATTATTGCATTAGGACAACAACGATTCAACTGTTACTTGCTGCGGTAGCTGAACCCCTTGATCCTTTGCATGACCTGTCATTCCACAGTAATTAGATGAAACCCACTAGCATGAGTAGGAGTTGTTTGAGCCCATGTTGTGCCTGCTCAATTATGCTTGTTTGTCATGCCTGCTACTGCTTAGAGTTGAGTCGGGTCTGATTCATCGGGAATGAATTGGAATTGTTATGAACATGTCCTATTGTGTGTGAGCTAAGTGTGTGAACACGATTTGGTAAAGGTAGCGGTGAGAGGCCATGTAGGAGTACATGGTGGGTTGTCTCATTGCAGCCGTCCTCGTGAACTGAGTTCGTGTTTGTGATCCATGAAACAGTTACTACCACGCATTGGGATCCTTAGTTGACCCTCTCGGCTTCTTAACCACCCTTGTCCACGGTCCGGGAGTTGCAAGTAGTTTCGGTGTTTGTAGCATCTTTGGGGCCGCACGCAACGCTGACCTTAGGGGTGGGTTGTGTTGCGGTAGGCACCGTGGCCCGTGTACCGAGTGCCCGTTTGGTATCTCGGGAACCCTGCACACATCGTTCGGGCTGTATGGGAAACCTCGGCGGACTCCTGCGGATGGAACCGAATAGGCGATAAACCTGGACTAGGGATTTGAGTGTTTAGGTAGGCGTGGCCGACACCCACGTTGGGCTTCCGCTTGAAGGTTGCCGAGTACATGTCGTAAACGACGGTAAGTGGTGAGCGCGTGTGAAGAAGTACACCCTGCAGGGTTTAATATGATCTATTGAATAGCCGTGTCCACGGAGAAGGACTTGGGTTACCTATATCAGTTCATAGACAAGTGAAAGTGGATACTCTAAAATGCGCAAGATAGCGTGAGTGCTATGGATGGCGTTCTCGTAGGGAGGCGGGGCGGATCCATAGTGGTGTATTGCCATGGTGAATATGTGGACTCGTGTGCGCCACCTCAAAAGAGTTACTTGCAAATCGTAGTTCGGGATAGCCACCGAGTCAAAGCTGGCTTGCGGTCAAACTCCACCATCCCCTTTTGATAATGATGCATATGTAGCTAGTTCGATGTAAGTCTTGCTGAGTATAATTGTACTCACGTTTGCTTATTTTATGTTTTGCGAGAGGCGTCGGTCTCGCTAGTAGTTCCACGTGGACTTGACGTTTAGCTTGTTACCTCAGCTACGATCTTGTGCCCGGCAGGATATGGTAGATAGTCGGGCTTCTCAGCCTTTTTCATTTATAGTTATGCGTACCCGGACATGTTTAGCTTCGCTTGTGTTTTGACTTGTATGCTCGAGTGTTGGGTCATGAGACCCTGTTTGTAATATCTCGCTCTTCGGAGCCTAATGAATAATATTCTGAGTCGTAGAGTTATGTTGTGATGCCACGTCGTATTTACACATATTGAGCATATTGTGTGTATGTTTGAAATGCTTGGTATGTGTGGGATCCGACAAACTAGTTGTTTATCCTTGGCAGCCTCTCATATGGGGAAATGTAGTCTCGTGCCTCCGGCGATAGTAGTCCTTCTGCCCGGTTCACGGAGTCCTGCTAGCCCAAAGACTCTGCTTGGACACTTGACTGGCGGCATGTGATTCATTTCGTTCCTATATACGTCCCTTGAAATGTCACGCGGTGATACTTGGAGTCTGCCTAGCCTGCTATAGCCGGAATACCGGAGTCCTGTTAGCCAGTGCTACAGCCCAAGTTCATACGTTGATGACCGACATGCTCGAAGTGTTTCATGTATGCCTGTCCCCATAGGTTAGTGCCGCTTTGGGTTCACGACTAGCCATGTCGGCCGGGTTCTTTGTCATGTGGATGCTAGCGACACTATCATATCGTGAGCCAAAAGACATAAGCGGTCCGGGCCATGGTAAGGCGACACCGTGGGAATACCGTGCGTGAGGCCACAAAGTGATATGAGGTGTTACCAGCTAGGTCGATATGACTTAGAATCGGGGTCCTGACAGTCGATGATAAACTCCTTCATCCAGACTACCTCATGTGCTGCTTCAGAAGCAGCTATGTACTCCGCTTCACATGTAGATCCCGCCATGGCGCTTTGCTTGCAACAGCACCAGCTGACTACCCCACTATTCAAAATATACACGTACCCGGTTTGTGACTTGGAATCATCCAGATCCGTGTCAAAGCTAGCATCAACGTCACCCTTTACAACGAGCTCTTCGGCACCTCCATAAACAAGAAACATATCCTTAGTCCTTTTCAAGTACTTGAGGATATTCTTGACCATTGTCCAGTGTTCCATTCCTGGATCACTTTGGTACCTCCCTACCAAACATCAGGTATGGTACACATCAATGCATACATAAGAGAGCCTATGGCTGAGGCATAGGGGATGACACTCATCTTTTCTCTATCTTCTGCTGAGGTAGCACATTGAGATGTGCTCAATTTCACACCTTGCAATACAGGCAAGAAAACCTTCTTGGACTGATCCATATTGAACTTCTTCAATATCTTGTCAAGATATGTGCTTTGTGAAAGACCAATGAGGCATCTTGATCTATCTCTATAGATCTTGATGCCTAATATGTAAGCAACTTCTCCAAGGTTCTTCATTGAAAAACATTTATGCAAGTAGGCCTTTATGTTGTCCAAAAGTTCTATATCATTTCCCATCAATAGTATGTCATCCACATATAATATGAGAAATGCTATAGAGCTCCCACTCACTTTCTTGTAAATACAGGCTTCTACATAAGTCTATATAAACCCAAACGCTTTGATCATTTCATTAAAGCGAATGTTCCAACTCCGAGATGCTTGCATCTTGCATACCTTGTCAGCATTCTTAGGATCGACAAAACCTTCCGGCTGCATCATATACAATTCTTCCTTAAGGAAACCGTTAAGGAATGCCGTTTTGACGTCCATTTGCTAGATCTCGTAATCATAGAATCCGGCAATTGCTAACATGTTTCGGACGGACTTCAGCATCGCTATGGGTGAGAAGGTCTCATCATAGTCAACTCCTTGAACTTGTCGATAACCCTTAGCGACAAGCCGAGCCTTATAGACGGTCACGTTACCATTCGTGTCAGACTTCTTCTTAAAGATCCACTTATTCTCTATGGCTTGCCGATCACCAGGCAAGTCCAACAAAGTCCATACTTTGTTCTCATACATGGATCCTATCTCGGATTTCATGGCTTGAAGCCATTTGTTGGAATCCGGGCCTGCCATCGCTTCTTATAGTTCAAAGGTTCACCGTTGTCTAACAACTTGATTTCTAGGATAGGGTTGCCATATCATTTTGGTGTGGAATGTGTCGTTGTGGACCTACAAAGTTCAGTAGTAACTTGATCTGAAGCTTCATGATCATCATCATAAACTTCCTCTCTAGACGGTGCAGGCACCATAGAAACATCATCCTGAGCTACGCTACTTTCCGGTTCAAGAGGGGTTACCTCATCAAGTTCTACTTTCCTCCCACTTACTTCTTTCGAGAGAAACTCTTTCTCCAGAAAGGATCCATTCTTGGCAACAAAGATCTTGCCCTCGGATCTGAGGTAGAAGGTATACCCAATAGTTTCCTTGGGGTATCCTATGAAGATGCAATTTTCTGATTTGTGTTCGAGCTTTTCAGGTTGAAGTTTCTTGACATAAGCATCGCATCCCCAAACTTTCAGAAACGACAGCTCAGGTTTCTTCCCAAACCATAATTCATACGGTGTTGTCTCAACGGATTTAGATGGTGCCCTATTTAAAGTGAATGCGGCAGTCTCTAAAGCATATCCCCGAAATGATAGCGGTAGATCGGTAAGAGACATCATAGATCGCACCTTATCCAATAGAGTGCGATTATGACGTCTGAACACACCATTTCGCTGAGGTGTTCCAGGCGGCGTGAGTTGTGAAACAATTCCACATTTCCTTAAGTGCGTGCCAAACTTGTCACTCAAATATTCTCCTCCACGATCTGATCGTAAAACTTTATTTTCCTGTCACATTGATTCTCTAACTCATTGTGAAATTCCTTGAGCTTTTCAAAGGTCTCGTACTTGTGTTTCATTAAGTAGACATACCCATATCTAATTAAGTCATCCGTGAGAGTGAGAACATAATGATAGACACCGCGAGCCTCAACGCTCATTGGACCGCATACATCAGTATGCATTATTTTCAACAAGTGGGTTGCTCGCTCCATTGTTCCGGAGAATGGAATGTTGGTCATTTTGCCCATGAGGCATGGTTCGCACGTGTCAAATGACTCATAATCAAGAGACTCCAAACGTCCATCTGCATGGAGTTTCTTCATGCGTTTGACACCAATATGACCAAGGCGGCAGTGCCACAACTATGTGGGACTATCATTATCAACCTTACATCTTTTGGTATTCACACTATGAATATGTGTAACATCACATTCGAGATTCAATAAAAATAAACCATTGACCAGCGGGGCATGACCATAAAACATATCTCTCATATAAATAGAACAACCATTATTCTCTGATTTAAATGAGTAGCCATCTCGCATCAAACGAGATCCATATACAATGTTCTTGCTCAAAGCTGGTATTAAATAACAATTATTGAGGTTTAAAACCAATCCCAAAGGTAGATGTAGAGGTAGCATGCCGACAACGATCACATCGACCTTGGAACCATTCCCGACGCGCATCGTCACCTTGTCCTTGGCCAGTCTCCGCTTATTCCGCAACTCCTGTTTTGAGTTACAAATGTGAGCAACCGCACCGGCATCAAAGACCGAGGAGGTACTAGGAGCGCTGGTAAGGTACACATCAATAACATGTATATCTTATATACCTTTGGTGTTGTCGGCCTTCTTATCTGCTAAGTACTTGGGGCAGTTCCGCTTCCAGTGACCACTTCCCTTGCAATAAAAACGCTCAGTCTCAGGCTTGGGTCCATTCTTTGGCTTCTTCCGGCAACTGATTTACCGGGCGCGACAACTCCCTTGCCATCCTTCTTTAAGTTCTTCTTACCCTTGCCTTTCTTGAAACTAGTGGTCTTATTCACCATTCAACACTTGATGTTCCTTTTTGATCTCCACCTCCGCTGATTTCAGCATCGAATATAACTCAGGAATGGACTTCTCCATCCCTTGCATATTGTAATTCATCATAAAGCTCTTGTAGCTAGGTGGAAGCGACTGGAGGATTCCGTCAATGACCGAGTCATCTAGAAGATTAACTCCTAGCTGAGACAAGCGGTTGTGCAACCCAGACATTTTGAGTATGTGCTCGCTGACAGAACAATTTTCCTCCATCTTACAACTGTAGAACTTGTCGGAGACTTCATATCTCTCGACCCTGGCATGAGCTTGCAAAAACCATTTTCAGCTCTTGGAATATCTCATATGCTCTGTGTTTCTCAAAAGGCTTTTGGAGCCCCGATTCTAAGCTGTAAAGCATGCCGCACTGAACCAGGGAGTAATCAGCACTACGCGACTGCCAGGCATTCATAACCTCTTGAGTTGCTGGGAAAATGGGTGCGTCACCTAGCAGTGCTTCAAGGACATATGCTTTCTTGGCAGCTATGAGGATGATCCTCAAGTTATGGACCTAGTCCGCATAGTTGCTTCCACCGTCTTTCAGCTTGATTTTCTCTAGGAACACATTGAATTTGAGGGCAACATTAGCGTGGGCTATTTGATCTACAAGGTAGATTGTAAAGACAATTTTAGATTTAGTTCATGATAATTAAGTTCATCTAATCAAATTATTTAATGAACTCCCACTCGGATAGACATCCCTCTAGTCATCTAAGTGATACATGATGTGAATCGACTAGGCCGTTTCCGATCATCACGTGAGACGGACTACTCATCAACAGTGAACATCTCCATGTTGATCCCATCTACTATACGAATCACGTTCGACCTTTCGGTCTCTTGTGTTCTGAGGCCATGTCTGTAGATGCTAGGCTCGTCAAGTCAACCTAAGTGTTTCGCATGTGTAAATCTTGATAACACCCGTTGTATGCGAACGTTAGAATCTATCACACCCGATCATCATGTGGTGCTTCGAAACAAGGAACCTTCGCAATGGTGCACAGTTAGGGGGAACATATTTCTTGAAATTTTAGTGAGGGATCATCTTATTTATGATACCGTCATTCTAAGAAAATAAGATTAAACATGACAAACATCACATGCAAATCATAAAGTGACATGATATGGTCAATATCATCTTGTGCCTTTGATCTCCATCTTCGAGGCGGGACATGATCACCATCGTCACAGGCATGACACCATGATCTCCATCATCGTGTCTTCATGAAGTTGTCTCGCTAACTATTACTTCTATGGCTAATGGTTAGCAATAAAGGAAAGTAATTACATGGCGCTTATATTGACTCGCAGGTCATACAATAAATTAAGACAACTCCTATGGCTCCTGCCGATTGTCATACTCATCGACATGCAAGTCATGATTCCTATTACAAGAACATGATCAATCTCATACATCACATATATAATTCATCACATCCTTTTGGCCATATCACATCACATAGCATACCCTGCAAAGACAAGTTAGACGTCCTCTAATTGTTGTTCCATGTTTTACGTGGATGCTATGGGTTTCTAGCAAGAACGTTTCTTACCTACGCAAAAGCAACAACAGTGATATGCCAATTTCTATTTGCCCTTCATAAGGACCCTCTTCATCGAATCCGATCCAACTAAAGTGGGAGAGACATACACCTGCTAGCCACCTTATGCAACAAGTGCATGTCAGTCGGATGAACATGTCTCACATAAGCGTACGTGTAAGGTCTGTCCGTGCCACTTCATCCCACAATGCCGCCGAATCAAGATAAGACTAGTAATGGTAAGAAAATTGACCAAATCATCGCCCACAACTACTTGTGTTCTACTCGTGCATAGAATCTACGCATAGACCTAGCTCTGATACCACTGTTGGGGAACGTAGTAATAATTCAAAAAAATTCCTATGTGTCACCAAGATCAATATAGTAGATGCTAGCAACAAGAGAGAGAGAGAGAGCGAGAGAGAGAGAGAGAGAGAGAGAGCGAGAGTGTGCATCTTTATACCCTTGAAGATCACAAAGCGGAAGCATTACAAGAACGTAGATGATGGAGTCGTACTCGCGGTAATTCAAATCGAGGAAGATCCAATCCAAGTGCCGAATAGAGGCGCCTCCGCTTTCAACACATGTACAACCTGGGGACGTATCCTCCTTCTTGATCCAGCAAGGGGGGAGGAGAAGTTTAGGGTGAACTCCGGTAGCAACACGACGTGCTGGTGGTGGAGCTCGTGGTTCTCCACCAGAGCTCCGCCAAGCACTACAAAGGAGGAGGAGGTGTAGGAGGGGGGAGGGTTGTGCCAGGGGAAGGGGTGCAGCTGCCCTCCCACCCCCTCTATTTATAGGTGAAGGGGAGAGGGGTTCGGCCCCCTAGATGCATCTAGAGGGGGGGCAAGGGGGACTTCCCCCCCCCCCCCAAGCAAGGTGGGAGGCGCCGCCACCCCCTAGGGTTTTCAACCCTAGGCGCCTTGGGCCCTGGGTGGGCACAGCAACCCACTAGGGGGCTGGCTCCCACCCATATTCAGCCCATTTGGTCCCCTGGGGCAGGTTGCCCCACCCGATGGACCCCCAGACACCTTTCGGTGGTGCCGGTACAATACCGATAACCCTCGAAACCTTTCCGGTGACTGAAAATGGACTTCCCATATATAAATCTTCACCTCCGCACCATTCCAGAACTCCTCGTGACGTCCAGGATCTCACCCTGGACTCCAAACAACTTTCAGTAACCACATACAATTTCCCAATACAACTCTAGCGTCACCGAACCTTAAGCATGTAGACCTTACGGGTTCAGGAACCATGCAGACATGACCGAGACATCTCTCTGCCAATAACCAGTAGCGGGATCTGGATACCCATATTGGCTCCCACATGTTCTGCGATGATCTCATCGGATGAACCATGATGTCGGGGATTCAATCAATCCCGTATACAATTCCCTTTGTCTATCGGTATGTTACTTGCCTGAGATTCGATCGTTGGTATCCCTGTACCTCATTCAATCTTGTTATCAGCAAGTCTCTTTACTCGTTCCGTAATGCATGATCACGTGGCTATCTTCTTAGTTACATTGAGCTCATTATGATGATGCATTACCGAGTGGGCCTAGAGATACCTCTCCGTCACACGAGTGATAAATCCTAGTCTCGATTCGTGCCAACCCAACAGACACTTTCGGAGATACCTGTAGTGCACCTTTATAGTCACCCAGTTACATTGTGACGTTTGATACACCCAAAGAATTCCTACGGTATCTGAGAGTTGCACAATCTCATAGTCTAAGGAAAGATACTTGACATTAGAAAAGCTCTAGCAAACGAACTACATGATCTTTGTGCTATGCTTAAGATTGGGTCTTGTCCATAATATTATGCTCCTAATGATGTGATCTTGTTATCAATGACATCCAATGTTCATGGTCAGGAAATCATAACCATCTATTAATCAACGAGCTAGTCAACTAGAGGCTCAGTAGGGACATGTTGTTGTCTATGTATTCACACATGTATTAAGGTTTCTGGTTAATACAATTATATCATGAACAATAGATAATTATCATGAATTGGGAAATATAATAATAACCATTTTATTATGGGATGCTTACACCTGTGCCCCTAACTCGAACCCACTACTCAGATTTGTCCCTAATTTTCAGGTATGCTTAGTTTTGCCCCTCAGCCCTAGAACACACATATAACCAGAGAAAGCAGGACTAGGGTATTACGCATCCTTGCGGTCCGAACCTGGATAAAAATATTCTGTGTGCTAATGGCTCGACCTTCTCTTCGTGCAACTAACCCCCCGCCGAACGTAGAAGAGATCCTTGTGACCCCATAGGTGACCGGTTTCCCCGACATCTTTGGCGCGCCAGGTAGGGGGCATTAGTTGTCAGAATTCGGTCTGTAGTTAGTACAATATCTGCTTCATCACTATGGCTCTCAAGAATAAGATGACCGCGGTGATCGGCCCATCCGGGGTCGCTCCGCCCGCACCCACGCGAGTAGGCGGTGGGGCGGGCGCCTATGGTTGAGGAGATCGAGATTGTAGACACCATCCGAATACAAGAAGCCGGGCCGTAGGTGTCCTCCGCAGCGGCGACAGAGGTCGGCACACCGCCGTGCCCAAGGGTGGGGTTGTGCTACCTGCGGGTGGTGCAGGGAGCTCCAAGGGCAGAAGATCGACCTCGCCAACGTGCGTGCCACGGTCCTCTCAGCTCGTGCAGAACGAACCGTGTCGCGGTGATGAGGACCCCGGGCATCGCCACGACAAGAGCCCCGATCGTCACTTTCAAGATAAGCAGGGCCGACATGCACATCATGATGCAGGAGAAAAGAGCGCGCAACCGCGGAATCGTAATGGGACTCCTTCTAACATTGCTAGAAGCCTGAGTTCCTCCCATTCCTCACGCCTGTTGCTACCACCCACGTGAGCAGAACCACTATCACGAGCACAACTGCTCCTCGACTTTCCTCCTGCCCTGGAGAAACAAGAGTAATGGAGGGCTACTATCCAAAGCCTTATTGGCCATGCCAACAGCGATGGCCACCGGAGAGCAAGCCCCTCGTGGCGCCAAAATGACAAGTCAGCGCGTGCTGGCAGTGGAAGGGTCGAAGGCGCCGCAACCATGGTGCACTCCCCTCCGCCACGGTCGGCCCGTCGGGGCGACGCCTGGGACAACGTGTCCACGGCGTCATCAGACCCACAGACGCCTGTGACCAATGCCAAGTCCTTCAAGAGCGCCTCTAGGAGGACACCCTGACTACTATCGAGCGGCAACTGGAAGCTCGTCACAAGTCTGATAGGCATGCTGGGCCCGCTGAGTACAGGCCTGCGCCGGTGGATGCTAGTGATTTGCCATATGCAATCACTTGTCCAGCATTCACCCATGAGCTGCGACAATTCCAGTGGCCCAACACCCACACATTCAAACCAGAGGTCCCAGAGAACTACGATGGCAAGACTCACCCATCTGAGTTCTTGAGCATTTACACTATTGTGATGCAAGCTGCCGGAGCACGAGATGATAAGATACTCGCCAACTATTTCTCGTTGGCACTTAAGCCCAACATCAGGTCATGGTTGATGCATCTGCCCGATAGATTCATTGCCTCTTGGTCCGACCTGTGCCACGAGTTTGTTGGTGCCTTCACAGGCGGACATGTAGCTCCTGGGCAGTAAAGTGACTTGCACGTGATCCCTTAGAGAGACGGCGAATCCTTGCGCAAGTACATACAGAGGTTTAGCCGTGTATAGTACAACATCCCTGATGTTCATCCCATCGCCGTTATCAGCGTGTTCCACCAAAATGTGCGCAATCGAAAGATGCGTGCAGAGTTGGCCATGAACAAGGTCGCAGATGTTGCCGAACTGTATGTTCTGGCTGACAGATGTGCCCGAGCGGAGGAAGGGAGGAAGGACCCCGGCGAAGACGCCGATGTGGGAAGTGACTCAGAAGACGAAGATGTCGTCACCCCAGCGAAGAGGGGCCGACGACGTAACAGGAAGCGCAAGGGCAAGACCGTGCTTGCCGTCGAGGAATCCGGCGACCCCGACACCGCCAAGAAGGCCAAGGTTGAAGACCCCGGCAAGGAGGTTGCCGGGTGCGAAACCTGCCGGGCCTTGGCAGCCGCCGGCAAGCCAGAGGGCTCCGACAAGCAGTACTGCAAGATTCACCGTACCAAGTACCACGACCTCCAGAACTGCTGCAAGTGGAGTTGCTAATGGAGAAGCAAAGGGCTGAATATGAGAGGCGAGACAAGGAGAAGGGCCAAGGAGGCGTTGAAGGGTCCGGCAAGAAGCGTGGCGCCCAAGGAGGACGCAACAATAAGGAAAAGCAACAAGAGAGGCCTGCCCGGGGCCGCGACAAGAAAGAGGAGGATGACGATCATGATGACGATGACGAATCCACCGAGCATGAGTTCCAGAAGGCGACAAAAGTCATTTGTGTCGACGGAGGTGCTTCACTGCATTCTTCCCACTGCCAACTGAAACAGTGGGTGCATGAGATTAATGCAACAAAACCAATGGTCGATGCCCAGAAGCCGTTGAGGCGGTCCCACATGCCTATAATTTTCGACGCCGAGGATCACCTTGATCGCACCACTGCGGTCGAGTGTTTGCCATTGTTGGTATCCCCAACAATACGCAACGTCAAGGTGACGAAGATGTTAGTCGACGATGGGGCCGGCCTTAACGTGATCTCGCCCAACGTGGTCAAGAGGCTGCAGATCCCCGATGAGGACCTCGAGGAGCAGGGCACGTTCTAAGGGATCAATCCGGGGAGGAGTCAGCCCATGGGAAAGGTCACACTACCAGTTACATTTGATGGCGACCCCAACTATAGGATGGAGAGGATCATCTTCGTTGTCGCTGAGATCCCGTTGCCATACAATGGGATCCATGGCCGCCCCGCGCTGGCCAAGTTTATGGCAGCATCACACTATGCATACAGCAACTTGAAGATGCCTGGCCCGATGAGCATAATCGCCGTCAGCTGCGATAGGAAGGATGCGCTCGTCTACGCCGATCAGCTCTATCGAGAGGCGGTTGCAGCATTTGCCGCCAAGGCACTTGCTCCTGCCACCAAGAAGAGGGCCACTAAGGCCTCGGCCGCCGGCAAGACTCCTGGCACCGGCAAGGGCTCCTGTACCCTTTCCGTCAAACGCGCCTCCTCGGAGTGCTGTGTTTCTGCTGGAGACATACCAGAGAGCTCTACCAGCAAGAGCAAAAGGTCCAAGGCGGCCCCACTGGAAACCAAGAAGGTGTCCGTCAAGGAGGATGGCACGGGCGGAGCTTTCATCATAAGATCCATTGAGGGAGTCCTGGACTAGGGGGTGTCCGGATAGCCGAACTATCATCTTTTGCCGGACTCCTAGACTACGAACATACAAGATTGAAGACTTTGTCCCTTGTCCGGACAGGACTTTCCTTGGCGTGGAAGGCAAGCTTGGCGATACGGATATGTAGATTTCCTACCATTGTAACCGACTCTTTGTAACCCTAACCCTATTCGGTGTCTATATAAACCGAAGGGTTTTAGTCCGTAGGACGAACAACAATCATACCATAGGATAGCTTCTAGGGTTTAGCCTCTCTGATCTCGTGGTAGATCTACTCTTGTACTACCCATATCATCAATATTAATAAAGCAGGAGTAGGGTATTACCTCCATCAAGAGGGCCCAAACCTGGGTAAAAACATCGTGTCCCTTGTCTCCTGTTACCATCCGCCTAGACGCACAGATTCGGGACCCCTACCCGAGATCCGCGGTTTGACACGACATTGGTGCCTTCATTGAGAGTTCCTCCGTGTCGTCACCTATAGGCCCGATGGCACCTTCAATCATCAGCAACGACGCAGTCCAGGGTGAGACTTTTCTCCCGGGACAGATCTTCGTATTCGGCGGCTTTGCGCTGCAGGCCAATTCGCTAGGCCATCTGGAGCAGATCGAAAGCTACGCCCCTGGCCATCAGGTCAGATTTGGAAGCCTGAAGTATAAGGCCGATGTCCGCGGAGATTTGATCTTCGACGGATTCGAGACACAGCCGAGCGTGCCGCACTGTCTGGATGGGTATGATCTAGCTCTGCCGCCGAACAGTGCCCTGGAGGCCACACCAGTGCCCGCTCCGACCCTTAATCCGGAGCCGGTTTCGCCGATCGAGGACGGTTGGTTGGACACCGCCTCGGGGGCTGAAATCTCTACGGCGATTGAGCCGAACACCATCCCTGTCCTTTGCAAAGCTCGTGACTCCCAAGTGCCGGACTCCTTTCCGGACTCCGAACCTCCCGCGCCCCTGCCAGATGAATCCGACTGGCGCCGGTTATGGAGTTCACCGCCACGAACATCTTTCAGCACTCGCCCTTTGGAGATATCCTGAACTAATTAAAGTCTCTCTCTTTGTCAGGGGAGCCCTGGCCGAATTATGGTCAGGAAGGTTGGGATTCGGACGACGAAGAAATTCAACGACCACCCACCACCCACTTTGTAGCCATTGTCGATGATTTAACCGACATGCTCGACTTCGACTCCGAAGACATCGACGGTATGGACGACGGTGCCGGAGACGATCAAGAGCCAGCGCCCACGGGGCACTGGAAGGCCACCTCGTCATATGACATATACATGGTAGACATCCCAAAAGATGGGAATGGCGATGGAACGCGGAGGATGACCCCTCCAAGAAACAACCCAAGCGCCCGGCGTCGGTGGCGCCTCTCTAAATCCGCCACAAGAAAGCGGCGATTCCGCACGGAGACAATCATACCGGACAAGGTCAAGATGACCCCTTCTAGCTGGACTGAGCGCAGGAGGAGGGAGAAGCAAGTCCGCTGACGGGCGGCAAAAAGAGAGGTAGAGGGCGATAATTATCGCCCCCCCTCAAGAGGCGAGGCAAGCCTCGACGACGAAGAATTCGTCATGCCAGAGGACCCCATCAAGAAGAGCGTTTTAACGCAGGCTCATGGCCACGGCAAGCAGCCTCAAGAAAAGCAGCAACAACTTAGAGCTGACCAAGACACGCTAGTCGACGGATGGACTCAAGTCCTTGCAGCCAAGAGTATGAACTCGAATGCCCTCCAAAGCTACCCCAAACGCAGGCCGTTGCCTCGATCGAGGAGGAAGCACCCACGCCACCAGCAAGACGACATGGCAGACCGCCACCCGTGGCGCGACAGAGAATCCTCTCGGCCCTCCGCTCAAGCCACGCCCCGACGCTTCTCAAAAAGTACCAAGGCACGGGAAAACGCGCCGGACTTGCAAGATATATTGGAGGATAAGGAAAGGCATACAAGATCGATCTACAGACCGCGTGGGCGCCCAATAACTCGGGATGATTACTGTCACGCCGGATACAGCAAACCCGGCCGGGCCGAACACAGTAGACAAAACTCATATGAGCTACGTTGTAATATAGCCCAATACAGAGGCGCCGCACACCCACTATGCTTCACAGATGAAGTAATGGATCATCAAATCCCTGAGGGCTTCAAACCCGTAAACATCGAATCATACGATGGTACCACGATCATGCGGTGCGGATCGAGGACTATCTCCTCCATATCCACATGGCGCGGTGATGATCTACATGCCATCAAATACCTCCCACTCAAGCTTAAAGGACCAGCTCGGCATTGGATCAACAGCTTGCCGCCAGAGTCAATCGGTTGTTGGGAGGACACGAAGCCGCATTCCTTGATAACTCCCGGGGCACATATGTGCGACAACCGAACACCAATGACCTTAGCCATATAATTCAGCAGCGGAAGAATCGGCGGACAATTACGGACGCGGATCCTAACAAAGAAAAATCAGATCGCCGATCGTCCGGATGAAGAGGCGCTAGCAGCCTTCAAACACAACATCCATGACGAGTGGCCAGCCCGCACCTAGGACGGAAAAGCCAAAATCCATGGCAGCCCTCACCACACTCATGACCCGCTTTTTATGCGGAGAGGACAGCTGGCTAGCTCGAAGCAACAACTTGGCCAAACACCCTAGTAGTTCGGATACCAAGGACAGCAATGGCAGGTCGCGTCGCAACAAGCATAAACGCCGCATTAACGGTGATAATGCTGAAGATACGATAGTAAATGCCGGATTCAGAGGCTCTAAACCCGGTCAGCGGAAGAAGCCATTCAAAAGAAATACACAGGGCCCGTCCAACTTGGACCGAATACTCGATCGCTTGTGCCAGATACATGGCACCCCCGAAAAACCAGCCAACCACACCAACATGGATTGTTGGGTGTTCAAGCAAGCGAGCAAGCTAAGTTACCGAAAACAACGACAAGGGGCTGCATAGCGATGACGAGGAAGAGCCCGGCCGCCCGAACAATAGAGGATGAAGGGTTTTCCCACACAAGTGCGGACGGTGAACATGATATACGCAACCCACATACCCAAAAGGGAGCGGAAGCGCGCACTAAGGGACGATATCTGCTGATGGAGCCGATCGCCCAAGTTCAACCCATGGTCTTCCTGCCCGATCACCTTTGATCGAAGGGACCACCCCACTAGCATCCGCCACGGCGGTTTCGCCGCATTGGTTCTTGACCCAATTATTGACGGATTTCACCTCACCAGAGTCCTGATGGATGGCGGCAGCAGCCTGAGCCTGATTTATCAGGATACAGTGCGCAAAATGGTCATAGACCCGTCAAGGATCAAACCCACAAAGACGACCTTTAAAGGCATCATTCCAGGTGTAGAGGCCAACTGCACAGGCTCCGTTACACTTGAAGTGGTCTTCGGATCCCCGGATAACTTCTGGAGTGAGGAGTTAATCTTCGACATAGTCCCGTTCCGCAGCGGCTATCGCGCACTGCTTGGACGAACCGCATTTGCAAAATTCAATGCGGTGCCGCACTACGCGTACCTCAAACTCAAGATGCCAGGCCCTCGAGGCGTAATCACGGTCAATGGAAACACCGAACGCTCCCTCCGAATGGAGGAGCATACGCCGCCCTTATGCGAAGTGCGAACAGCCTCTTAAGGCAATTCTCCATCCGCCAATAAACAATCGGACATCATCAAGCGCGCCGGAGTAACCTACAGCAAGACTGCTCGCACGTTCGAACAAGCGTAGTAATGCAGCCCCAACCCCAGCCCTCGCGAACTCATGAAGCCGCGATTACGCGCACATAATTGTGCTCTGAAGCACCATGGGCATAGGGGACGGGCCACGACCACAGCACGCCCAGAATGCGGCTAGACCGCACTAGGGGCTCCTGTTTGTGTCATTCCTTTTTTTCTTTTTCTTCCTTTTACTTTCAGGACTCTGTTCTCCGTAAGCCCTGTCCGGCATTCGTGCCGAATACACGATGTAACAGCCAGGGAAGCCGAAAACTGCGTCGAGTGTCCAGGTGGTCTCTATTACGAGCAGTATACCTATTTTACATACCACACCGCAAACTTACCCCTGGAAGGGGGACATGTCAAAAGTCCCGTGCACCTTGCTTATCGCACAATTTGTATCGCTCGCTTTTATTTGTAGTTTCTTTTGAATAACCAATATATAGCTCTTGCCTATTATTGCATTCTTTCCCATTATATATTTTCATTTATGACATTGCGAACTGCATAATTTGGTACGGCCAATACACCGAGGGCTTATGTACCCCAAAAACATGGTGTGACAAGTCCGAACACTTTCACAAGTGCGGCACCTTTAACTTATAGCATTATATGCATCGGCTCGAATCATGTCTTGGGTCAATAGTTGGGTTTGCCGGCTCCCATGTTTTGGTACCTTATGTTCCGTTATATCGGCTAAGGTAGCGCTGGGAGAACCACTGCGATTGTGCCCCGGTTGAGCTGGGTTGAGCACCTCAGTGGAGAAAGCTAAAACTGACCGTCATGATAAGGCGAGAGCCGGTCGCTGTTCAAGCGGTTTCTTCAAGTCCCTAAAGACTTATGCCGCTTAGAGCGAGGAACTGGCATTGTCCGGCCAAGGCGTGGATAGCGCCCCGAACTCGGTCTTCGAATACTAGGGGCTTCACGAAATTTAAAATTATAGAATTCTATGGCTAAGTGAGAGTGTTCAAGCATTATAGTACGGTTGCCTGGTTCGTTGCGTTGAGCGCCTCCCTCGAAGGACCCAAGAATGGGAACAAGAGCGCTCAAGTTTATCCGAACACCCACTTTCGTGGCATGGGGCTGAAGCCAATGACTCGCCATCTCTCAAATTTGATAAACGGCCGCATGTAAGGTAATATTTTAAATTCAAAAGCGTTGCTTAGCGATATGAAAAAGTTTTCAGCGTACAGGATAACAAATGCGAGTCTACTCAAATATTACATCTTTGGAGCATTCACCCCCTATAAGACGGGCACCCTTCAGGACACCCTCATAATACTTCTCGGGCTTGCGATGTTCTTTGCCCGGCGGCGGCCTGTCCGTCACCAGCTTCTCCGCGTCCAGCTTGCCCAAGTGCACCTTGGCACGGGCAAGGGCCCTACGGGCACCTTCAATACAGACGGAGCGCTTGATGACTTTGATCCATGGACAGGCATCCACCAGCCGCCGCACTAGCCCGAAGTAGCTCCCAGGCATGGCCTCATTTGAGCACAGCCGAGCTATAAGGCCCTTCATGGCCTGTTCGGCAACCTAGTGGAGCTCGACCAATTGCTTCAGTTGGTCGCTCAAGGGCACCGGGTGTTCGGCCTTAGCATACTGAGACCAAAACACCTTTTCCGTCGAGCTCCCTTCTTCAGCTCGGTAGAAAGCGGCGGCATCGGAGACACTCCACGGCAGATCTGCGAACGCTCCTGGAGAGCTCCGGATTCGGGTAAGTACTAGATAATTGACTTTTACATTCTTGCTCTGCATAAAGAATGCCTTACCCGCCGCGATCTTCTTTATTGCCTCAATCTCCTGGAGGGCTTTTTGGGCCTCGGCCTTAGCAGCTTTGGCACTCTCAAGAGCCGAGGCAAGCTCGGACTCTCGGGTCTTCGAGTCACGCTCCAAACCTCGTGTTTTTCCACGAGCCTGGAGCTCTTGCCGTACCTCTGCCAGCTGCGCCTCCCCCTTCTCTCGCTCGGTGTAGCTCATGGCGCTTTGTTTTCGGTCGCATGACACCGCCTCCTTCTGTGGTCGCCACCTCGCTCGTGGCCCTGCAGTACCCATGTTATTCCTGTTATCTTTTGCAACCACATTTTTTAAATTCCATAAGGTATTACTTACCTTCCTTGTCCTCGAGCTGTTCTTGGCTTGGCCGAGCTCGTTCTCGGACGGCTCGAGGCTCTCCTTCAATGCATTGACCTCCGCAGTCAGTGCGGCAGAGGTCAGCAGGATAGCCTGCATTCCCATATTGACATAATTATGTTAGACTCCTGCGTATATCTTTTTAGATCCTCAGTCCGGCTTTTCATTCCGAACACCGAACTAAGCATCAGGGGCTACTGTTTATGCGGTAATATTCTTACATATATTGAAAACATACCTCAAAGCCTGTTAGAAGGCTGTTGCAGGCTTCAGTCAGCCCGCTTTTGGCGGACTGAACTTTCTAGATCACCACACTCATAACAGTGCGGTGCTCCTCCTCGATGGAGGCGCTGTTAAGCGCCTCCAATAAGCTATCTGGTGCCTCCGGTTGGACGGAGGACACCGGCGTCTTACCCTTCCTATGAAGGGGCTGCTTGCCGGACTTCGGAACTGCTGAAGGTTCCGGTATGGAGTCCGGACAAGGGTCGGGCTTAGAGCCCCTGGGGGTCTCGCTCCCCTCGCGCCTGGAGTCCGGGAGGCTGCCTTGCGGCGCCTCCTGCGCCACCTCCTCTTGACCAGGCCCCCCTTGGGGCCCCACCTCGGCGTCGTCAGCAGCGTGATGTGAGGAGGCGGCCGGAAGTGAAGTACTCTCCACTTCCGACGAATTTAGGGACCCGCTCGACGAAGCGGCGAGCTCGTCCTTGGGCGGGCTGCATGATTGTTCGGCATTAGAGAACACTATGCAATGAAGAAAAGCCATGGGTATCCGGACACTTACTATCTCGCTAGGGGCTTTGCCCTCGAGGGCCACTCCTCCTCCTCGTCGTTGGCGTTGGTGAAGACGTCCGGAGGAAGGGTTCTTCCCTTCTTTAACCCTCCGGCCTCCCCAGCTGGGGTGGCCTTTCTTTTCTTCTCTCCCCCCGCTGGGGGAGAGGCTCCTGTTTCCTCCTCCTCGTTTTCATGGGAGGAGTCCGCCTCCGAGTCGTCGGACGATGAGTCCGACAGCACCTGGCGCTGGACACTCCTTCGAGTCCCCGTGGCCTTCTTCTTGGCCTTCTTCTCCGGCACCACGTAAGGCGCCGGAGCCAGCAGCCCCGCCAAGCGGGCATCTAATGGGTCTTCAAGCAAAGGAGCCGGACAGTTAACCTGCCCGGATGTGCTCCGCCAGTCCTGTTAAAGGCAAGGGAGTTTAGATCCCGCATAGAGTCAAACTATGAAAAGCAAGATTCCCGTTAAGGGCAAAATAGCTTACCTCGGTAGCTTGACGCTACGAGCTGAATCCGCGATCTTCTGTAGCGGATGAGGGAGCCTCGGCGCCCTTGAACAGCACCTTCCAGGCATCTTCGTACGTAGTGTCGAAGAGCCTCTTCAGGGTTGGATGCTATGCCGGATCGAACTCCCACAATTTGAAGGCCCGTTGTTGGCGTGGGAGGATCAGGCGGATGAGCATAACCTGGACCACATTGACGAGCCTAGGATTCTTGTTCACCAAGGTCCGCATGCAGGTTTGGAGTCCGGTCAGCTCTTCCGAATTACCCCACGCCAGGCCAGTCTCCTTCCAAGAAGTGAGCCGTGTGGGAATACCAGACCGAAATTCGGGGACCGCCGCCCATTTAGGGTCACGCGGCTCGGTGATGTAGAACCACCCCGATTGCCACCCCTTCACGGTCTCCACAAAGGAGCCATCGAGCCATAAGACGTTGGCAATCCTGCAGACCATGGCGCCTCCGCACTCCACCTGGCGGCCGCCCACAACCTTCGGCTTGACAATGAAGGTCTTCAACCACAAGCCGAAGTGGGGATGGATGCAGAGGAAAGCCTCGCACACGATGATGAACGCCGAGATGTTGAGGATGAAATTCGGGGCCAGATCGTGGAAGTCTAGGCCGTAGTAGAACATGAGCCCCCGGACAAATGGGTGAAGTGGAAAACCCAGTCCGCGGAGGAAGTGGGCAAGAAATACGACCCGCTCATGGGGCTCAGGGGTGGGGATGAGCTGCCCTTCGTCGGGCAGCCGATGTGCGACGTCGCCGGACAAGTATCCGACCTTCCGCAGTCTTTTTACTTGGCCCTCCGTGACGGAGGAGACCATCCACCTGCCTCCCGCTCCGGACATGGCTGGAGATGGTTGAGGAAGGATGTGCGGACTTGGGCGCTGGAGCTCAGAGTGCGCGGAAATGGATGAGCAAGGGAGGAGGAAGGCATAGGTGAAAAGGGTGGATCCTTATCCCCTTATATGGACGGACGAGGCTATGCGTCCCCCACCAGCCTGACAAACTCGCTTATCTCCCAAGCGCCGCAATCAATGGCGCGGTTGGGTTACCCACGTCCGTATTGATGAGAATCCCGTAATAAGGGGGCACGATCTACGGTAAGACGTGCCAAGGAAACCACCTCGCTAAACGCGCTGAGGTGGGACAGTAAAAAACGATTCGAATAAAGGCTTGGCCGTGGTGTGATGTCACGCCGCGGAATACGTCAGCAGATCTGTGCAAAATTTATTCTCTCTACGGTGGTATGTGGAACTTGTTTTGCAGAGCTGGACACTATCCTTGTGTTCAAAACCTTCTAAGTATTCGGAGGAGGAACCCGCCTTGCAATGCCGAAGACAATATGCGCGTCGGACTCGTTGTCATTGAAGCCTGGTTCAGGGGCTACTGAGGGAGTCCTGGACTAGGGGGTGTCCGGATAGCCGAACTATCTTCTTTGGCCGGACTCCTAGACTATGAAGATACAAGATTTAAGACTTCGTCCCCTGTACGGATAGGACTTTCCTTGGCGTGGAAGGCAAGCTTGGCGATACGGATATGTTGATTTCCTACCATTGTAACCGACTCTGTGTAACCCTAACCCTATTCGGTGTCTATATAAACCGAAGGGTTTTAGTCCGTAGGATGAACAACAATCATACCATAGGCTAGCTTCTAGGGTTTAGCCTCTCTGATCTCGTGGTAGATCTACTCTTGTACTACCCATATCATCAATATTAATCAAGCAGGAGTAGTGTATTACCTCCATCGAGAGGGCCCGAACCTGGGTAAAAACATCGTGTCCCTTGTCTCCTGTTACCATCCGCCTAGATGCACAGTTAGGGACCCCCTACCCGAGATCCGCCGGTTTTGACACCGACATCCACCCTTGACAGCAAATAGGAAAGCGCGCTCGTCGCCTTCCTGCGGGCAAATGTCGATGTGTTTGCATGTCAAGCATCCGACATCCCCAGCATTCCCAGGGAGGTGATTGAGCACCATCTTGCTGTCTTCCCCCATGCTCAGCCCGTCAAGAAGAGGGTCAGAAAACAATGCTTTGGACAGACAAGAGTTTATCGTCGAGGAGATGAGGAAGTTGGAAGCGGCAGGTTTGGTCAAGGGAGTTCTCCACCCGACGTGGTTGGCCAATCCAGTCGTAGTACGTAAGGCAAATGGGAAGTGGAGGCTATTTATCGACTATACTGATATCAATAAAGCTTGTCCAAAGGATCCTTTCCCATTGCCACATATCGATCAGATAGTGGACTCCACTGCTGGGTGTGACCTGCTGTCGTTCCTTGATGCTTACTCAGGGTACCATCACATCTTCATGACGAAGGAAGATGAGGAGAAAACTGCGTTCATGAAAGCACAAGTGCTCCCTAGGTGGTTTTGGTAATTAATGACAAGATATCTCTTGTTGGACTAACACTTTTATCTAGTATGTTTCAGATAAGTTCAACAATGGAGTGGCATGGACTAAAGGATGTGGGAACTCCTTCAAGATGCTAAGGACAAAGGATTGGCTCAAGCTTCAAGCTCAAGACTCTTCATTTTACATTTTAGTGATCCAAGATCACATTGAGTCTATAGGAAAAGCCAATACTATCAAGGAGGAATGAGGTGTTTCTTAATGGGTCTCTTGCTTCAAAGTGCTTAGTGATATGCTCCAAATACCCTCAACTACTTTCCCACTTCCACACATTTTTCCTAAACCTAAAGTCAAACTCGGCCCCACTGATTCTTTCTATCTGGCGCCATCGAGTTTGGATGTCTTAGCCACTACCACAAACCCTAGGCAAATCGGTCTTACCGATAGGGATCTCGGTCTCACCGAGATGGGATTGTAATCTCTCTGTGTATGTCCATTATCAAAATCGGTCTCACCGAGTTTGAGCAATAGGTACTACCGAGATTACAATGCAAACTCTCTAGTTAACTTATTATCAAAATCGGTCCCACCGAGTTTGATAATCGGTCAAACCGAGTTTCCCTGACCAACTCTTTGGAAAGCTTATTACCAAAATCGGTCGCACCGAGTTTGTGTAATCGGTCTTACCGAGATTACGTTATGCCCTAACCCTAACCGAATCGGTCCCACCGAGTTGCATTCCGGTCCCACCGAAAACCCTAACGGTCACATTATTTGCTAAATCGGTCTGACCGAGTTTAACGATTCGGTCCCACTGAGTTTGGTAGATTGTGTGTAACAGTTAGATTTTGTGTGGAGGCTATATATACCCTCCACCTCCTCTTCATTCGTGGAGAGAGCCATCGACTGAACCTACACTTCCAAAGATCCTATTTCGAGAGAGAACTACCTACTCATGTGTTGAGGCCAAGATATTCCATTCCTACCATATGAATCTTGATCTCTAGCCTTCCCCAAATTGCTTTCCACTCAAATCCTCTTTCCACCAGATCCAAATCCTATGAGAGAGAGTTGAGTGTTGGCGAGACTATCATTTGAAGCACAAGAGCAAGGAGTTCATCATCAACGCACCATTTGTTACTTCGTGGAGAGTGGTGTCTCCTAGATTGGCTAGGTGTCACTTGGGAGCCTCCGACAAGATTGTGGAGTTGAACCAAGGAGTTTGTAAGGGCAAGGAGATCGCCTACTTCGTGAAGATCTACCGCTAGTGAGGCAAGTCTTCATGGGCGACGACCATGGTGGGATAGAAAAGGTTGCTTCTTCGTGGACCCCTCGCGGGTGGAGCCCTCCGTGGACTCGCGCAACCGTTACCCTTCGTGGGTAGAAGTCTCCATCAACGTGTATGTACGATAGCACCACCTACCGGAACCACGCCAAAAACATCTGTGTCTCCAAATTGCGTTTGAATCCTCCAATCCCTTCCCTTTACATTCTTGCAAGTTGCATGCTTTATTTTCCGCTGCTCATATACTCTTTGCATGCTTGCTTGCTATATGTTGTGAATGTTAAACTTGTGCCTAAACTCCACTCAAACTTTAAAGAAACTTCAAAACTGCAACTTTGGTACTTAGTGTCTAATGACCCCCCTCTAGACACCTCTTCTCAAGGTCCTACAAGTGGTATCAGAACTTTGGTCTCCATTGCCTTGGTTTAATCACCATTGGAGGAAGATGGATGAGTCTACTTTGGGGAGTCTTAGAAATAGAGTGCCTATTCTTGATGGAGAGTATTTTCGTGAGTGGAAAAATGAGATGCTTGTTATTTTCAATAAATATCATTTTAACAAGTACATTGCTAGCCCTTGTGCACCTTATGTTGTATCCTATGCATCCAACCCATGATGAGTCAATTGATATGGTTAGGAATCTTAGAACTGCCGAACTTATCATTAGAGGATTGCCTAGAAACTTGATTGGATGTTTGCCTACTTTTAAGTGTGCCTGCACCATATGGAAATTTCTTGAGGAACGATTTCCAGATTATTCCTTGAAAAATCTAGATGAAATTCTCCATAAGTCTATTGCTTTGAGCGAAATGAATACTAGTGATCCTATGTTTGGTGATCTTCTATTTGAGCTTACAAACCTTATGCGTGCCAAAGGAAATGTTGGTATTATTAGTGAAATTATTTCCGAAGCTATAAGAATTCATAGAAAAGATTATTGTCAAACTCATTCTAATGAATCACCCTCTCTAGGATTTGATCCACCACATGACGATGTTGAACATGGATACTATGATGAGGATGATGATAGTGACTTCGATCTTGATGATGCAATGAGACATTTTGGTCTTATGGCAAATCTTTGGGGATATATTGTCAGGAGGAAAGGAATGGGTTCTTGATAGTGGATGTACCGATCACATGACCGGAGATAAAGACATGTTTCGTGAGCTTGCTGATAATGATAGTCCTCGTAAGTATGTCACTTTCGGTGACAACTCAAAGGGTAAGGTGGTTGGCCTCGGTAAGGTGGCCATATCACATGATAGCTCCATACAAAATGTTATGCTCGTTGAATCTCTTTGTTACAACTTACTTTCAGTATCTAGACTTGCTGATTTGGTTTCAATGTTCTATTTATGAAGTAGATTGCCAAGTGTTTCGTCGAGATAATCATAAAATGGTCTTTCTTGGTGTGCGAGAGGTGATCTATACATTGTTGATTTCACTAAAAGGCTCAACCTAAAACTTGCTTCATTGCTAAATCCTCAAAAGGCTGGTTATGGCATAGACGATTAGGTCATGTTGGTATGCGAAACCTTGACAAGCTTATTAAGGGAATCATATCCTTGGAGTTAATGATGTCATATTTGATAAGGATAGACTTTGCGGTGCTTGTCAAGGGTAAACAGGTTGGAGGAAGGCATCCCGTGAAGAACATCATGACCACGAAGAGGCCACTCGAGCTACTTCACATGGATCTCTTTGGTCCCAACTCTTACAAGAGTCTTGGTGGAAATTATTTTGGTCTAGTTATAGTTGATGATTTTTCAAGATTTACGTGGGTGTTCTTTCTCGATGATAAATCGCAGGTCCAAAAGATCTTCAAAAACTTCGCTAGGAAGGCCCAAAACCAATTTGAAGTGAAGATCAAGAAGGTTCGCAGTGACAACGGAACGGAGTTCAAGAACGCAAATGTGGACACCTTTCTTGACGAAGAAGGGATTTCACACGAGTTCTCGGCTACGTACACACCTCAACAAAATGGAGTTGTTGAGAGGAAGAACCGGACGCTCATCGAAATGGCGAGAACGATGCTTGATGAGTACAAGGCCAAGCACTTTTGGGCGAAGCGGTTGAGACAGCTTGTCATGCAACAAATCGCTTGTATCTTCACAAGATACTCGGCAAGACGGCATCTGAGCTACTCACCGTAACAAACCCCAAGTTGGATACTTTGAGTATTCGGCTCAAAGTGCTACATTCTTGATAAGCATCGTCGTTCTAAATTTGCTCCTAAGTCTCATGAAGGTTTCCTACTAGGTTATGGCTCAAACTCTCACACTTACCGTGTCTACAACACTTTCACCCGAAAGGTTGAACAGACGGTAGATGTGAAGTTTGATGAATCTAACGGCTCGCAACTAGAGCAATTGCCAATTGATGTAGGAGACAAAGATCCTTCGGAAGCAATCCAAGACTTGTCTATTGGCAAGGTCCGTCCAACGGAGGTGAAGGAGAGTACCTCGTCCGTCCAAGTGGAAGCTTCTACTTCACGACAAGGTGAACCAAGAGTTGATACGGAAGCATCCACAAGTGGGACACACCAATATGAAGAAAACTAGGAAGTGCATCAAGATGAACGTCAACAACCTCCTTCTCCACCACTACAAGAGAACGATAACGCCAACAATGAAGAAGGCCAAGAAGAAGAACAAGATGAAGAAGATGTTCAACGAAGACCCAAGCAAAAGCTTTCACGAGTTCGAGCAAGAATTGCTAAAGACCATCCCGTCGAGCAAATCTACAATGGTATTCAAACCGGGAGAATCACTCGCTCTAAAACTCGTTTAGCTAAATTTTGTGAAAAATATTCTTTCATCTCTAGCATTGAACCTATGAAGGTCAAAGAAGCATTGGAAGATCCGGATTGGATAAATGCTATGCATGAAGAGCTACACAACTTTGAGAGGAACCAAGTTTGGACATTGGTTGAGAAGCCCGACAACAACCACAACATCATCGGTACCAAATGGGTGTTTTGCAACAAGCAAGATGAAGATGGACAAGTAGTTCGCAACAAAGCACGTCTCATCGCCCAAGGCTACACACAAGTCGAAGGTATGGACTATGGTGAGACTTATGCCCCCGTTGCTAGACTTGAGTCCATTCGCATCTTACTTGCCTATGCTAATCACCATGATATCACCTTGTACCAAATGGACATTAAAAGTGCTTCTCTAAATGGTGAAATAGAGGAGGAAGTTTATGTTAAACAACCTCCCGGCTTTGTCAATCCTAAGAAACCCAATCATGTTTACAAACTTCACAAAGCTCTTTATGGACTTAAACAAGCTCCTAGAGCATGGTATAAATGCTTGACTAAGTTCCTTATTGAAAAGGCTTTGAAATTGGGAAAATTGATTCTACTCTTTTTACTAAAAGGGTTAATGGTGAACTCTTTGTGTGCCAAATTTATGTTGATGATATTATATTTGGTTCAACTAACCCTCATTTTAGTGAAAAGTTTGGGAAGCTAATGTCGGAGAAGTTTGAGATGTCTATGATGAGTGAACTCAAATTCTTTCTTGGTTTGCAAATCAAGCAAACTAAGGAAGGTACTTTTGTCTCGCAAACAAAGTACACCAAGGACTTATTCAAGAAGTTCAATATGCAAGAATGCAAAGGTATGACAACACCCATGCCTACCAGTGGACATCTTGACTTAACCAAAGATGGTGAACCGGTTGATCAAAAGGTTTATCGCTCTATGATTGGATCATTGTTATATCTATGTGCTTCACGTCCCGATATTATGCTAAGTGTGTGCATGTGTGCACGATATCAAGCTGCCCCTAAAGAATGTCATCTTAAGGCCGTGAAAAGGATAGTGAGATACTTAATCCATACACCAAAATTTGGCATTTGGTATCCTAAGAGGGTCCCTTTCGATCTTGTTGGCTATTCCGACTCGGACTATGCCGGAGACAAGGTTGATAGAAAGTCCACTTCGGGTACTTGTCAATTTCTTGGTAGATCTCTTGTGTCTTGGTCCTCCAAGAAACAGAACTCGGTATCCTTATCCACCGCCGAAGTTGAATATATTGCCGCTGGTTCATGTTGTGCTCAATTACTTTGGATGACCCAAACTCTTAAAGATTATGGGATATATGTGAGACATGTTCCATTTCTTTGTGATAATGAAAGTGCTATCAAAATTGGTCATAATCCTATGCAACATTCTCGAACTAAGCATATTGAAGTTCGTCATCATTTCATTCGAGATCATGTTGCTAAGGGTGACATTGATCTTAAGCATGTTCGCACCGAAAAGCAATTAGCGGATATATTCACTAAACCTCTTGATGAGAAAGTGTTTTGCAGGTTAAGAGGAGAATTGAACATCATTGATGCTTCAAACTTGGAGTAGAAACTCCATTGGATACATGCAAGACATGAGCTTATGACTAATCCTTGATATTTCTCTTATGATGAAAAACTTATGTCTTGGATATATTTGTATCTTGCATGTTATCTAACCCATGTAGGTACTTGGTTGAATCAAACTCCATGAGGTTGAAACCTACTCATATCTTGAGCAATCTCTACATCACCAAGTCTCTACACAAGGTGGTTGAAGACAAGGAAGCACGAAACCATTCAAACATATCCTTTGACATATTCTATGTTGGGTTTCATGATTGTCATTTTTGGATATACAAGTGCTCTTCCTTGCAAGAACTAACCCATGTAGGTAGATGGACTCAAATTCCAAGTGGTGCTCCAAATTCTTGATGAGCTACATCAACCTTGAGCAACCCACGCAAGTTCAACTACATGGACAACACCACCAACCAAGGTATGTTATTCCATCTTAGAGAAGCTTTACTCCGAGTCATGAGTTAAAGCAACTCGACAAGATGTGAATACATCAAGATGCTTAAACGAAAAATGGCAACCCCATTTTGAGCTTAAACGATGAGTATGGCCTATGATCAAGTGATCTCACTTGACTCCTAAGTCAATATACTCTAACATAGGTGACTTTGTCGCCGACCATCTCTAGATGAAGTTCTCCTATGTTCTTTTCTGAGTTTTTGCATTTGTCTCATGCATTTGTGTTTCCCCTTTTAAAAAAATCTTTCTGTTTTCTCTGCATTTTCTACATCTAATTCCTTGCATATCTTTCAGTTAATTCCTTGCAAATCTTTGTGAGATCTTACTAGTCTAGTGAGCTGAGGTGACAAGTGTTCTCTCTGCGATGAACTCGGTTACACCAATTTGTTATTTTCAGACCAACCGAATCTTTTCGGTACGACCGAAGCATACCACTCGGTGCCACTGATTTCATAACAGGAAAAACTCTTTGCCACATATTATGTGTTTTTTCTGATCCAGCTCCACTCAATGAATCTTGTCCTCTACAAGCATCACATTTTCATCATTGCTTTGTTCTGTGTCTCAAGGACCAAACCCATTCGACAGACTCCAGAAGACCCTTCTAGGAAATTGATGTCAAAGGGGGAGAGAAAGAACATCAAAGCTTATCATTTGGAGATAGAGAGAGAGCATCAAAACTTATTACCTTTGTTCTTAAGGGAGAGAGAGACCTTCTAGGGGGAGAGACCCTCAAAAGACGAGAGAGATCTCCAGGGGGAGAGGATACTTAAGTAGAAAGTATTTCTCAAGGATCCCAGATGCTTGGTTTTCAAGAGGAGAGATGTCCACATGTCTTCTTGAGGGGAGAGACATGTTCATATGATCTGTTGTGCTCAATTTTGCATTAGCATACATTAGCTCTGAACTTTAGCTCTGATCATCAGTCATATCTTTCAGCTCTGTTTTCCTTCAGCTCTGATTTCTGTTCCCTATCTTCTCCCAGTATCCCATGTTAGATTCAGGGTGAGCAAGACATCTAAGGGAAAGAGATCATTTAAATTCATTGCATATCTTTACTCTTGGGGACATGTCTAATCCAATGTGGTACTCAGTACTCACTCTCTTCATGTCATCTCAGTCTTGGTATTCTTGTGATTTCTTCTGTTTGCTCTGGCTAGTAGATGCATCTGTGTTATCTAACCTTGTTTTCACAGGTTCATTCCATGCTAAGCCAACTCAAGACCACAAGGTAAGTATATGCATCACAATCATGTTGATGAGGAATTCTTGCTGATGTACATACCGTTTGCAAGAAGGACTCATGGGCATGAAGGTATTCTCTTTAATACTTTTTGCTCTGATGCATATAGCCAAGATACATGTAACACATTGCCTGCTCTATCATGGTTATGCTATCACATGCTTCTATATTTCATATTCACATGATTGCATACATGTAGGGGGAGCCTATGCTTGTTAAATGTCTTTCCAAAGCTTTATTTGCTATTCTTCATATCTTTATCTAAAGCTTTCATGTATGTTGCCATCAATTACCAAAAAGGGGGAGATTGAAAGCAAAAGTGCTCCCTAGGTGGTTTTGGTAATTAATGACAACATATCTCTTGTTGGACTAACACTTTTATCTAGTATGTTTCAGATAAGTTCAACAATGGAGTGGCATGGACTAAAGGATGTGGGAACTCCTTCAAGATGCTAAGGACAAAGGATTGGCACAAGCTTCAAGCTCAAGACTCTTCATTATACATTTTAGTGATCCAAGATCACATTGAGTCTATAGGAAAAGCCAATACTATCAAGGAGGAATGAGGTGTTGCTTAATGGGCCTCTTGCTTCAAAGTGCTTAGTGATATGCTCCAAATACCCTCAACTACTTTCCCACTTCCACACATTTGTCCTAAACCTAAAGTCAAACTCGGCCCCACAGATTCTTTCTATCCGGCGCCACCGAGTTTGGATGTCTTAGCCACTGCCACAAACCCTAGGCAAATCGGTCTCACCGATAGGGATCTCGGTCTCACCGAGATGGGATTGCAATCTCTCTGTGTATGTCTATTATCAAAATCGGTCTCACCGAGTTTGAGCAATCGGAACTACCGAGATTACAATGCAAATTCTCTAGTTAACTTATTATCAAAATCGGTCCCACCGAGTTTGATAATCGGTCAAACCGAGTTTGCCTGACCAACTCTTTGGAAAGCTTATTACCAAAATCGGTCCCACCGAGTTTGTGTAATCGGTCTTACCGAGATTACATTATGCCCTAACCCTAACCGAATCGGTCCCACCGAGTTGCATTCCGGTCCCACCGAAAACCCTACCGGTCACATTATTTGCTAAATCGGTCTGACCGAGTTTAACGATTCGGTCCCACCGAGTTTGGTAGATTGTGTGTAATGGTTAGATTTTGTGTGGAGGCTATATATACCCCTCCACCTCCTCTTCATTCGTGGAGAGAGCCATCAGACTAAACCTACACTTCCAACATCCTATTTCTGAGAGAGAACTACCTACTCATGTGTTGAGGCCAAGATATTCCATTCCTACCATATGAATCTTGATCTCTAGCCTTCCCCAAGTTGCTTTCCACTCAAATCCTCTTTCCACCAGATCCAAATCCTATGAGAGAGAGTTGAGTGTTGGGGAGACTATCATTTGAAGCACAAGAGCAAGGTGTTCATCATTAACGCACCATTTGTTACTTCTTGGACAGTGGTGTCTCCTAGATTGGCTAGGTGTCACTTGGGAGCCTCCGACAAAAATGTGGAGTTGAACCAAGGAGTTTGTAAGGGCAAGGAGATCGCCTACTTCGTGAAGATCTACCGCTAGTGAGGCAAGTCCTTCGTGGGCGACGGCCATGGTGGGATAGAAAAGGTTGCTTCTTTGTGGACCCTTCGTGGGTGGAGCCCTCCGTGGACTCGCGCAACCCTTACCCTTCGTGGGTTGAAGTCTCCATCAACGTGGATGTACGATAGCACCACCTACCGGAACCACGACAAAAACATCCGTGTCTCCAAATTGCGTTTGAATCCTCCAATCCCTTCCCTTTACATTCTTGCAAGTTGCATGCTTTATTTTCCGCTGCTCATATACTCTTTGCATGCTTGCTTGCTATATGTTGTGAATGTTAAACTTGTGCCTAAACTCCAATCAAACTTTAAAGAAACTTAAAAACTGCAACTTTGGTACTTAGTGTCTAATCACCCCCCCACCCCCGCTCTAAACACCTCTTCTCAAGGTCCTACAGTTCATCACCCCATGTGGAACGTACTAATTTGTATGGATGCCTTTCAGGTTGAATAGCGCTGGTTCGACGTTTGCTCGAGCAGTCCAAATTGGTTTTGAGCCCCAGCTCCATAGAAATATTGAAGCTTACATGGATGACATAGTGGTCAAACCAGAGACAAGGCTATGCTCGTGCAGGACCTGGAACAATCTTTTGCAAACTTGCACAGGATCAACCCCAAGCTCAACCCAGAGAAGTGCATGTTCGGCATTCCGACCGGCAAGCTTCTTGGGTTCTTTGTGTCTCAACGCGGGATCGAAGCAAATCCCGACAAGATCAAAGCAATCATGCAAATTTAGGCGCCAAGATGGGTCAAAGATGTCCGAAGGCTTGCCAGCTGCATCACCGCTCTGAGCAGGTTCATCTATAAGTCTGCTGAGCATGCCCTCCCCTTTTTCAAGATTTTGAAAAAGGCGGGTCCAATGAAATGGACCCCGGAGGCAGAGACAACACTTCAAGATTTAAAGAGATACCTGTCCTCTACGCTAATACTGGTCGCACCCAAGCCACAAGAGCCGTTGCTGCTATATCTGGCAGCGACAAATCAAGTGGTCAGTGCCGCGCTAGTGGCGCAGAGAGAAGTTGAGGAAGAGGCGACAACGGTGGCAAGTTCCTTAGGAGAAGAGCTGGACTCGGCGGGATCCGATCCTGGCAAGGGAGAGCCCCCGGCAGGATCCGATCCCGGCAAGACAACGTCTGCGCAAGCAAGCAAGGTAAAGCAGAAGAAGATGGTGGGGTAGCACCCAATCAACTTTGTCAACTCCCTTCTACATGGGCTAGGTCAAGGTACTCTGCGATGCAGAAGTTGCTTTTCGGCCTCCTTATGGCCTCGATAAAGCTGCATCATTATTTTCAAGCACATGAGATCACCGTCGTCACTCGCCTCCCGTTGCAATGGATTTTGCACAATCCAGATGCAACGGGGAGGATTGTGGAGTGGGTAGTGGAGCTGTCAAGCTTTGGGCTTAGATTTGAAAATACCTCGATGATCAAGAGCAGAGCCTTGGTAGAATTCATAGAGGAATGGACATCCATGCCCGATGAAGAAGTTCAAGAAACTACCCTTCCTCGCAAAGAGGCAATTAGTCATTGGATTATGTACTTTGATGGAGCCTTCTCGTTACAAGGTGCAGGTGCCGGCGTGTTGCTCATCGCACCCACCGGAGAATGCCTAAAGAGTGTGATCCATATGCACTTCCCCCGGGAGAGGTCGACAAACAACACCGCATAATACGAGGGGCTTCTCGCTGGTCTCAGGATCGCGGCAGACCTTGGCATCAGGAAGCTTATTATCAAAGGAGATTCACAACTTGTCATCAGGAAAGTCAACAAGGATTATCAGAGCACACTGATGGAGGTTTATATGGATAAAGTGAGGAAATTGGAAGAGCGCTTTGATGGTCTACAAGCAGAGCATGTTCCTTGAGCAGAAACAACATCGCAGATGACCTGTCGAAACGCGCTGCCATCAAGCTACCTGTGGAACCAGGTACCTTTGCGCTTCGATTAACTCAACCATCCGTCAAACTATCATCAGAACAGAACAAGCGAAGGAAAATGGGGCCCGACAAGTACCTTCCCGCAGAGCTCCCAGGAGCCGATGGCAAGGAAGTTGCCTGGTACCCCAAGCTTGCCAAGGAGCAGCAGCCTCCGGCATGACACCAGGCCCTTGCCGTCGAGGCGGCTGCCCCCGCAGCAGAAAACATGCCTTTAATCCTTGTCGTCGAGCCCCAGGCCCTGGCATGGGCACAACATACAGTCTGTTTCCTCCAAACAGGAGAGCTCCTTGAGGAGCAGGAAGAAGCAGAGAAAGTAGCCCGTCGGTCCAGCATGTACCAGTTTGTGGATGATGCCCTTTATAGAAAAAGGACAAACGACGTGAAATTGAAGTGTATTCCTCGGGAAGACAGACTAGAGTTGTTGGCAGAGATACACAGAGGCATATGTGGCTCCCACATAAGGTCAAGAGCCCTTGCCGGCAAAGCATTCCGGCAAGGTTTCTTCTGGCCCACTGACCTCCAGGATGCAACGGCAGTAGTAACCAAATGTGAAGCGTGCCATTTCCATTGAAAGAAGCTTCATCAACCAGCTCAAGCCCTTCAAACAATCCCTGTCTCCTGGCCATTTTCGGTCTGGGGGCTCGACATACTGGGTCCCTTTCCCCGCGCTGTCGGGGGCTTTGAGTACTTGTACGTCGCGATTGACAAGTTCACAAAGTGGCAAGAAGTGGAGCCGGTGAGGAAGGTAACAACACAATCAGCCGTCAAGTTCTTAAAGGGACTCGTTTGCCGTTTTGGTGTGCGAAACAGAGTCATCACCGACAACGGCACACAGTTCACGAGCCGCACCTTCATGTATTATATCCAGGACCTTGGCACCAATGTATGCTTTGCTTCTGTTGCTCATCCAATGAGCAATGGCCAAGCGGAAAGGCCAAATGCTAAAGTGTTGCGAGGCGTCAAAACAAGAACATTCGGCAAGCTGCGCAAGTTTGGAAGGCGCTGGATTGATGAATTGCCAATGGTTCTTTGGTCAATCAGAACGACACAAATCGAGCCACTGGCCAAACACCCTTTGCCCTGGTTTATGAGGCAGAAATAGTTCTCCCCACTGAACTCATATACGGGTCACCTCGAGTGCTCGCTTTTGATGAGCTTGAGCAAGAGCAGTTGCGCCAAGATGATGCAATGCTCCTTGAGGAAGATCGTCTTCGAGCTGCTTTGCAAGCCGCTCGCTACCAACAAGCCTTGCGCTGCTATCATAGCCGCAAGGTTCACTCCCGAAGCCTTGAGGAAGGCGACCTTGTTCCTCGGCGCGTTCAGTCCACCAAGAATTCAAACAAGTTGACGCAAAAGTGGGAAGGCCCCTATAGGGTAATACGAGTCACTAGGCCCGGGCAGTCCGCCTGGAGACCGAAGATGGCATTCCAGTGAGCAACTCCTGGATATCGAACATCTTCGCAAGTTTTACCCATAGGGCGCGGTTGCCGGGAGCTCCGGCAACCACCTTTTGTACTAGCCTTGCCGGTGAGGCATATAATCCTATGTACAAAGCCAGGCGCATGTGTGTGTGTGTGTGTGTGTGTGTGTGTGTGTGTGTGCATGTGTACTTGTCCAGGAAATTGTGCCACCATAGGTTCTAACAGGTGATGAGAAACCGCCAAGGCTCCATGCCCCTATCCTCTCTTCCTTCCGGCCGCGGTAACAATGCCCCGGACAGGAATTAAGAAGACTGCTTAGCGCGGCATCTCCATCAACAACTTAATCTGATAAAGTTCCTCCCCTGCCTATTCATGTTTGTAACTCGTGATTTGCGCAACCTTGCCACTTTGTCTAGACTGGGGTGCTCCCATCCCTGACTCGAATGCTGCTTCGGTTAGGGTTGTTGCTGTAACCTTAGGGAAAAGAAGAGTTTGGCAGGGGGCTGGACCATGCGCCTATGACTCAGATGTGATTCTCCGGAAGGCACAGAAGCGCCGACAAGGTAGCTTCCCGGGGAGACTCATTTATTTTCATTAAAGGGGCACTTTGCCTCTGCACAAACGTATACGTGCATGAGTTCCCAGTGAAAGCTCATCTTTTTCATTAATATGCTAATGTAAATATAGATATTACAGAACATAAGCATGGGCTCGGTAGAGTACGTTTCCTAGAAAGTTAACATTTAGCAACTGCCTACATATTTGAAAAAAAAGATAAGTGTCCCATAATCCCCGTTCTTGCCCCATTCCTCCCGAGGCACGGTAGGCCGTGCAAGGTGACGGGCATGGGGAACTGGGCGATGGAGAGCTTGACGAGGAAGCCCGCCAACCACCATCGCTAGGGACAGCAGGACGAGGCCCCTGGCAAGGCGTGTTGCTGGGGGAGGGAGCGGGCCAGATGATGGTGTGTCCACTGGCGATCAGCCGGAGTCGGAACCATCGTCCTCCCGCCCACTGCCGTTGTCGTCGCATGCAATGTCCTCCTCGCCGATATCGCTCGAGGAGGAGCTCTCGTCGTCATTGGATCTCTCCACGCAACACCCTAGGCGAATTCCAGAGTTCCCGATGACCTTGACGGAGAGCAGACCGCTCTCCATTAACTTAAAATGAAGAACATGCCCCTCCGTCAAGCTGTGGGCTGATAACCCGCAAGTATAGGGGATCGCAATAGTTTTCGTCGGTAGAGTATTCAACCCAAATTTATTGATTCGACACAATGGGAGCCAAAGAATATTCTCAAGTATAAGCAGTTGAGTTGTCAATTAAACCACACCTGGATAACTTCGTATCTGCAACAAAGTATTTAGTAGCAAAGTAGTATGGAAGTAACAGTAATAGTAGCAAAAGTAACAGTAGCAGTTTTGTAGTAATTGTAACAGTGGCAACGGTAAAGTAACTAAGCAAAGGAAAATATGTGAAAAGCTCGTAGGCATTGGATCAGTGATGGATAATTATGTCGGATGTGATTCCTCATGTAATATTTATAACATAGGGTGACACAGAACTAGCTCCAGTCCATCAATGTAATGTAGGCATGTATTCCGAATATAGTCATACGTGCTTATGGAAAAGAACTTGCATGACATCTTTTGTCCTACCCTCCCGTGGCAGCGGGGTCCTAATGGAACTAAGGGATATTAAGGCCTCCTTTTAATAGAGAACCGGGCCAAAGCATTAACACTTAGTGAATACATGAACTCCTCAAACTACGGTCATCACCGATAAGTATCCCGATTATTGTCACTTCGGGGTTAACGGATCATAACACATAATAGGTGACTATAGACTTGCAATATAGGATCAAGAACTCACATATATTCACGAAAACATAATAGGTTCAGATCTGAAATCATGGCACTTGGGCCCTAGTGACAAGAATTAAGCATAGCAAAGTCATAGCAACATCAATCTTAGAACATAGTGGATACTAGGGATCAAACCTAACAAAACTAACTTAATTACATGGTAAATCTCATACAACCCATCACCGTCTAGCAAGCCTACGATGGAATTAGTCACGCACGACGGTGAGCATCATGAAATTTGTGATGGAGGATGGTTGATGATGACGACAGCGACAGATTCCCATCTCCGGAGCCCCGAACGGACTCCAGATCAGCCCTCCCGAGAGGTTTTAGGGCTTGGCGGCGGCTCCGTATCGTAAAACGTGATGAACCCTTCTTCACTTATTTTTTTCTCCGCAAAAGCAAATATTTGGAGTTGGAGTTGAGGTCGGTGGACGTCCAGGGGGCCCACGAGGCAGGGGGCGCGCCCTAGGGGAGGGGGCGCGCCCCCCACCCTCGTTACTAGGGTGTGGGCCCCCTGACGTTAATTATTTCGCCAATATTTTTTATTAATTCTGAAAAGTTGCTCTGTGGATTTGCAGGTCATTTCGAGAACTTTTATTTCTGCACAAAAATAACACCATGGCAGTTCAGCTGAAAATAGCGTCAGTCCGGGTTAATTCCATTCAAATCATGCAAGTTAGAGTCCAAAACAAGGGCAAAAGTGTTTGGAAAAGTAGATACGACAGAGACGTATCAACTCCCCCAAGCTTAAACCTTTGCTTGTCCTCAAGCAATTCAGTTGATAAACTGAAAGTGATAAAGAAAAGCTTTTACAAACTCTGTTTGCTCTTGTTGTAAATATGTAAAGCTAGCACTCAAGTTTTCAGCAAAGATTATGACTAACCACATTCACAATAACATTTAGGTCTCATGTTTACTCATATCAATGGCATAATCAACTAGAGAGCAATAATAATAAAACTCGGATGACAACACTTCCTGAAAACAATCATAATATGATATAACAAGATGGTATCTCGCTAGCCCTTTCCAAGACCGCAAAACATAAATGCAGAGCACCTTTAAAGATCAAGGACTGACTAAACATTGTAATTCATTGTAAAAGAGATCCAGTCATAGTCATACCCAATATAAACTAATAGTAATGCATGCAAATGACAGCGGTGCTCTCAAGCGGGTATTTTTTAATAAGAGGGTGATGACTCAACATAAAAGTAAATAGATAGGCCCTTCACAGAGGGAAGCAGGGATTCGTAGAGGTGCCAGAGATCGATTTTTAAAATGGAAAAAGTCCATTTTAAACCATGAATTTGTAGACGTCCGGCGAATCAAACCCTGAAGTCGAAATCCCTGTCGTTCTGACCCCAAACTAACTAATCCCGGTCCAAATCTAACCTTAGTGTTGTTTCCCAAACGGGGATTGCCGACGTGGCAATGGGGTGGCCGGGATGGGTAGTTCAGCGCGCGCCTGAGGCGATATTAGTGGGCCGGCCCAGTTCAGCCCGTTATTTCGCTTCGTTCTCTCCGCGTCCCCCTGCATTCATCTTTCTCTAGCGATGGCAATGGCGACCGGCGGTTGATCGCCACCTCTGCGACGATCGTGACGGCGTGACGACGCATCGAAGAAGCAGGTAATGTTCTGGATGCCATCCTCCCTTGTTATTCATAGGTTGGAGTAGTTGCGGCATTAGGGCCAGGGTTTGAGCGGCAAATTTGGGGCAAAATTGGGGACGATTTGGGTGACGGAAAAAGATTGATTTTTTTGTGAAGGGAATAGATTGTTATGCTTTATTTTGATCGTGGTGTATGTTTTTTCAGTGAAATCATGGACCCAAGTGAGATTTTGAACGTTCGGCTTCATATTGGAGGGAAGTTCATCCGCATTGGTCCAAATTTGGACTATGTTGGGGGAGATCAAGCAATGTCAGAGATTGAGAGGGATAAAATGTCAATGCAGTAAGTGAAAGGCTATTTAAAAGATCATACTCAGTTGATGGAATCGATGAAGTTCTATTTTCTGCTTCCTGGAAAAGAGCTTATCAATGGCTTGGTGTTCCTTTATGATGACAATTCATGTGTGAAGATGTCTGACTACATTTGTGTTGGAGGAGTTGCTGATGTGTATGTGGAGTATCATGGAGAGGAAGATAGCAATGACAGCAGCAGTAGTGGGAGTTATTTTGAGGATGAACTCATAGAACAGAGTGATGATGATGAACTAGATGCAGTTATAACTATTGAAGGACTAGATGCAGTTATAACTGCTGAAGAACCAGTGCCAGTAACTTCTGTTGAACTTGCAGAGTCTGACACTGATGTGCTCATACCTGATGAAACAAGTGTAATCACTCAAAGAATTTGCAGCCCCTTGAAGCAGAGAAGAAGCAGAGTAGTAGATGTGGATGAAATGGCAGGCATGGAAGGAGTTTTTTCCCAGGTTTTGGATCCAAGTCAACCTGCATCAGCCTGTGCTTCTCAACCTCAGGCTTCAGGGCATGTGAATAACCAACTGGTGATAGCTGCAAATGTTGACAGTGGCAATCAAAATTCAGACTCAGACAGTGACACTGAATACATTGGACATACTGATGATAGTGGGGAGGATTCAGAAGTTGTGGAGCTCAGGAGACATGCTAGGAAATTTAAGAAAAGGATGAGGGACTCCAAAAGCTAGATAGGTAGGGATGCCACAGGGCCAGTGCCAATTGAATTGATTGCCAACATGGAGGAGCAAATTGAAAGAGAAGAAATGGATTGGAACTATGATTCATCTGATGAGGACTACAGCTATGATGAAGATTCAGATGGTCATATAAGGAAGAGGAAGAGTACATTCCCAAGATACAACCCTGAAAGTGAAGTACCGCATTTTGCTTTGACCATGGTTTTTAGAAGCAAGAATTAGCTGTGCAAAGCTTTGAGAAGATATGGTCTAGTAACAAAGAGGAACATTAAGTTCATGAAATCTGAGTGTGACAGAGTAAGGGCAAAGTGTGGATGGCCTGGCTGCCCATGGCTGATATATGCAGCCAAGAGATCAAGGACTTCAAGATTCCAAGTCATAACATACAATGATGATCACCAATGTGCACAGAACAGATGCAACAAGTTGGTTACTGCAAAGGTGATTGCACAGAGGTATGAGCACTTCATATTGGCAAATCCTATGTGGAAAATTGAGAGCATGAAAGCAACTATTTTGCAAGATATGTTTGCTAATGTCTCCACTTCAAAGTGCAAGCATGCAAAAAGAATTGTCATGGACAAATTGTTCTGTGGAATGAACAATGAATACACTAGAGTGTTTGACTACCAACTTGAGCTGCTAAGAAGCAACCCTGGAAGCACAGTTGCTGTTTGCATGGACCCAACCAACATGGAGGAAAGTGTATTCCAGAGCTTCTATGTGTGCTTTAATGCAATGAAGCAAGGATTCAAGGCTGGTTGCAGAAAAGTAATAGGCCTTGATGGTTGTTTCTTCAAAGGTGCAATGAAGGGTGAGCTCTTGTGTAACATAGGTAGAGATGCAAATAATCAGATCCACTAGCTTGGGCTGTAGTTGAGAACGAAACTAATATCACATGGAAGTGGTTTGTTGGGCTGCTCATTAAGGACTTGGAAATAAACAATAATGGAGCTTGCTAGGTTATTATTTCTGATCAGCAGAAGGGCTTGATAAATGCAGTGAATGATTACCTTCCTGCTGCAGAGCATAGGATGTGTGCTAGGCACATTTATGCTAATTGGAGGAAGAAACATAGAGATCATGAGTGGCAAAAGAAATTCTGGGCAGTTGCTAAGGCTTCTAACAGGCAAGATTTCAACTATTATAAGGCCAAGCTTGCACAAGTCACTCCTGAACGGGCTAAAGACATCATGAGGACTGAGCCAGTGCACTGGGCAAGGGCTTTTTTTCCTAGTTGGTTCAAACTGTGAATCAGTTGACAACAACCTGAAAGCACAAGTGCTCCCTAGGTGGTTTTGGTAATTAATGTCAACATATATCTTGTTGAACTAACACTTTTATCTAGTATGTTTCAGATAAGTTCAACAATGGAGTGGCATTGACTAAAGGATGTGGAACCCCTTCAAGATGCTAAGGACAAAGGATTGGCTCAAGCTCAAAAGCTCAAGACTCTACATTTTACATTTTAGTGATCCAAGATCACATTGAGTCTATAGGAAAAGCCAAAACTATCAAGGAGGTATGAGGTGTTGCTTAATGGCTTGCTTGCTCAAAGTGCTTAGTGATATGCTCCAAAGCCCTGAACTACTTTCTCATATCCAGACATGACCTAAACCTAAAGTCAAACTCGGCCCCACCGATTCTTTCTATCCGGCGCCACCGAGTTCAGATGTCATAGCCATTGCCACAAACCCTAGGCAAATCGGTCTCACCGATAGGGATCTCGGTCTCACCGAGATGGGATTGTAATCTCTTTGTGTATGTCCATTATCAAAATCGGTCTTACATCCTCACAAATACCGATAGGTATAGCAGTTGATTTATCAGCCATTTGCAAAGATATCTCAGTAGGTGTCAACTTACTTAACTCAAGTCTATGATATAAGGAAAGAGGCATAACACTAACACCGGCTCCTAAATCACATAAAGCAGTTTTAACATAATTTCTTTTGATGGAGAATGGTATAGTGGGTACTCAGGGATCACCAAGTTTCTTAGGTATTCCACCCTTAAAAGTATAGTTGGCAAGCATGGTGGAGATTTCAGCTTCAGGTATTTTTCTTTTATTTGTAATGATATATTTCATGTATTTAGCATAAGGGTTTGTTTTAAGCACAACGGTTAAGCGCATACGTAAGAAAATAGTTCTAATCATTTCAGCAAAGCGCTCAAAGTCCTCATCATCCTTTTTCTTGGATGGTTTAGGAGGAAAAGACATGGGTTTCTGAACCCATGGTTCTCTTTCCCTACCATGCTTCCTAGCAACGAAGTCTCTCTTATCATAATGTTGATTTCTTGATTGTGGGTTATCAAGATCAACAGCAGGTTCAATTTCTATATCATCCTTATTGCTAGGTTGAGCATCTACATGAACATCATTAGTAGTATTATCATTAGGTTAATGTTTGTCTCCAGATTGTGTTTCAGCATCAGAGATAGAAATACCATTAGGATTCTCGGGTGTTTCTACAATAGGTTCACTAGAAGCATGCAAATTCCTATCATTTTTCTTTTTCTTCTTTTTAGAAGGACTAGGAGCATCTAAATTATTTTTCTGAGAATCTTGTTCAATTCTCTTAGGGTGGCCTTCAGGATACAAAGGTTCCTAAGTCATTTTACCAGTTCTAGTAGCCACTCTAACAGAAAAGTCATGTTTATTATTTAGTTCATCAAGCAATTCATTCTGAGCCTTAAGTACTTGTTCTGCTTGAGCGGTGACCATAGAAACATGTTTACAAGTGAGTTTAAGTTCACCCTTAACTCTAGACATATAATCACTCAAGTGCCCAATCATATAAGCATTATTTTTCAATTGTCTACTAACATAATCATTGAAATTTTCTTGTTTGTCCATAAAATCATCAAATTCATCAAAGCATCGACTAGCAAACTTAGTAGACGGGATTTCAACTTTATCCTATAAAGAGAGTTTACCTTCACTACCTGTGTCAGGGTGGTATATTGAGGCCATGAATTTCTTCAAAGGAAAGTAAATTTTTAACATCTTCAGCTTTAATACATTTCTCTTTCATAGATTTCTTTGCCTCTTGCATATCTTCATGACTGAGAAATAGAACACCTCTCTTCTTCGGAGTTGGCTTAGGAGTTGGTTCAGGTGGTGCCTGATACGTCTCCAACGTATCTATAATTTTTGATTGTTCCATGCTATTATATTACCTGTTATGGATGTTTATGGGCTTTATTTTACACATTTATATCATTTTTGAGATTAACCTACTAACCGGAGGCCCACCCCGTATTGCTGTTTTTTTTTGCCTATTTCAGTATTTCGAAGAAAAGGAATATCAAACGGAGTCCAAATGGAATGAAACCTTCGGGAGTGTGATTTTTGGAACGAACGTGATCTAGAGGACTTGGAGTGCAAGTCAAGAAGCGGCCGAAGCTTCCACGAGAGGGTAGGGCGCCCCCCCGATATGGCGCGCCCCCTGTCTCGTGGGCCCCTCGGGCAACCACCAACGTACTTCTTCCTCTTATATAAGCCTACGTACCCCGAAAACATCCAGGGAGCAACCGAACCACAATTTCCACCACAGTAACCTTCTGTATCCGTGATATCCCATCTTGGAGCCGTCGCCGGTGTTCTGTCGGAGGGGGAATCCACCATGGAGGGCTTCTACATCAACACCATAGCCCTTCCGATGAGTTGTGAATAGTTTACCACAGACCTTCGGGTTCATAGTTATTAGCTAGTTGGCTTCTTCTCTCTTTTTGGATCTCAATACAATGTTCTCCCCCTCAATTGTGGAGATCTATTCGATGTAATCTCTTTTTGCGGTGTGTTTGTCGAGATCCGATAAATTGTGGGTTTATGATCAGATTTATCTATGGATAATAATTGAATCTTCTCTGTATTCTTTTATATGATTGAGTTATCTTTGCAAGTCTCTTCGAATTATCGGTTTGGTTTGGCCTACTAGATTGATCTTTCTTGCCATGGGAGAAGTGCTTAGGTTTGGGTTCAATCTTGCGGTGTTCTTACCCAGTGGCAGAAAGGGTTGCAAGACACGTATTGTATTGTTGCCATCAAGGATAAAAAGATGGGGTTTATATCATATTGCTTGATTTTATTCCTCTACATCATGTCATCTTGCTTAATGCGTTACTCTGTTCTTATGAACTTAATACTCTAGATGCATGCTGGATAGCGGTTGATGTGTGGAGTCATAGTAGTAGATCCAGGCAGGAGTGGGTCTACTTGTTGCGGATGTGATGCCTATATACATGATCATGCCTAGATAAAGTCATAATTATTCGCTTTTCTATCAATTGCTGGACAGTAATTTGTTCACCCACCGTAATACTTATGCTCTTGAGAGAAGCCACTAGTGAAACCTATGGCCCCCGGGTCTATCTCTTATCATATTTGCTTCCAATCTACTTTTATTTGCATCTTTATTTTCTGCATCTATATTATAAAATACCAAAAATATATTTATCTTATCATATTATCTCTATCAGATCTCACTTTCGCAAGTGGCCGTGAAGGGATTTACAACCCCTTTGTCGCATTGGTTGCGAGTTGTTTGTTTGTTTGTGTAGGTTCGTGGGACTTGTTGAGAAGCCTCCTACTGGATTGATACCTTGGTTCTCAAAAACTAAGGGAAATACTTAAGCTACTGTGCTGCATCACCCTTTCCTCTTCAAGGAAACCCAACGCAAGCTCAAGACGTAGCAAGAAGGATTTCTGGCACCGTTGCCGGGGATGTCCTCGCTCAAGTCAAGACATACCAAGTACCCATCACAAACTCATCTCCCACGCATTTACATTATTTGCCATTTGCCTCTCGTTTTCCTCACCCCCACTTCACCCTTGCCGTTTTATTCGCCCTCTCTTTCCCAATCTCCTCTCTTTTCTGTTTGCCGTTTTCTGTTTGCTCGTGTGTTGGATTACTTGTTGCCATGGTTTCTCGAATTGTGTGATTTCTCGAATACTAATAATAATGGTTTCCTTAGTACTCCAATTGCTCCTCTTAATGATGTTGAGTCTTGTGAAATCAATACTGCTTTGCTAGATCTTGTTATGAAAGATCAATTCGCCTTCCTTCCTAGTGAAGATGCCGCTACTCATCTAAACATTTTTGTTGATTTGTGTGATATGCAAAAGAAGAAAGATACGGATAATGATATTGTTAAATTGAAGTTATTTCCATTTTCACTTAGAGATCGTGCTAAAGTTTGGTTTTCGTCTTTGCCTAAAAATAGTATTGATTGTTGGAACAAGTGCAAAGATGCTTTTATCTCTAAGTATTTTCCTCCCGCTAAGATCATCACTCTTAGGAACGATATTATGAATTTTAAACAACTTGATCATGAGCATGTTGCCCAATCTTGGGAAAGAATGAAACTGATGATTCGTAATTGCCCTACTCATGGTTGGAATTTATGGATGATCCTACAAACATTTTATGCCGGTTTGAACTTTGCTTCTAGAAATCTTCTAGATTCGGCCGCCGGATGCACGTTTATGGAAATCACTTTAGGAGATGCTACAAAACTTCTTGATAACATTATGGCTAATTATTATCAATGTCATACCGAACGATCTACTAGTAAAAAAGTGCATGCTATAGAAGAAATTAATGTTTTGAGTGGAAAGATGGATGACCTTATGCGATTGTTTGCTACTAAGAGTTCTTCTATTGATCCCAATGATATGCCTTTATCTACCTTGATTGAGAATAATAATGAATCTATGGATGTGAATTTTGTTGGTAGGAATAATTTTGGAAACAATGCTTATAGAGGAAATTTTAATTCTAGACCGTTCCCTAGCAATTCCTCTAATAATTATGGAAATTCCTACAATAATTCTTATGGTAATTTGAATAAGATGCCCTCTGATTTTGAGAATAGTGTGAAATAATTTATGATTTCTCAAAAGAATTTTAATGCTTTGCTTGAAGAAAAATTGCTCAAAGTTGATGATTTGGCTAGGAACGTTGATAGACTTTCACTTGATGTTGATTCTCTTAAACTTAGATCTTCTCCTCCTAAGCATGATATCAATGAGTCTCTCAAAGCAATGAGAATTTCTATTGACGAGTGCAAGGAAAGAACCTCTAGATTGCGTGCTAAGAAAGATAGCTTTATAAAAGCATGTTCTTCTAGTTTCCATGAAAATAATGATGAAGATCTTAAAGTTATTGATGTGTCTCCTATTAGATCTTAGTTTTGTAATATGAATCTTGAAAATAATGGGACTGGAGATGAGTCAACTTTATTTAGAAGGCGTCCCAAGAATTCGGAATTTTTAGATCTTGATGCTAAATTTGGTAAAAGTGGGATTGGGGAGGTCATGACTTTAAATAGCATTGAACCCACTATCTCGGATATCAAGGAATTTGATTATGATAATTGTTATTTAGAAAGTTGTATTTCCTTGTCGCAATCCGTTGTTAACTCTCCATATGCTTATAGTCAAAATAAAGCTTTTACCAAACATATCGTTGATGCCTTGATGCAATCTTTTGATGAAAAACTTAATTTGGAAGTTTCTATACCTAGAAAACTTAATGATGAGTGGGAACCTACTATAAAGATTACAATTAAAGATCATGAGTGTTTTGCTTTGTGTGATTTGGGTGCTAGTGTTTCCACGATTCCGAAAACTTTATGTGATATTCTAGGTTTCCATGATCTTGATAATTGCTCTTTAAATTTGCACCTTGCGGATTCCACCATTAAAAAGCCAATGGGAAGGATCAATGATTTTATAATTGTTGCAAATAGAAATTTGGTGCCCGTTGATTTTATCGTTCTTGATATAGATTGCAATTTTTCTTCCCCTATTATTCTTGGTAGTCCTTTCCTTAGAATGATTGGCGCGATTATAGATATGAAGGTAGGGAATATTAGATTCCAATTTACATTCAAGAAAGGAATGGAGCACTTTCCAATAAAGAAAGTCAAATTACCTTATGAATCTATCATGCGAGCTACCTATGAACCAAGTGCCAAAGATGGCACTACTTAGATCTATCTTCGCTTTTATGCCTAGCTAGGGGCGTTAAACGATAGCGCTAGTTGGGAGGCAACCCAATTTTCTTTATATTTTTTGTTTTTGTTCCTGTTTAGTAATAAATTTTGTTTCTAATTTCTCTTTAGATGTGTTTGCATGTTTTATTTAGTGTTTGTGCCAAGTAGAACATATAGGATAAGCTAAGATATGAGTTGATTTCATTCTGCTGAAAACAGAAACTTTGCGCTCATGAGAAACAATTCAATAAATCACAGGAACGAGCTTTTGCGTTTATTCTTTTTGCTTCTGTTCAATAAACAAATTTTTATGACTTCCTAGTTTGGTACGATTTTTAGAGTTCCAGAAGTTTGCGTTAGTTACAGATTGCTACAGACTGTTCTGTTTTTGACAGAGTATGTTTTTCGTGTGTTGTTTGCTTATTTTGATGCATCTATGGCTAATATGTAAGGGTATGGACCATAGAGAATGATTTCATTACAATACCTTATGTGGTGGTTTTGTTTTCTTTCACTAACGGAGCTTATAAGATTTACTGTTGAGTTTTGTGTTGTGAAGTTTTCAAGTTTTGGGTAAAGCTTTTATGGACAATGGAATAAGGAGTGGCAAGACCCTAAGCTTGGGTATGCCCATGGCACCCCAAGATATTCAAGGATAGCCAAAAGCCTAAGCTTGGGGATGCCCCGGGAAGGCATCCCCTCTTTCGTCTTCGTTCATTGGTAACTTTACTAGGAGCTTTATTTTTATTCGCCACATGATATTTGTTTTGCTTGGAGCGTCGTGTATTATATTAGTCTTTGCTTTTTAGTTTACCATAATCATCCTTGCTGTACACACCTTTTGGGAGAAGCCTATTTAATTAGGATTTGATATAATACTCTATGTGCTTCACTTATATCTTTTTGAGCTTGATAGTTTTTGCTCTAGTGCTTCACTTATATCTTTTAGAGCATGGCGGTGGATTAATTTTGAAGAAATTTCTAGTCTCTCATGCTTCACTTATATTATTTTGAGAGTCTTTTAGAACAGCATGGTATTTTCTATGGTTACAAATTTGGTCTTAGAATGATGAGCATCCAAGTTGGGTATAATAAAGATTATCATAGAAAGTGCATTCACTAGTAGAAAAAGGACCTTATGTGAGACACATTAGTCCCGGTTCGATTTTGGCCCGGTACTAATGGTATCATTAGTACCGGTTCGAACGTCTATGCATTAGTGTCGGTTCGTGTTGAACCTTTAGTACCGGTTCGTGCCACGAACCGGTACTAAAGGGTAAATGTGGCTGGCGTCGGGCGGGTTCACGAGTCTTTAGTCCCGGTTTGTGGCACAAACCGGTACTAGTGGGTTAACCTTTAGTACCGGTTCATGCCACGAACCGGCACTAAAGGGGTCTAACCTATAGTCCCGGTTGGAGACACAAACCGGGACTATAGGGCAATTTTCAAACTTTAAAAAATCTTAACTAAATCATCCTAATTCAGAAAAATACATATAATATATCAAAATTTGCAGAACAAAAAGATTGATCCGCTTAAACAACAAGTTTTCCGTTTCGACAATTTTTTAAAATCACAAAATTCCAAAGGGAAAATAGAGTTTTTGGGCGTTTTAGACGTTTTTAGCGTTTAGTGCTAGGGTTTAGATTTCAGAGTTTAGGGTTAGGTTTTATGGTTTAAACCCTTAGTTTTTAATGTTTAGCATAGAGTTTCCGACGTTTTAAGTCCCGGTTTTAGGGTTTAGGACAATTTTTGAAATGACAAAATTGTAAAAGGAAAAAAAGATATGCTCTAATTTATGTTTTTTTGAATTTTGGTTAAATCTTGTCAAACCGGTCAAACAACTGATTCAAGAAATATAGAGTGTTACTAAATAATTACGCAATAATATTAGTTTTACTAAATAAGTATCTCAGTTTTTTTGAATTTTGGTCAAATCTGGTCAACTGTGGTCAAACTATGGTCAAACTACTTATTCAAGAAAATTTAGAACAGCATGGTCAAACTGCTAGTGTATTTAGAACAGCATGACCCATACCACGGCGCGAGCTCACGCCACGTGGTGGGCCTTTAGTGGCGGTTAGTGCCGAACCGGTACTAAAGGGGGGAGGCCTTTAGTCTCCACTCTTTAGTGCCGGTTGTAGAACCGGCACTAAAGGCCCTTATGAACCGGTATTAAAGCTCCGTTTTCTACTAGTGATTAAAACACTAGGATCAATTTGATGCTTGATAATTGTTTGAGATATAAAGGTAGTAATGTTAGGGTCATGCTAGTGGATAATTATGAAATTGAGAAATACTTTTGTTGAAGTTGGCAAGTCCCGTAGCATGCACGTATAGTAAAAGTTGTGTGACAAATTTGTTGCATGAGGTGCTCTTTTTATTGTCTTCCTTATGAGTGGCAGTCGGGGACGAGCGATGAATTTTTCGTACCAATCTATCCCTCTTGGGGTATGCGTAGTAGTACTTTGCTTCGAGGGCTAAGTAGATTTTTGCAATAAGTATATGAGTTTTTTATGACTAATGTGAGTCCATGGATATACGCACACTCATCCTTCCGCTTTGCTAGCTTTTCTTATTACCGCATAACTTTCGCCGGTATCATGTACCCATTATTTACCTTCCTCAAAACAGCCACCATATCTACCTATTATGGCATTTCCATAGCTATTCTGAGATATATTGCCAAGCAACTTTCCACCGTTCCGTTTATTATGACACGTTTCATCATTGTCATATTGCTCTTTGCATGATTATGTAGTTGACATCGTATTTGTGGCAAGGCCACCTTCATAATTTTCATACATGTCGCTCTTGATTCATTGCATATCCCGGTACACCGCCGGAGGCATTCATATAGAGTCATATCCTGTTCTAGTTTGAGTTGTAATTTTTGAGTTGTAAATCAATAAAAGTGTGATGATCTTCATTATTAGAGCATTGTCCCAGTGAGGAAAGGATGATGAAGACTATGATTCCCCCACAAGTCGGGATGAGACTTCGGACTTTATAAAAATAAAAGAGGCCAAAGAAGCCCACCAAAAAGAAAAAAAAGGAAAAAAAAAGAAAAAAGAAAGAGAAAGAAAAAAAGAGAAAAAGAAAAAAAGAAAAAATAAAATGAGAGAAAAAGAGAGAAGGGACAATTTCTACTATCTCTTTTTCCACACTTGTGCTTCAAAAAATAGCACCATGATCTTCATGATAGAGAGTCTCCTATGTCGTCACTTTCATGCACCATGATCTTCATTATAGAACTTGGCTTATATATTCCAATGATGGGCTTCCTCAAAGTGCCCTAGGTCTTCGTGAGCAAGCAAGTTGGATGCACAGCCACTTAGTTTCTTTTGTTGAGCTTTCATACATTTATAGCTCTAGTGCATCCGTTGCATGGCAATCCCTACTCACTCACATTGATATCTATTGATGGGCATCTCCCTAGCCCGTTAATACGGCTAGTTGATGTGAGACTATCTTCTCCCTCTTTTTGTCGTTACAACCACCACAATAGACCACCATGGTGCTATGTCCATGGCTTGCGCTCATGTATTGCGTAAGATTTGAAAAAAGCTGAAGCGCGTTAAAAAGTATGAACCAATTGCTCCGCTCGTCATCAGGGTAGTACATGATGGGAGTATTTTGTGTAATGGAAATGAAGCATGGCCTAACTATATGATTTTGTAGGGATAAGCTTTCTTTGGCTATGCTATTTTGATAGGACATGATTATTTGTTAGTATGCTTTGAAGCATTATTATTTTTATATTCTATAAGCTTTTATCTTGAATCATTTCGATCTGATCATTCATGCCACAATAAAGAAAATTACATTCAGAATTATGCTAGGTAGGATTCCACATCAAAAATTTCTTTTTTATCATTTACCTACTCGAGGACGAGTAGGAATTAAGCTTGGGGATGCTTGATATGTCTCCAACGTATCTATAATTTTTTTTGTTCCATGCTATTATATTGCCTGTTTTGTATGTTTATGGGCTTTATTTTACACATTTATATCATTTTTGGGACTAACCTACTAACAGGAGGCCCATCCCGTAATGCTGTTTTTTTGCCTATTTCAGTATTTCAAAGAAAAGGAATATCAAACGGAGTCCAAATGGAATGAAACCTTCGGGAGCGTGATTTTTGGAATGAACGTGATCCAGAGGACTTGGAGTGCAAGTCAAGAAGCAGCCGAAGCTTCCACGAGAGGGTAGGGCGCCCCCCCCCCCTATAGGGCGCGCCCCCTGTCTCGTGGGCCCCTCAGGTGTCCACCGACGTACTTCTTCCTCCTATATAAGGCTACGTACACCGAAAACATCCAGGGAGCAACCAAAACACAATTTCCACCACCTTAACCTTCTGTATCCGCGAGATCCCATCTTGGAGCCGTCACCGGCGTTCTGTCGGAGGGGGAATCCACCATGGAGGGCTTCTACATCAACACAATAACCCTTCCGATGAGTTGTGAGTAGTTTACCACAGACCTTCGGGTCCATAGTTATTAGCTAGTTGGCTTCTTCTCTCTTTTTGGATCTCAATACAATGTTCTCCCCCTCTCTTGTGGAGATCTATTCGATGTAATCTCTTCTTGCAGTGTGTTTGTTGAGATCCGATGAATTGTGGGTTTATGATCAGATTTATCTATGGATAATAATTGAATCTTCTCTGTATTATTTTATATGATTGAGTTATCTTTGCAAGTCTCTTCGAATTATCGGTTTGGTTTGGCCTACTAGATTGATCTTTCTTGCCATGGGAGCAGTGCTTAGCTTTGGGTTCAATCTTTTGCTGTTCTTACCCAGTGACAGAAAGGGTTGCAAGACATGTATTCTATTGTTTCCATCGAGGATAAAAAGATGGAGTTTATATCATATTGCTTGAGTTTATCCCTCTACATAATGTCATCTTGCTTAATGCGTTACTCTGTTCTTATGAACTTAATACTCTAGATGCATGCTAGATAGCGGTCGATGTGTGGAGTAATAGTAGTAGATGCAGGCAGGAGTCGGTTTACTTGTTGCGGATGTGATGCCTATATACATGATCATGCCTAGATAACGTCATAATTATTCTCTTTTCTATCAATTGCTCGACAGTAATTTGTTCATCCACCATAATACTTATGCTCTTGAGAGAAGCCACTAGTTAAACCTATGGCCCCCGGGTCTATCTCTTATCCTATTTGCTTCCATTCTACTTTTATTTGCATCTTTATTTTCTGCATCTATGTTATAAAATACCAAAAATATATTTATCTTATCATATTATCTCTATCAGATCTCACTTTCACAAGTGGCCGTGATGGGATTGATAACCCCTTTGTCGCGTTGGTTGCGAGTTCTTTGTTTGTTTGTCTAGGTTCGTTGGACTTGTTGAGAAGCCTCCTACTGGATTGATACCTTGGTTCTCAAAAACTGAGGGAAATACTTACGCTACTGTGCTGCATCACCCTTTCCTCTTCAAGGAAAACCAACGCAAGCTCAAGACTTAGAAGTGACCAATTATTTTCATTTGCCAACATATTATTTAATAGCAATTCAGCTTGGTCGACTGTCCATTCCCTGAAAACACAACCAGCATAGGTATCCAGGTGGTCCTTGGAAGCATCGGTTAGTGCATTATTGAAGATATCAAGTATTTCATTTTTCTTATGAGGATGATCAGGCAATGCATTAAGTAATCGGAGAAGCCTCCCCCAAGCTTGTGGGAGACTCTCTTCTCCGATTTGCACAAAATTATATATTTCCCTAAAGGCAGCTTATTTCTTATGAGCAGGGAAATATTTAGCAGAGAAGTAGTGAATCATATCCTGGGGACTACGCACACAACCAGGATCAAGAGAATTAAACCATGTCTTAGCATCACCCTTGAATGAGAAAGGAAATATTTTAAGGATATAGTAATAGCGAGATTTCTCATCATTAGTAAAAAGGGTGGCTATATCATTTAACTTTGTAAAATGTGCCCCTACAGTTTCAGATTCAGTGCCATAAAAAGGATCAGATTCAACTAAAGTAATTATCTCAGGATCAACAGAGAATTCATATTCCTTATCAGTAACAAAGATAGATGAAGTAGCAAAATCAGAGTCATGTTTCATTCTAGCATTCAGAGTCTTTTGTTTCAATTTAGCTAATAATTTCTGAAGATCTGATCTATCATTGCAAGCAAGAAAATCTCTAGCAGTTTCTACATCCATAACATAACCCTCAGGAACAATAGGCAATTCATATTTAGGGGAGAACCTTCATCATCACTATCATCAATATTATCAGTTTCAACAATTTCATTCTCCCTAGCCCTAGAAAGTTGTTCATCAAGAAATTCACCCAGTGACACAGTAGTATCAAGCATAGAAATAGTTTCATCACAAGTATCATGCATAGAAGAAGTGGCATCATCAATAATATGCGCCATATCATAATTAATAGCAGAAGCAGGTTTAGGTGTCGCAACACTACTAGGGAAAAGCCTAGCAGCAGCGTGGGTTTTGGGCCTATTAGTAGCGCGGGGGCCGGTGCTACTAATAAGGCGCTACAGCTAACGTATAGCAGTAGCGCGGGTGCCACCCGCGCTACTACTACCAGCGTGGGTTTTTTTTTTATTTTTTCGAAAAAATATTTTGATTTTTCCCTAATTTTCAAATTTCTGAATTATTTTAACCTCAAATATCTAATCACCCCTCATTGCTGCTCAATTTAATCTCTAATCACCCCTCATCATTCCAAATCATCTAACTTCCCGGACGGTCACCCATCCTCTCACTACTCCAGCCTGAGCACGCTTAAATTCCGGGTTCTATTCTCCCACGTTTCCAAGTCTGCACTTGTTGTTTTCCTAACAATAGTAAGATGTCAATCCTATTAACCTCAGGAATTTAGCTTGAGCATGAAGTCACACATTTCACTATTTGAGTTTGAAACTATTGTTCTAAAAAATTAGTAACACTAATATTTCTTGAATAATTAGTTTGACCATAGTTTGACCATAGTTTGACCACAGTTTGGCCATAGTTTGACCAGATTTGACCAAAATTCAAAAAAAACTAAAATAATTATTTAGTAACACTAATATTCTAGAATAATTAGTTTGACCATTGTTTGACCACAGTTTGAAATTTTTTCGATTTTTTCCAATCTAGATCTTAAAAGCCCCATAACTTTTTTTCTGTTTGGTTTTTGAGGATGCAACTTTTCGAGTAGACGATTTTTCATATAAAAAACTTTTTCATCCGAGTTAGTATGCAAAAGTTATGCCCATTTTTACAAATTCTCGAGAGATTTTGCAAATAAAGTCGAAATTCATATTTGCAAATTTTCCCAACAACTAGACCACATACCACATGGGAAACTTATTTTCTTTTTTTTTTTGACATTTTCATCACATTTTCTTTTAGTTTTTTTTAAACTGAAAAGGCGATCCACTGGGGGGCGGGGTAGAGTTTGAAAATGGGACCTTTAGTAGTAGCGGTTTTTACCCCTCGCTACTACTATGGCATTCACTTAGTAGTAGCGAGGCTAAAACCAACGCCATCGCTATCAAACTTAGTAGTAGCAAGGTTTTAAAAACCCGCGCTACTACTATGGCATGTCCCGGGGGGCACGGTAGAGACTGCTTAGTAGTAGCGAGGGTTAAAAACCCGCACTACTGCTATCAACTTAGTAGTAGCGAGGTTTAAAAACCTACGCTACTGGTAAGTAGCAGTAGCGAGGGTTTAACCCTCGCTACTAGTAACTTTCTGTGTATAGGCTTTTCCCTAGTAGTGCAAGTTTACTCATAACGGAAGGAGAATCAAGTGCAGAGCTAGATGCAGTTCCTTACCTCCCCTCGTAGTTCATGGATAAATCTTAGTTCTTTTATCTTTCAAGTTCTTCATAGTCATTAGCAGATATAAATCCCAAGTGACTCAAAGAATAGAGCTATGCTCCCCGGCAATGGCGCCAGAAAATAGTCTTGATAACCCGCAAGTATAGGGGATCGCAACAGTTTTTGAGGGTAGAGTATTCAACCCAAATTTATTGATTTGACACAAGGGAGCCAAAGAATATTCTCAAGTATTAGTAGTTGAGTTGTCAATTTAACCACACCTGGATAACTTAGTATCTGCAGCAAAGTATTTAGTAGCAAAGTAGTATGGAAGTAACAGTAATAGTAGCGAAAGTAACAGTAGCAGCTTTGTAGTAATTGTAATAGTGGCAATGGTAAAGTAACTAAACAAAGAACAATATGTGAAAAGCTCGTAGCCATTGGATTAGTGATGGATAATTATGTCGGATGTGATTCCTCACGTAATAGTTATAACATAGGGTGACACAGAACTAGCTCCAGTTCATCAATGTAATGTAGGCATGTATTCCGAATATAGTCATACCTGCTTATGGAAAAGAACTTGCATGACATCTATTGTCCTACCCTCGTGTGGTAGAGGGGTCCTAATGGAAACTAAGGGATATTAAGGCCTCCTTTTAATAGAGAACCGGACCAAAGCATTAACACTTAGTGAATACATGAACTCCTCAAACTACAGTCATCACCGGTAAGTATCCCGATTATTGTCACTTCGGGGTTAACGGATCATAACACATTATAGGTTACAAGGAAGGAAATATAATATCTGGATCGCCAAGCTTGTCTTCCACGCAAAGGAGAGTCCCATCCGGACACGAGCCGAAGTCTTGAGTCTTGTATCTTGACGCTTCTATAGTCCGGACGATGAATATAGTCCGCTGTCCGGATACCCCTTATCCAGACTCCTCAAGAGTCCCCTGAACCAGGCTTCAATGACGATGAGTCCGCGCGCAGTCTTGTCTTCGGCATTGCAAGGCGGGTTCCTCCTCCGAATATTCCAAGGTAATTATCGAACGCGTAGACTGTGTCCGGATCTGCAAAATGATCTTCACATACCACCGTAGAGAGAACGATACTCCAGCTGACAACTTTTTAGATGACGCGATATGTCACTTCGGTCAGATCGAACCGTTTTTTCACAACCAGCCACAGCGCGTATTGCGAGGCGGTTTCCTTGGCACGTCTTGTCAAAGTAGAGACCATGTCCCCTTATCACGGGATTCTCATCAATACGGGTATGGGTAATCGCCCCGTTCCATCAATCGTGGCGCTTGGGAAGTAAGCGATTCTCAATAGGCTAGTGGGGAGGCGCTCCGCTTTCATCGCCACTATGAAGGGATAAGAGTTCCCCATTCTTACCGACGCCTTCTTCCTCCTCTGCCCACTCTTGCCTCCCCGAGCTCCAACGCCCTGGTCCAAGTCTCCTCCGCACAGCTAAACATGTCCGGAGCGGGAGGAAAATGGGTGGATTCCACCGCGACGGAGAAGAAGATTGCGAATCTTCGAGCGGCCGGATACTTGGCCGCAGACATAGCGCACCGGCTACCAGACAAGGGGCAGGTTACTCCAACTCTAGGACCCCACGAGAGGGTCGTGTTCCTCGCCCACTTTGTCCGTGGACTGGGGTTTCCACTCCATCCCATCGTCCGCGGGCTCCTGTTCTACTACGGGCTAGACTTCCATGATCTAGCTCCAAACTCCATCCTCAACATCTCGGCGTTCATCGCCGTACGCGAGGCTTTCCTCCGCATCAAGCCTCATTTCGGCTTGTGGCTGCAAATCTTCTGCTTGAAGCCGAAGATCGTGAGTGGCCAGCAAGCGGAGTGCGGAGGAGCCATGGTGGGCAAGATGCCTAATGTCACCTGGCTTGACGGCTCCTTTGCGGAAACCGTGAAGGGGTGGCAGTCGGGGTGGTTCTACATCACCGAGCCGCGCGACACCGACTGGGCAGCAGCCCCCGAGTTCCGATCCGGAACCCCTATGCAGCTCACCTCCTGGGAACGGAAGGGCCTGTCCTGGGGTGAATCTACAGAGCTGACCGGACTCATAACCTGCATAAAGGGCATGAAGGACAAGAACATCAAGCTTGTCAACGTGATCCAGGTCATGCTCATTCGCCCGATTCTGCCATGCCAACGGCGGGCATTCAATCTGTGCGAGTTCGTTCCAGCCGGACACCAGACGCTTCAGAGGCTCTACGGCATGAAGCACAAGAATGCATGGAAGGTGTTATTCAAGGCTTCCGAAGTACCTCCTCCCATATCCGAGGACCGCGGGCTCCATGCCGCATGGCAACCTATTCAGGTGAGTTCTAAGGCTGCCACCGAATTCAGTTCTTCCCAATATAATTACGGGGGAACCTCAAGTAATTGTGGATATTTGTTAAGGAGTATTTGGAGATAGTGGAGCGGATTGACTGTCCGGCACCGCTGCCGGAAAGCCCAGCTAATGCTCTCCTGACGGAGATGCTAGTTCCGGCGCCCTACAAGGGGCCGAAGAAGAAAGCCAACAAGAAGGCCCCGGGGACCCGAAAGAGTCTCCGGCGTAAGGCTGTGCTAGAAGCCTCGTTCGAAGAGGACGAGGAAGACTCCTCCCCCGAAGGCGAATAAGGAGAAGAAGAAGAAGAGGCCGCCCTATCCGGACAGGATGGGGGGCCTGAGACGGCAGACGAGGGGACCAGGAGAGGCCCCCGGCACAAGGCCGTCATACCCTTGTCGTTTGACGACAACGAGGCAGATTTCTCCCGCGGAGGCAGGGAGGAACAAGAAGAAACACCACCTCCCCGTGTCGGGGGAGGGAAGAAGAGGAAGGCTGCCCCGGTGGGGGAGACTGGGATGTCCAAGAAGGGAAATGTGTCCCTTCCGGACTACTCCGCCACCGCCGCCGATAGCGAGGAAGGGTGGCTGCCCAAGCAGAAGCCCCTAGTGCGATCGTAAGTGTCCGCTCTCCATCGTAATTTCGCTTCATAGTTTTGTTATAACGCTGAACTTGCATGCAGTCCGGCCAGGGCCCATCCCAAAGTGTTGTCTTCGGACGAGTCCCTGAGTGAGTCAACAATGAACTCACTCCTGACGGCCACTTCTCCTCGGCCTGCGGACGACACGGAGGTGTTGTCCCAAAGGCTGCCAGAAATGGGGGAGGTGGCCCTGGAGGCGCCTTAAGGCGGCGTCCCAGACGTCGGACTTGCGGGGTTCAAGATCCCCGCGGATCGTGTTGGTGAGAGCCGAAGTAAGCCGGACTCTCAGCCGAACACTACCCCGGAGCCTTTAGTGGTTCCGGATTCAGGCGGGCAGCCCCTCATTAGGGAGGGAGGGCCGTCTGTCTCGAGGACTTCCGTTGCACCCGAGGCGGCGGATTGTCTGCTGGAAGCGCTTCGTGGCGCTTCCATAGATGAAGAGAACCGTACTCTCATGAGTGCGGTGATTCAAAAGGTTTCGTCTGCCAAGAGCGGACTAACCGAAGCCTGTACCAGCCTCCTGACAGGCTTTGAGGTAAGCAGCAAAAATGTGTGTGGTTACCACCCGATAGGTAGTAGCCCCTGATACTCTGTTTGGTGTTCGGAAGGGAAAACCAAACGGAGGGTCAACTAAAATCCGCAGGAGTCTAACAATAAGTTTGAATGTGAACGAACAGGCTGTGCTGTTGGCCGCTGCTGCTCGTACGGCCGAAATCGCCGGCCTAACGCAGGACTTCGAGCGAGCACAGGGGGAGCTCGGCCTCGCGAGGAAGCAGCTCGAGGAGAGCAAAGGTGAATGATTCCCCTCTCTCATATAATAAATGGTATATAAAATTTGATTATGCCAATGATGAAATGTCGTGATATAGTAATAGAGGCCACCACCGAAGTGGCGTCTCTCAAGAAGGCGATGTCCGATGCCGAACACAAAGCATCCTTGGAACTCAAGGAGCACAAAAAGAAAGAGGCCCGAGTGGGCGAGGTACAAGAAGGGCTCCAGGAGCTCGGCAAGAAGCTCGAGTCTGCGGAGCAAGGGCTTAAAGCAATAGAGCCCAATCTTGTGAAGGCACTTACAAATACAAAAGACGCCAAGGCCGAAGCCGAGAGGGCTCAGCAAGAGATCCAGGAGGCCGAAAAGATAGCGGCGGGTACGAAATATTTTATGCAAAGCAAACATGTGGAGGAGGCGTTTCTTTTACTTACTCGAATCCGGAGCTCTCCAGGGGCATTCGCAGACCTGCCATGCAGCATATCAGATGCCGCGGAGTTCTACCGTGCCCAGGAGGGGAGCGCAACGGAGAAGTTGTTCTGGTCCCAGTTTGCTGGGGCCGAACATGCAACGCCTCTGAGTGACCAACTGAAGCAGTTGGTCGAACTCCACAAGGCGGCCGAAGTGGCTATGAAAGATCTCATAGTCCGGATATGGCCTGGCGAGCTTCTACCCACCAGCTACTTCGGCCTGATCAAGCGGATGGTTGATTCCTGTCCGCGATTCGAAGTCATCAAGCGATCCGTTTGCATTGAGGGTGCCCGCCAGGCCCTTGCCCGTGCCAAGGTGCATTGGGGCAAGCTGGATGAGGAGAAGATGGTGAAGGACGGGCCGCCAGAGGGCAAGCCGCATCGCGTCACCGAGAAGTATTATGATGTCGTTATGAAGGGTGCTTGCCTCGTGGCCGATGAATGTACCAAAGACAGAATTTTTGAATGAATTCACTTCTGTCATGTTTGTAATTTAAAGACGAAGTTACTTGCGCTATGAAGCGCTTTTGTTATTTAAAATATTACCTTCTGTGCGGCTGTTTATCAAATTCTGAAAGTAGGCCACTTGTCGGCTTCCGCCCCCGTGTAACTAGTACTGGGGTGTTCATGGAAAACCCGGACACTCTTTATCCAAATGTTTGGTCCCTTAAGGAGGTGTCCAGTGCAGCGAACAAGGCAATCGGACTATCCGGCTTTATGACTTTCACTTAGCCATAGAAGTCTACCATTTTAAATTTCGGCGAAGCCCCTAGAATCCGGAAGGCCGAATTGGGGCGCTATACACGCCTATATCGGACAAAGCCGAATTAATGCCTAAAGCGGAAAAATCTTGAAGGATTTTAAGACCTCTCGAACAGCGACCAGTCTCTCGCCACATCATGTCGGACAGTTTTGAGCTTTTTCTACTGAGGTGCTCGTCCGGAAGAACCGGGGCACAATCGCAGTAGTTCTCCTTGCGCTACCTTAGCCGAATTAACGGAACGTAAGGCACCAAAACAAGGGAGCCGGGCTATCCCAACCGTAACCCAAGACATGATTCGGAGCTGATGCATATAATGCTATAAGTTCGGGGTGACACACTGTTGAAAGTGTTCGGACTTGACTTGCCGTATTATAGGGTGCCATAAGAAGCCCCTGGCAAACTAAGCATACCAAAGTGTACGGATGCAAAATTAAATAGACGTTTATAAAAATAAGTAAGCTGACGCTATATGTGGTCTCCCATTGATAAATAATACATTTAGGCGTATGTTTACAATGTATGCATTAAGCGGAGACAAATAGGATTATTTGACATATCCTATCCAGGGGCAGGCTACATACAGATAGATAAAGCAGGAACAACAGTCGTAAATAGATTCCACCTGGGTGTTTCCTGTTGTGCCCAAAGCCTGTTGCCTCCTGGGTTTCCTCTCCCATGTAAGTCCGACAATCCGGCTATTCTGGAGAAGCTACACTAAAGCAATGTCCTTAAGGGTGAATGGAAAGGTTACGAAGTGATACCGTACTGTTGACTGAGCCACTGATGCGCCCCGCCTGTGCCCATGGTATTTTTAGTGCGTAATTGTGTACGCGTGGCACGAATGCTCCTTTGATGGGATTTGAGCGGAAGCCGCACTGCTAGTCGTGCTCTTGGCATGCCTGCTGATCCTGTTGCGGGGTGCTCCGCCCTCGCTTGACGAAGCTTGAGGTTGTCGTCGCGGGATGGGTGGTTTGCCGAAGGAGGCCACATTGTACTTCGGCCGCAAGGGCTGCAGTGTGTTCTTCTGTACAGAGAGAGCGGTCCATATTTCTGTTGACTGTTATGACCCCGCGCGGGCATGGCATCTTGAGCTTGAGGTATGCATAGTGTGGTACCGCATTGAATCTAGCAAATGCAGTTCGCCCGAGCAGTGCGTGGTAACCACTACGGAAAGGGACGATATCGAAGATTAGCTCTTCGCTTCGGAAGTTATCCGGAGATCCGAAGACCACTTCCAATGTTATAGAGCCCGTGCAACGGGCCTCTACTCCAGGAATTACACCTTTAAAGGTGGTTTTGGTGGGCTTAATCCTTGAAGGATCGATGCCCATCTTCCGCGCTGTATCCTGGTAAAGCAGGTTCAGGCTGCTGCCGCCATCCATGAGGACTCTCGTGAGGTGGAATCCGTCCATGATTGGGTCTAAGACCAATGCGGCTGAGCCGCCGTGACGGATGCTAGTAGGATGATCCCTACGATCAAAGGTGATCGGACAAGCTGACCATGGGTTGAATTTGGGGACGACTGGCTCCATCGCGTATACGTCCCGTAGTGCTCGCTTCTGTTCCTGCTTGTGGATGTGGGTGGCGTAGATCATGTTTACTGTTTTCACCTGGGGTGGAAATTTCTTCTGTCCCCCCATGTTCGGACGCCGGGGCTCATCATCATCGTCGCTGTGCAGCCCCTTGTCCTTGTTTTCGGCGTTTATTTTGCCGGACTGTTTTAAATACCCAGCAGTCTCTGTTGGTCTGGTTGGCTGGCTTGTCCGGGGTGCCATGAATTTGGCACGAGCGCTCCAGTATACGGTCCAGACTGGTCGGTCCTTGATTGTTACGCTTGAATGGCTTCTTCCGCTAACAGGATTTGGATCCGCTGAATCCGGCATTGACCACCGTATCCTCGGTGTTGTCGCCGTTGTTCCATCGCTTGTATCTGTTGCGTCGTGGCTTGCCATTATTGTCCCGGACATCTGAAGTTCCAGAATGTGGCGTAGTGCTACTACGAGCCAACCAGCTGTCCTCGCCAGCGCAAAAGCGGGTCATTAGTGTCGTAAGAGCTGCCATGGACTTGGGTTTCTCCTGGCCGAGGTGTCTGGCGAGTCACTCGTCATGGATATTATGCTTGAATGCCACCAGGGCTTCGGCGTCCGGACAGTCGACTATTTGGTTCTTTTTAGTTAGGAACCGAGTCCAGAATTTCCTGGCTGATTCTCCGGTCTGTTGAGTAATGTGGCTCAAGTCATCGGCATCCGGAGGTCGTACATATGTGCCCTGGAAGTTGTCAAGAAATGCGTCTTCCAGATTTTCCCAATTGCCAATGGAATTTGCGGGCAGGCTGTTTAGCCAGTGCCGGGCAGGTCCTTTGAGCTTAAGGGGAAGATACTTGATGGCACGTAGATCATCTCCGCGGGCCATGTGAATGTGGAGAAGGAAATCCTCGATCCATACCGCGGGGTCTGTGGTGCCATCGTATGATTCGATGTTTACGGGTTTAAACCCTTCTGCGAATTCATGATCCATCACTTCATCAGTGAAGCAGAGGGGGTGTGCGGCGCCTCTATGTCGAGCTATGTCACGGCGCAGTCCGACTGCGTCTGACTGGTTGTATTCGGCCCGGTCGGATTTGCTATTAGTGTATCCGGTATGACGGTCATCTTCATGTGCTTCGGCGTGCCACCGTGATCCGTAGATCCATCCTAGTTGTCCTGCGGCGTTATCCATTTTATCGCGCAGGTCCTGAGTATTGCCCCGGGCCGTAGTAAACCGGTGCGGGGGTGCAGGCTGGTATTTCGGCTGATATGTCATTTTTTCCCGACCTCAAGGCGGTCTGTCAGCCGTGGGGCGCTCGAGTCCATATTCCTCGGCTGCCAGGACTTCTGTCCATCTGTTTGTGAGCAGATCTTGATCAACTTGGAGCTGCTGCTGCTTCTTCTTCAGGCTTCTCGCAGTGGCAATATGCTGGCGCTTGAAGTGCTCCTGCTCTGCGGGGTCTTCGGGTATGCCGAACTCGTCGTCGCCGAGGCTAATCTTGTCTTCGAAGAGGGGCATGTAGTTGTGCTCCTCCGGATACCCGTCCGTCGCCTGTTCATCTGCGCTGTCATGCCCGTCTTCCTGTCCGGCCTGCTCGAAGGTGGGCTGTTCGGGGTTGTATTCATCATCGGCACCGTCCGGATTATTATCGTCTCCGGTGCCGGTATTGCCTTGGCGGGGCTTGGAGCGGCGCTGGCGACGCCCATGCTTTGCTTTCTTCTTGGAGGGGTTATCCTCCGTTGCCTCATCGCCATTGGTTTCTTTCGGAGTGTCCACCATATATATATATATATCATATGAAGAGGTGGTTGTCCACCGTCCTGTGAGCGGTGGCTCCTGTATGTCTCTTGCATCGTCGTCCATACCGTCGATGTCTTCGAAGTCAAAGTCGAGCACGTCGGTTAAATCATCGATCGTGGCAACAAAGTGGGTGGTGGGTGGGCAGCGAATTCCTTCGTCTTCTGCTTCCCACTCAAGCCGGACATAGTTCGGCCTAGAGCCTCCTGACAAAGAGAGAGACTTCAATGAGTTCAGCATGTCGCCAAAGGGCGAGTGCTGAAAGATGTCTGCAGCGGTGAACTCCATTACCGGAGCCCAACCTGGCTCAGCTGGCTCGAGAGTGAGCGGACCAGGACCAACAGCCGGATATGAGTCCAGGGGCCCAGGGTTACAGGCCTTGACAGAGGTGAGACCCGTGTTCGGCTCCACCGCCGATAAGTGTGCGGCCTGCGGGGCGGGGTCCAGCCCTTCGTCCATAGGCAACGCAACCTGCCCTGGATTTAGTTCCGGGGCTGCTTCGGGGATGCTGTCTCGGGCACTTTCCGATAGAAGGTCTAGGCCGTGCTCGTCGTGGCTGTCCGGCGCTCCTGGCGCAGTCTCGAATCCGTCGAAGATCAAGTCTCCGCGGATATCTGCCGTGTGGTTCAAGTTTCCGAACCTGATCTGGTGGCTGGGGCGGTTGCCGATCCGCTCCAATCGCTGTTTAATTGTCCGCGATCGCGGCCGCCGAACACACGACCTGTCCAGGGAGAAAAGTCTCACCCTGGACCGTGTTGTTGACGATTGAAGACACCATCAAGCCTCGAAGCGACGACACAGAGGAACTCTCAATGAAGGCACCAATGTCGGTGCCAAAACTGGCGGATCTCGGGTAGGGGGTCCCGATCTGTGCGTCTTAGGCTGATGGTATCAGGAAGCAAGGGATACAATGTTTACCCAGGTTCGGGCCCTCTCGATGGAGGTAAAACCCTACTTCCTGCTTGATTAATATTGAAGATATGTGGAATACAAGAGTAGATCTACCACGAGATCGTAGAGGCTAAACCCTAAGAGCTAGCCTATGATGGTATGATTGTAATTGTGATCGGCCTTCTAAGGACCATGCTCTCCGGTTTATATAGACACCGGAGAGCTAGGATTTACATGGAGTAGGTTACAAGGAAGGAAATATAATATCTGGATCGCCAAGCTTGTCTTCCACGCAAAGGAGAGTCCCATCCGGACACGAGCCGAAGTCTTGAGTCTTGTATCTTGACGCTTCTATAGTCCGGACGATGAATATAGTCCGGCTGTCCGGATACCCCCTTATCCAGGACTCCCTCAGGCGCGCCCCCCACCCTCGTGACCAGGGTGTGGGCCCCCTGACGTTAATTCTTTCGCCAGTATTTTTATTAATTCTGAAAAGTTGCTCCGTGGATTTGCAGGTCATTCCGAGAACTTTTATTTCTGCACGAAAATAACACCATGGCAGTTCTGCTGAAAACAGCGTCAGTCCGGGTTAGTTCCATTCAAATCATGCAAGTTAGAGTCTAAAACAAGGGCAAAAGTGTTTGGAAAAGTAGATACGATGGAGATGTATCATGGGCACGTGCAAAGGTCTTCCGCCACCGACTAAGATACATGACGTGAGGGCAAGGGAAGTCAACATCAGCCCATATGCTACCGTTCCTGCTACCCCTCATGTGAAGCCGCAAGGATTGCGGGGCCTCCTCCTCCATCACCCAAGCGAACGGGGCCGGAAGTTGGAGGCGACTGCGTACATGCCTATACAGCCTGATGAACAACTCGTAGGGCTGGTCACCGATCTGGCCGCCCATCGGAGGGGGCGCCACCGGCGGTGGAGCCGCTGGGATACCGCCCCGTCCACCTCCTCCCCGAGCACCACGACGACCTCGTCCTCGCCCCCTTCCTCTTCCCCTCACGGCAGGTTCTGCCACCGGAGGCTCTGAAAGAGGAGGGATGCGCAGTTGAGTAGAAGTCCTCGTCACCGCCACCGAAGCACGAGCACGCCCTTTCATCATGGCGAGTCGAAGGGAGATGACAAGCGAGAAGGGGAGAGGAGGGCGAGTGTGGGGAAGCATCATCCCTCTCCCCTTTTATAGAAGAGCAAAGCCAGAGCCTAGCCACCCAGCCCAAGGGGCGGGCGCCCCACACGGCCAATGCAACCTCTTGAAGCACAGGGAATCGGAACTGGCCCGCTCCCCCAATCCACAAGCGCCTGATTTTTCGCCTCGGCATTGATGCCCACGTCCTCCGCACCCGCCGCCTGCCCTTCCCAACGCATGGAGGCTACGTGGCGAAGCCGAAGGGGGCATGAGGACAGGTGGGATGACCGATTTCCACCCCGTTATCGTGGGGTGCGGCGAAATGCAAGCTACGACCCGAGTCCACTTAGTAAATGATTAGCACCCCTGCGGATTCCTTCCATTTTAAAGGGAAACATGGGCCACCTCTTTGTTATCGACTAAGAGATGACGCGAGCATGCTGAGGTCATCCTGCGCATGACCCCCACGTCACGCACTCCATACCAGTTGTGGGGAAGCGCAACTGACAGAAAGATCGTGGCGGTTCACCTCTGCCACGCCGCCCGCGCACTGCTTTAGGCCTGGCCCAACTACACCTTGCGCTTATGTGTGGCCCAGGCCCGGGGGCTCCTGTCAGTGTACAACAATGTGGGTAATTCTGTACCCCTTACTTGTGCACGCACGGTCACAGCCACACCTACAACAGGGCTTGGAAAAGCAGAGGAGGACGGCAGGAGGCAAGACAGGAACAAAGAATGTCAAAACAGACACTCAAGGCAACAAGCAGCAAGAGGAGAGCAGGGCCACGCCCGGAAACAAGCCTTGCCGAGGCGACCTACGGGGCCGTCGGCAAGCTCGTTGTCGGGGCATCTTGCGAGGAGACCAATAGGGCGAGAGCACATGCCTGGTAGCATGCGGCCCCTCATGAAGATTGGCAGCCCATGAGTCCGCGTGGGATCGGAAGAAGAAGACCCCTGGCAAGACCCTTACCGGGGACAACTCCAAGGCCCCCGGCAAGCCTTGCCGGGGACGATCGCTAGGCCGCGGCTAGGCCCGCACTCGACAAGGTTCTGCCACTTCACCACTACTCTAGTGCGACGATAGGCACGCCAGCTAAGCAGGCGCGTGCGTGGCGGCATGTAGATCTTCGTGGAAGCCTACCACTTCACCAACACAGTAGCTGGTTGGCCAGCGTGGCGCTGCATGCCTCGTTGGCCCGGACGCGTGGCGAGGTGAGGAGGACCGGCGAAGGACGAGATGGCCTCTGTTGCCGTCCCAAATAAAGCGAAAGGACACGTAGGCAACACATTAAATGAGCTTGTCCTACGTTGATCGAGCGATAAGCTCGTACCACTGTAGCTTGTCGCCTCCTATGTGCCACTTGGCAACCCCTTTGTGTACAAAAGGAGGCCCAAGGCACACAAAGAGAGGATACGGACTTTTGGACAAGGCACGCATCGTAACAAGTTCAAAAGCCCTAGAACACACATATAACTAGACAAAGCAGGACTAGGGTATTACGCATCCTTGCGGCCCGAACCTGGATAAAAGTCCTTTGTGTGCTAACAGCTCGACCTACTCTTTGTGCAACTGACCCCCCGCCGAACGTATAAGGGATCCTTATGACCCCATAGGTGATCGGTTTCCCCGACAATCACACACGAACACTATCTCCCTCTCTCGCACACACGCTCAACAAAGGTTTTCCCATGAATAACTTAACATCTATTCATCAACTGTTGTGGCAGTACGGCAAACACGAGACGTGAAAAAGAATAAATCTACACATGCGTAGACCACCTAGTATGACTACTAAGACTAGAGCAAGCCGAAAGCGTGCCGCCGTCACCCCCTCCTTATCGGTGACGGGAAAACCTTTTGTTTTACACAGTCAAGAAGTGATCGTGCTAGGACCCCACATGCTCAGGCGTTGAATAGAATGTAGATCCAAGTTTATGGAAACAAGTATCGATAATACGTTTGTATCTCCATACATATATCTCTTCTCTTATAAAAAACTGAGTTGGTGATGGTAAGCCTACCATCTTGCAATATAGACTGTCCGATCTATATCTGACACTAGAAATTAAACTAAAAGATACCCTGATACGTCTCCAATGTATCTATAATTTTTGATTGTTCCATGCTATAATATTACCTGTTTTGGATGTTTATGGGCTTTATTTTACACATTTATATCATTTTTGGGACTAACCTACTAACCGGAGGCCCCACTCAGATGCTGTTTTTTTGCCTATTTCAGTATTTTGAAGAAAAGGCATATCAAACGGAGTCCAAACAGAATGAAACCTTCAGGAGCGTGATTTTTGGAACGAACGTGATCCAGAGGACTTGGATGAGCAAGTAAAGAAGCAGCCGAAGTTCCACGAGAGGGTAAGGCGCGCCCCCTATCTCGTGGGCCCCTCGTGTGTTCACCGACGTACTTATTCCTCCTATATGAGCCTACGTACCCCGAAAACATCTAGGGAGCAACCGAAACACAATTTCCACCATCGTAACCTTCTGTATCCGCGAGATCCCATCTTGGAGCCGTCGCCGGCGTTCTTCCAGAGGGGGAATCCACCATGGAGGGCTTCTACATCAACACCATAGCCCTTCTGTTGAGTTGTGAGTAGTTTACAACAGACCTTCAGGTCCATAGTTATTAGCTAGTTGGCTTCTTCTCTCTTTTTGGATCTCAATATAATGTTCTCCCCCTCTCTTGTGGAGATCTATTCGATGTAATCTCTTTTTGCGGTGTGTTTGTCGATATCCGATGAATTGTGGGTTTATGATCAGATTTATCTATGGATAATAATTGAATCTTCTCTGAATTCTTTTATATGATTGAGTTATCTTTGCAAGTCTCTTCGAATTATCGGTTTCGTTTGTCCTAATAGATTGATCTTTCTTGCCATGGGAGTAGTGCTTAGCTTTGGGTTCAATCTTGCGGTGTTCTTAGCCAGTGACAAAAAGGTTTGCAAGACACATATTGTATTGTTGCCATCGAGGATAAAAAGATGGGGTTTATATCATATTGCATGAGTTGATCCCTCTACATCATGTCATCTTGCTTAATGCGTTACTCTGTTCTTATGAACTTAATACTCTAGATGCATGCTGGATAGCGGTCGATGTGTGTAGTAATAGTAGTAGATGCAGGCAGGAGTCGGTCTTCTTGTTGCGGACGTGATGCCTATATACATGATCATGCCTAGATAACATCATAATTATTTGCTTTTCTATCAATTGCTCGACAGTAATTTGTTCACCCACCGTAATACTTATGCTCTTGAGAGAAGCCACTAGTGAAACCTATGGCCGCCGGTTCTATCTCTTATCATATTTTCTTCCAATCTACTTTTATTTGCATCTTTGTTTTCTGCATCTATATTATAAAATACCAAAATATATTTATCTTATCATATTATCTCTATCAGATCTCACTTTTGCAAGTGGCCGTGAAGGGATTGACAACACCTTTGTCGCGTTGGTTGTGAGTTCTTTGTTTGTTTGTGTAGGTTCGTGGGATTTGTTAAGAAGCCTCCTACTGGATTGATACCTTGGTTCTCAAAAACTGAGGGAAATACTTATGCTACTGTGCTGCATCACCCTTTCCTCTTCAAGGAAAACGAACGCAAGCTCAAGACATAGCAAGAAGGATTTCTGGCGCCATTGCCGGGGAGGTCTTCGCTCAAGTCAAGACATACCAAGTACCCATCACAAACTCATCTCCCTCGCATTTACATTATTTTCCATTTGCGTCTCGTTTTTCCTCTCCCCAACTTCACCCTTGCCGTTTTATTCGCCCTCTCTTTCCCAATCTTCTCCACTCTCTTTCTTGCCCTTTTGTTTGCTTGTTTGGTTGGAATAGATGCTTATTTATTGCTAAACAGAGAACCTAAGATCTATGGATCCTCATCCGCTTGCTAATCTTTTTAAGAGATCCAATTATGATTAACCAATTGCTAGTTAGTTTTGTGCACTAGATTATCTTTATGAAGCTTTGCTCAAAATTTGTGAATCTAAAAATTATGATGAAGAAATTTATGAAGAGATTCACGATAACTACTTGAATAAAAAGCATGATTGCAATGATTTTCCTATAAATTCTCTTGATGTCAATTGTGCTAATAATATGCAAAACCCTAAGCTTGGGGATGGTAGTTTTGCTATGTCTACTACTTGTTTCAATGATCATGATTGGGGTGATTCTTTTTACGATCTTGAAAATTTATTTAAGCCCCCCATGATGAATATGAGATTGATAATAGTGTTTGCAATAATATTGAAAGTGGGTTTGGAAGAGTGTCAACTTTAGATCCCACATATTTTGAGTATGTTCAATCTTACGAAATTTTTGATAAAAGTGGGTTCGGAAAGGTCATGACTTTAGTTAATGTTAATCCCACTATCTTGGAAGAGTGTCAACTTTGCATGCATGTGGATCATGTTGAGAATATGTTTTGTGATAGCTATTTTGTTGAATTTGCCTATGATCCTACATGTAATTATTATGAGAGAGGAAAATATGGCCGTATAAATTTTTATCTTATTAATTTACCTCTCGTCATGTTGAGATTGCTATCGTCTCTTTCTTCTTCCTTGCATATGCTAGTTTTTGCTTGCCTTGCAAATTTGTTTGCTTATAATATGCCTATGCATAGGAAGTATGTTAGACTTAGATGTGTTTGTCACGTGTTTCATGATGCTCTCTTTGTGCTTCAATTCTAGTCATGTGAGCATCATTAAAATTATCAATGCCTAGCTAAAAAGGCTTTAAAGAAAAGCGCTTGTTGGGAGACAACCCAATATTTTTCTTTGCGGTTATTCAATAAGTTTTTGTTTCTACTTTCTGTTTAGATGTGTTTGCATGTTTTATTTAGTGTTTGTGCCAAGTAGAACCTATAGGATAACCTATGATATGAGTTGATTTGATTCTGTAGAAAAACAGAAACTTTGCGCTCACGAGAAAAAATTCAATAAATGACAGGAACGAGCTTTTCATTTGATTCTTTTTACTTCTGTTCAATAAACATATTGTTTAGGACTTCCAAGTTTCGTAGGATTTTTAGAGTTCCAGAAGTTTGCGTTAGTTACAGATTGCTACAGACTGTTCTGTTTTTGACAGATTCTGTTTTTCGTGTGTTGTTTGCTTATTTTGATGCATCTATGGCTAGTATGTAAGGGTATGAACCATAGAGAACTTGGAATACAGTAGGTTTAACACCCAAATAAATAAACAATGAGTTCATTGCAGTACCTTATGTGGTGGTTCTGTTTTCTTTCACTAACGGAGCTTACAAGATTTCCTGTTGAGTTTTGTGTTGTGAAGTTTTCAAGTTTTGGGTAAAGCTTTTATGGACTATGGAATAAGGAGTGGCAAGAGCCTAAGCTTGGGGATGCCCATGGTACCCCAAGATATTCAAGGATAGCCAAAAGCCTAAGCTTGGGGATGCCCCGGGAAGGCATCCCCTCTTTCGTCTTCGTTCATTGGTAACTTTACTTGGAGCTATATTTTTATTCGCCACATGATATGTGTTTTCCTTGGAGCGTTGTGTATTATATTAGTCTTTGCTTTTTAGTTTACCACAATCGTCCTTTTTGTACACACCTTTTGGGAGAAGCCTATTTAATTAGGATTTGATAGAATACTCTATGTGCTTCACTTATATCTTTTTGAGCTTGATAGTTTTGCTCTATGTGCTTCACTTATATCTTTTAGAGCATGCCGGTGGATTAATTTTGAAGAAATTGCTAGTCTCTCATGCTTCACTTATATTATTTTGAGAGTCTTTTAGAACAACGTGGTATTTGCTATGATTACAAATTTGGTCTTCGAATGATGAGCATCCAAGTTGGGTACAATAAAAACTATCATAGAAAGTGCACTAAAACACTAGGATCAATTTGATGCTTGATAATTGTTTTGAGATATAAAGGTAGTAATGTTAGGGTCATGCTAGTGGATAATTCTGAAATTGAGAAATACTTTTGTTGAAGTTGGCAAGTCCCGTAGCATGCACGTATAGTAAAAGTTGTGTGACAGATTTGTTGCATGAGGTGCTCTTTTGATTGCCTTCCTTATGAGTGGCAGTCGGGTACGAGCGATGGATTTTTCATACCAATCTATCCCTCTTGGGGCATGCGTAGTAGTACTTTGCTTCGAGGGCTATGTAGATTTTTGCAATAAGTATATGAGTTCTTTATGACTAATGTGAGTCCATGGATATACGCACACTCATCCTTCCACTTTGCTAGCTTTTCTTATTACCGTGCAACTTTCGCCGGTATCATGTACCCATTATTTACCTTCCTCAAAACAGCCACCATATCTACCTATTATGGCATTTCCATAGCCATTCCGAGATATATTGCCATGCAACTTTCCACCGTTTCGTTTATTATGACATGTTTCATCATTGTCATATTGCTCTTTGCATGATCATGTAGTTGACATCGTATTTGTGGCAAGGCCACCTTCATAATTTTGATACATGTCGCTCTTGAGTCATTGCATATCCCGGTACACCGCCGGAGGCATTCATATAGAGTCATATCTTGTTCTAGCTTTGAGTTGTAATTTTTGAGTTGTAAATCAATAAAAGTGTGATGATCTTCATTAGTAGAGCATTGTCCCAGTGAGGAAAGGATGATGAAGACTATGATTCCCCCACAAGTCGGGATGAGACTTTGGACTTTATAAAAATAAAAGAGGCCAAAGAAGCCCACCAAAAAGAAAAAAAAGGAAAAACAGAAAAAAGAAAGAGAAAGAAAAAAAGGAGAAAAGAAAAAAAAGAAAAAAAAGAAAATGAGAGAAAAAGAGAGAAGGGACAATTGCTACTATCTCTTTTTCCACACTTGTGCTTCAAAAAATAGCACCATGATCTTCATGATAGAGAGTCTCCTATGTTGTAACTTTCATATACTAGTGGGAATTTTTTATTATAGAACTTGACTTGTATATTCCAATGATGGGATTCCTCAAAGTGTGCTAGGTCTTCGTGAGCAGGAAAGTTGGATGCACACCCACTTAGTTTCTTTTGTTGAGCTTTCATACATTTGTAGCTCTAGTGTGTCCGTTGCATGGCAATCCCTACTCACTCACATTGATATCTATTGATGGGCGTCTCCATAGCCCGTTAATACGCCTAGTTGATGTGAGACTATCTCCCCCCTCGTTTTGTCCTTACAACCACCACAATAGACCACCATAGTGCCATGTCCATGGCTTGCGCTCATGTATTGCGTAAGAGTTGAAAAAAGCTGAAGCGCGTTAAGAAGTATGAACCAATTGCTCGGCTCGTCATCGGGGTTGTACATGATGGGACTATTTTGTGTAATGGAAATGAAGCATGGCCTAACTGTATGATTTTGTAGGGATAAGCTTTCTTTGGCTATGCTATTTTGATAGGACATGATTATTTGTTAGTATGCTTTGAAGCATTATTATCTTTATGTTTTATAAGCTTTTATCTTGAATCATTTGGATCTGAACATTCATGCCACAATAAAGAAAATTACATTGAGAATTATGCTAGGTAGCATTCCACATCAAAAATTTCTTTGTTATCATTTACCTACTCGAGGACGAGAAGGAATTAAGCTTGGGGATGCTTCATACTCTCCAACGTATCTATAATTTTTGATTGTTCCATGCTATTATATTACCTGTTTTGGATGTTTATGGGCTTTATTTTACACATTTATATCATTTTTGGGACTAACCTACTAACCGGAGGCCCAGCCCGTATTGCTATTTTTTTGCCTATTTCAGTATTTCGAAGAAAAGGAATATCAAATGGAGTCCAGACGGAATGAAACCTTCGGGAGCGTGATTTTTGGAACGAACGTGATCCACAGGACTTGGAGTGCAAGTCAAGAATCAGCCGAGGCTTCCACGATAGGGTAGGGCGCCCCCCCCCCTATTGGGCGCATCCCCCTGTCTCGTGGGCCCCTCGGGCGTCCATTGACGTACTTCTTCCTCCTATATAAGCCTGCGTACCCCGAAAACATCTAGGGAGCAACTGAAACACAATTTCCACCAACGTAACCTTCTGTATCCGCGAGATCCCATCTTGGAGCCGTTGCCGGCGTTCTGCCGGAGGGGGAATCCACCATGGAGTGCTTCTACATCAACACCATAGCCCTTCCGATGAGTTGTGAGTAGTTTACCACAGACCTTCGGGTCCATAGTTATTAGCTAGTTGGCTTCTTCTCTCTTTTTGGATCCCAATACAATGTTCTCCCCCTCTCTTGTGGAGATCTATTCGATGTAATCTCTTTTTGCGGTGTGTTTTGTCGAGATCCGATGAATTATGGGTCTATGATCAGATTTATCTATGGATAATAATTGAATCTTCTCTGAATTCTTTTATATGATTGAGTTATCTTTGCAAGTCTCTTCAAACTATCGGTTTGGTTTGGCCTACTAGATTGATCTTTCTTGCCATGGGAGAAGTGCTTAGCTTTGGGTTGAATCTTGCGGTGTTCTTACCCAGTGACAGAAAGGGTTGCAAGACACGTATTGTATTGTTGCCATCGAGGATAAAAAGATGGGGTTTATATCATATTGCTTGAGTTTATCCCTCTACATCATGTCATCTTGCTTAATGCCTTACTCTGTTCTTATGAACTTAATACTCTAGATGCATGCTGGACAGCGGTCGATGCGTGGATTAATAGTTGTAGATGCAGGCAGGAGTCGGTCTACTTGTTGCGGACGTGATGCCTATATACATGATCATGCCTAGATAACGTCATAATTATTCGCTTTTCTATCAATTGCTCGACAGTAATTTGTTCACCCACCGTAATATTTATGCTCTTGAGAGAAGCCACTAGTGAAAGCTGTGGCCCCCGGGTCTATCTCTTATCATATTTGCTTTCAATCTACTTTTATTTGCATCTTTATTTTCTGCATCTATATTATAAAATACCAAAAATATATTTATCTTATCATATTATCTCTATCAGATCTCACTTTCGCAAGTGGCCGTGAAGGGATTGACAACCCCTTTGTCGCGTTCATTGCGAGTTCTTTGTTTGTTTGTGTAGGTTCGTGGGACTTGTTGTGAAGCCTCCTACTAGATTGATACCTTGGTTCTCAAAAACTGAGGGAAATACTTACGCTACTGTGTTGCATCACCCTTTTCCTCTTCAAGGAAAACCAACGCAAGCTCGCGACATAGCATACCCGCACCCTCTCTCCGCATTTGCAGACGAGGGCTTCCCTCTCTCATCCTTATCTCCCACAACCTCACTGTTGAGCAATTAAAAAAGGAAGCCTCTGGAACAAACTGTCATGGTGGTCACTTCCAGCGTCGTCCATCCCCATGCCTCTGCTCAGTCCGACCACCAATCACCACCACGCCCCACTCCTCCTCACACTCCTCTTTCTCGAGATATCATTAGTTTTTACACATGGGATTACCCCTACATGGGTCAATCACAACAGGTATTTTTATAAAAATGCATCTTGATGTTCCATGCAATGCACGGACATCTTGCTATTACTCCTACAGAAGACTTAGTTGGTGATGATGGTGTGTCTACCATCCGTCATTTCTGACCATTAGAACTACATCTAACGACTGTGAGGTAAGTTATTACCTTTTCTCAACAAAATCCCACTTCTCTACCAATTTGCAGAAAAATCCTTAATTAGTATCTTAAAACCAACCATATCCCTCCCTCACCTCACGAAAGCAGCCCAAGGAATATATTCTGATTGAAACATAATATATCTCTAGTGATATATATATATCAAAATTAGAGTGTTTTCTATCAAGTTTGTGAATAAGTATTATACTAATTATGATCCGTTGCAACGCATGTGAACATTGCTAGTATTTCCAACCATGCAAAAAAATGCTAGTATTTCCATAGGTTCGAGTTTTCCATCTAGATATTAGTCACTCATGGTTGATATGTAGTTTGAATTACGTACACATAGGCACTATGTAACTAGCCGTGCTTATGGGCTTCCAAAGCTTAACTTTCGCTCCTACTTACAGTATGTAGAGTATTTAACAAAAAACTACCACTTTCAACCAGCCCTAGGAAGAAAGTATTATACAAAAAATAGCAAAAACATACCCAAAATTTCTTAATCCGCGCCAAAAGAATACTACCTAGTGCCGATTAGGCTCGTTTAAACCCGTTTATGACAGGGTTGGTCCACACGTCCGTGCTGATGAGGCAGCTTAAACCAACACATTTTGTTTGACTGTTGACACGATGGACCCACATCTGACCTTCTATCCTGTTCTTCCTCCTCCAATCATTATTTTCCCGAATATTACTTCAAAAAATACTGATGTGTGTTCATCGGTGGCGCCGGTGATGAGCGACTTGGCCACCGCTCCGCCGGACGGGCTGGACGCCGCGCTGGCCTCTGCACGGGTTGGCTGGCTGGCCCGAGCGTGACTCAGGCGAGCCGTCGCACTGGCCTTCACTCGAGCTAGATGGCTGGCCTTAGCGCGGCGCGCGCGAGAAAGCCGACGCACCACTGTGCCGACCTAGCTAGCAAACCTTGCGGACAAGCAGCTGGATGCATCCAGCAGGGTGTGTGCTATCTTGGCTAGCTAGCAGCCGCGAGCGCGTGACGACGCTGGCACCCGGGCTGCCGCAAGATGGGCTCCGCACCACCAGCGATTTTGAACTCGCCTTCTACCGGCGGCGGTAGCTGCGCCCCTTGGCCGAGGATCACTAGGTGTGGATGGGCCAGAGGTAGGAGGTCACTCGGGGATTTTGTCCAGACTGACATGTAGGTCCCACAAGTCATACGCCTAACTTGCTGGTCGAATAGAATGCATTGACTTAAGGGGCGACATGGGTTGAAACGTGCCTATAACAACACCTTTGTAGAGTAGTCGTTTCTTGGTTGGGCTGGTTGGTAAGTGGTAGTAGTAGTTTCTTGGCAATAATAGTGGTTTCTTATAAGGAACAATGTACTAGCGACAAAATTCGATTCTAGGTTGCGTTGTACTCCACCGAGTACTACTAGTGGTCGCGGGAGTGTATAGCTCGTTTTGTGGGTTCGATCCTAGCCGAATGAACGTCAGCCTTTTTATAAATAGTAACCTCGCTGCGAGCCAATATTATACACTGGTAGTTTGACTTTTAAAGTCGAACGGACGTGTCGCACCACAATCTGGGTGCACTGGATAACCCAGCCACGTGAACGGGTTTTCCCTCCCATCATCTTGTGTCTCGCGTACTAGAGTAGTTCTCCTATATACTCGCGCTGCATGCTCTCCCTAGCCACACCTCGCCTGCAGCTTCCTCATCAGCTAGCATATTTAAACTAGCGCATCCCAATTAAGCCAGAGGAGCCGAAAAAGCCTGGCACGACATTGGGAACTATGCAATATGGCTTTGTACATAAAGTGCTAGTACTCTACTACTCTGTAGCTTGTGGCGTTGCACACATGGACTTCGCTCCATTATCGGCTCTATAAAAAAATTCCTCTTGACATGATTTTTTTTGAAACGGAGACAAAAGCTTTGCCTCATCTCATTCATAAAGAAGGAACTACTAACAAAGTTCGATGAGATCCATTATAGCTCCACAAATGGAAGCGAAAAGCCTAGTATCGATGTATCAAAGAACTCAAATGTTCTGCTCCGGAAGTAACCGTCGCTGATAAACAGGATGCTAGTGTGTGCGTGAGAGGAGCGGCTAAGTAGGCCAGCTACGCGCTTGAATAGAGCACAGAGAGTACGCACTATGCAGGTGTACCTGATAGTACATCAATGGTTCTAGAGAACAGTAGTACCTTCCACTTGCAACTGTAGCCACTATAAAAAAATACACTTCCGTGATGATACGTGTTTGTCACAGTAGGTCGTGTTTTTTGTCATGCATGTACATCCATGACGATTTTATGACAGAATCAAGATAGTCATACCTGTGCTTTCGTAGAAGTGTTCCATGAAATTACCAAAATTATCAAGTGTCCACTTCCATGACGATAACCGCGCGTCATAGAAGTGTTTTCTCAAGGGTGACCGACACGTGGCATCCACCGTAACGGGACGCTGTTAACATATCGGGTCCGGTTTTGGATCCGATAACCTGTTAACAGCCCGGACCAATGGGAAATTTCCACGGGTAAAATTTTGATTGGCCGGAGGAAACACGTGTCAGCTCGTCAGTGGGTCAGATAGGCGCCTATGATATGTCGACACGTGCGATAGCCCACCATTGGCCATTTAGCTTACAAAGGCTGGCATGTTTGACTTGGTCAAAAGTTAGCTGGCTGGCCCATGAAAAGCCTGTTAATGGTCTCTTCACAAATAGCCCATTTTACGGCCCAATAACTAACAGACCGTTAGGGCCTAACCAAAATCGTCCCAACAACGTCATGTGGGCCGTCGAATATAACACCAGCCCATTTCACTTTTAGCCCATGTATGGCCCATGGCGTCTTTCGGCCCATATGAGGCCTTCATATCTTTAGGCCCTTTAGAGGCCCACAGTGACTCTAGCCCATAATGAACAGTAAATTTCTTTGTACCCGTTAATGGCCCATGATTCACATGGGCCGTTTCTAGCCCATGTTAGCTTTCGGCCTACTGACGGCCCATACGTTCTTGGGCTCCTTTTTGGGTTGATTACTTTCGGCCCATTATTGGCATGTTCCCCTAATGGGCCAAATTCGGCATGTGGCAAGAGTTGGCCCGTTTCTGGCCTGTTAACCTGTCGTGGAATTAACACGTCAGATGTCCTTACTGTGAGGACTTAGTCATGAGGCCAACGCATCTATGTGGTAGCTTGAGAGGGGTTGAGCGGAATCGAGAGACGCAACACAAGACAAGGGTTTAGACAGCTTCGGGCCCCGGGAAACATCATCTGGTAACAACCCTACATGCTGTTTGAGGCTAGATCTCATTATGATCATGAGGGAGTCGCCGTAAACCGGCTCTCCTCTAGTTGTGTCTAGCCCTAGAGATTGTTTCTTGCTGCTTCTCCCTCTTTGGGGAGCCCCGCCCTATATATATAAGTTGAAGGGGCGGGTTACGTGACTAGTCCTAGTAGGATTTGGATTACTCTATTACAAGTGGAGTCCTAGTCTTGCTTCCTTTATAAGAGAATATTCCTTGTGCTTTCCTCATAAACCGCCCACCATTAACATGAGCCGCCTTACGGGCCTTGGGCCTTGTCATCCATTTGACCCATGGCGGGTTACTATGAGCCGCCAAGTCCCGGCGGATTACCCTTGAATCGCCAAGCTCAGGCGGGTCATACTTCAGCGGTTTACACCACGGGTATATCCCGACATTAGCCCCAGTTTAATTTGGATTTTATCCATGTTAAACTGATCTGCAACTATAAACACAAGAACGAATTTGATAGGTTGTGCATGGGTTAAATATTCTTGTAAGCGGCTTTGATCATCCTTAAGTCCTTGACATTTCTTCCTTGATATGTATCCATGATCTCATAGCAAATCTCCTTAGCAGATATGTCCCAATTTTACCAATGCAAAAGATCCAGGTACTTACTTTGATAAATCCGGGTCAACAGGCCAGCTTCAGAGTCAATTTGCTGACATTGGTCTCTTGTTGAGAAATATTATAAGTAATAATCCATTTGAGTCGGTTTCCAAAGCTCCGGCTTAATAAACATATTGGACTCAAGATTCATCTGGTGATCTGCCGGTTTAAAGATGTAGAGGCTGGCTAGTTATAACTGAATATTGATAGCACTGGGTAATAACTGTTTCCGATGCCGGGTCATAATTATTGGTGACACCGGATCATGATTGTTGCAAACACCGGGTCAATCTAACCTACTCAAAACTGAGAATTTGAAGATTTTTTCCCCCTTATATGTATATCACCTATAGCTCCCAAGTGCCAGGTTGTCATGCTTGCAGCAACCTGGGAGTTGTAATTGCCTTATGCTCATAAAACTTCAACCAGTGTAGCCCCCAAGGGCCGGGTCATTATGCAAAAATGAGCAGGGACTTTGTAAATATTATCATGTAAACTGGAGCAGCAACGTGTAGCCCCCAAGGGCCGCTCGATGAAGATATTCTGAGCTGGGACTTTGTATATAATTCATTGATAATAACATCATATGATGTAATCTCCACCATGGGGCTTGAACCCACGTCCACAAGGTTAAGAGCTTTGTGCTTACCAACTGAGCAATGGATCCTTCAATATAATGGATTAAGACTTGTGTACCTTGCACTGTTGACAGGAGCAATTGGTAGCCCCCAAGGGACGGCTCATTACGATGTGATGAGTCTGTTCTTCAATGAGGTGAACAAAAATGACATTGCATTAGCCCCCAAGTGTCATTGTGCATGCTTGCAGCGACATGAGACTTGCATATTTGATGTAACCTCAATTTGAATAATGTAGCCCCCAAGTGTCGGGTCGTAAGCCTGCAGCGACTCGGGACTATTCCTTCCATTGTAGAATAAATTATATCCATTAATAAAACAATAGCCATTGCATCAAAGTGACTTTGAATACCTCATCTGTTGATAAGTAAATCCAGAGTTTAAATACCGGCGGCTCTTGGCGATGGCGATTTAATACACCTCCATTATGGTCGAATTTTTATAACCCGGTGACTTGTAGCCTTTGAGAAAATCCAGAACGGATAATCATTTTGAATCATCAACTTTGGTAATGAGCTTGAACTTAATCATTTATATGTCATATTTCGCAAATCCGCAAAGAGTTTAAACAACATATGCCTGGCGACTTAACGTCAAAAGCCGTATGGTAACCACCCAAATGTAGTCTTATCCTGCACACAAGTAGATCACAAGATCCCTATGATCCTTTGAATGATACCGCCGGCTTATGTGACCCAGACAATGAAATTGATAACTCAACTCTGTAAGAGCCGACACATATGGTATTTGTCACAACTCAAATACTTGCGATTGTATAAAAACAGATAAAAATATTTAGGCTTCTGATTCGAATATGATCAGTAAACCATTCCAAAGGGGTTAAGCTAAGATTCGAATACGATCATATAGCCCCCAGTGGCGTTGGCGTTGCCGATCAAAGTGGGTATCGACAGCTATGTTCTCTTTGGTTCGAATACGACCTATGTTTGAACAGGAAGCCCCCAAATGACCTTAAAAGTTGTTTAACGACACTGATTCGAATACGATCCACGTCGATTCCCAAAGGGGTTGAGCTATGATTCGGACGCGATCAAGAAGCCCCCAAGTAGGTTCAGCAGTTTGCTAATCAAAAGGGTATCGACAGCTATGTTCTCTTTGGTTCGAATACGACCAATGTTTGAACAGGAAGCCCCCAAGTGACCATATAAATTTTGGCATTGCGCCGATCAAGAGGGTACTGATAGCTATGCCTGATGAGCAGGAAGCCCCCAAGTGACCATAATAAAATAAGCCGTAAGGCAGGATACCCATGTTTTGAACCGTGCATCATGGCAGTAAGTTCCCTTTGGTAACCATTAATTTGTCTGAGATCTCAAACTTGCGAGAGATTAATTCTTTTGAACCGGAAATTGTTAAACCGGATATTGAGATCCTCAAAGCTTTGTAAGGGACAAATTTACCTTGATCCGGATGTTGAATCGGTTTTGAGAGCTTCAAAGCTTTGCGGGAGAAAGATGTCTCTTGAGCTGTATTTTAAACCGGAATCTTCATTTTGAACCAGAAATTTTTCTGACGGCCTTTAAATATTTGCCAATAAAGCCGTAGCCTCCAGGGCCGGGTTATCTTCCCTTCAATGACCCGGAGTTCTTGAATTCATTGAAACCGGCTAATTTTGCCGAGCCATACCATTGTAGCCCCCGAGTCTCAAGATGACTCGAAGTGTTGGCTTGAGATTCTCCATATTTGACCATAGCAGAAGGTGTATATCATTGGCGTTGATAGCGCGATGTGAATCCACAGAAGGTTGAGGTGACTGCGGCGGGTTATAAATGATCCCGAATGAACCGTGTCAGCAACTCGGCCAATGGTTCCTTCCAACTGGTTGTTTGAAGTTAACCAAACCGCAGTGGCGGTCACTTGTGCACCTGCCCATTGAGCCATCCAGTGCAGACGGCGGCTGATAATACATGATAATTTGCCTCCAATTTGTTGAAAGGAAACCGGGCTTCCCAAGTATGACTTGCTCATACTCAATAAACAACTCATGCAGACAGGTGCGGCCCGATGTGTTGATGTAGACCAGGCCAGGAGAGACGGACGGTAAAGACGACCGCAACATCTGAGGCGGCACAAACAGATAAACCAGTCGTGGCGTTGTAAGCCGGTGTGGACAGGCAAGTTGTCCTCCTTGTTGTAAGACGACGTGGTCGCGAGAGACGGCCACGACGTTGTAAGCCGGTGCGGGAGTCTGTCGAGTAACGATGACCACCTGTGCCAAAAGATGTTGGCGTGCCTCCATCTCCGCGGTATAATATCACTTTTTGTCATAAATAATTTCCCTGCATAAACAATATTGCAGACCAAGGCAAAGATAAATTGTTCTTTGAAAAAACCATGTGCTAACAAGACAAACTTGGATGAATATCACCTGATTTGTTCGGATGACGGATGATCTGTTTATCGCTACAGAGGTGGCTCAGGCAGACCAGCGACTCAATATAGTTCAGGCGGCTCGAGCGTAACGCAGCGACTTAATATCTTGGCGGCTCAAAGCGGAAAAGGCGGCTCAACGCGGCTCCGGCGGGTGGTGTAGATTAAGCTGCACGGGTGGCGATTTGCGCACACATGTTCCATCAGTAAGCGGGCGCAGACGCCGGTGCGTGATGGTGCTGATGCACATTTCATAGGCACAACATGGCACCACCTTTGCTGCACATAAAAATATACATACCAAAGTAATTATTCTTTGATGAAAACAATATGTTCAGTAAAATAAACTTGGATGGGTATCACCTGATATTTTTTGTTAGGCGAACGTGGACACTAGAAAGTGAAATGTATGACCTGCCCGTGGCGCGGCCGTTGACTGCGTGTTGCAAACGGCAGGTTCAGCCCGAGATAAGGTGGGCGCGAGCTCAAGGCGACGAAGCCTGGGACGTCTTGGCGATGAAGTCGACGATGACTTGAGGTGGAACAGCAAGGCGGCAAAGTGACCCGAAACAGGGATGACTCAAAGTAGAAGGAAAGGCTAGCTCAGCAGCAAGGCAGGATGTCGCGGCGGCTCTCCATAGAGGTAAGACGGCCAGCGGCTCTCCCGCTGCAGTTGAAGCTGGCGGCGGCTCTCTCTCTCTGTTATGGAATTGAGCAGCTCGGCAAGGCGGACTCCGAGCGGGGTGAAGATGGCCATGCGGTGCGGCAGCTCATTGTTTGGTTATGGGGGTGACGGCGGCTCAGAGGTGTAAGGCGGGTCAACCGTAGTGGAAGCGGAGATACGAGCAGCACAGCAAACAAAACGCTGGAGGTTGGCCGTTGATGCGGAAACGCCAGATGTGGACCGCGCGAGCGCCGGCGGCCGGCTGTCAATGCAGAGATCTTTGGATGTGGGCGGGGCGATGCTATAGGCGGCCACGACGCGGAGATGCGGCAACGCCAGCTTCCATCTTCAAGTTTGGCCACCGCATGCGTCCGTCGATGTCACGTATAGGAGCGTAGGGAGTAGTATAAAACAATTTGTTCCTTGGAACTATGCGTGAAGGATTTTGATGTACAAGTTTGAAGTTTCCATGGCGGCGCCGTCTGTGGGAGCGAGAGGCAATTCGGGACGGCTCGAAGTGGGTGCAAGCGGAGATCAGCAGAGACGGCCCGACGGTTCATAAAGAGACTTGGCGCGGGTGCGGCAAGTGCGGTAGGAGGTGGCCGAGAACAGCGGTGAGGCGAATCCGGACGACTCAGATCTAGCAAACACTTTCGGTAGTTCGGCGGTTCCGACGAGAGGCTGCGGCAAGGGTTGTCGGCAGCTCGAGGTAATGGCGGCGGCAGCGCTCAAAATGAAACCGCAGATTGTAACCGTATCATCTCGAGTCATGGCGTATCAATTCAGGTCATGGCCCTTTTTCCCTTTTTTAATACTGCTGCCAGTCTCATCGATCTCAAACCAAAATTTGGTTACAAGTAATTTTAAATCGGTCAAACTCTGAATGATGTGTGCATCGGGCCACCTGCTGCAGCATCTCCAAACTCTAGTACTGTCGGGGAAACTGACCCATGAACACCTATGGGACCGGCGGACCGAGCCCCTTTCGGTTCGGCGGGGGGGTGGAGATCGCACGAAAGAGCAGATCAAAGCGAAGCACGAGCAGTTACCCAAGCGGAGCTCTCCGGAGAGATAACACTCCTCTTTGCTGCATGTCTGAGTGTATTGAGTTCTTGCTAGGGAGCGCTGAGTGCTACAGTACACACCAGCTGCTAACGAGACCTAGCGTGAGTGCTTTCTGCCTTCGAACCTTTCGAACCTCCCCTTTTCTACGTTGCACATGGGCCTCCTTTTATATGCTCAAGGGGTCTCCGGCAGGTGCAGCGTAGACAAGGGTAAAATGGAAAAAGAATGCGGTTGGTACAACTACATGCGATGTACCATACCTAACCCCGACGGCGGGGACAAAGGCATAAAATGCCCGTCTACGTCGCCCAAACAGTGCAAAAAGGGACCGTCAGGGACGCCACCGCTTGCCATGATGGCAATCTTGCCAGCGTCGCTTGCCACCGGTACCGCTGGCCGCCACACCTCTTGCCACCGCTGGCGCTGGAAAGGTCGAGGCGACATGTTGGTGGATGTCTTTGGAAGCGCAGGTCTGAGTGGTAGTTTGCGCAACAAAGCGCCTTGCCATGATTGTTGTCTTGTCGCATCCGAAGCTTGTCGCTCCTTGGGCCTCGCCGGAGCCTTGTGGCGCATCGCGGCAAGTTCCTTGAGATGCCTAGGTTGGCCTTCGGCAAGCTCCTCTTGCAGGGCCTTGTCTCCTAGATGCCTTGGTTGGCCTTCCGGCAAGCTCCTCTTGCGGGCCTCGTCTCCTTGGCTTGAATACTTTGTTCTTGAATGGCTCCAAAGGAACCACGGAGGACCTTGGCGGTCATCCGGCAAGCCTTGCTGCTGGGAGGGCTGCAACTGCCCGTGCACAAGTTCGAATACTAGGGTGCCCCTACTCAAGTACACCGGCAGAGCCCCGACCTGGGCCACCTGCAGTGCCGAAGGCTGTTGGGCAGGCCCAAAACAGGCACGGCACGCAGTCTGGGTTACGCCGTATCTCACTCCGGACCCACCACGCCCTCCACGAACGGCACGCGTCGAATGCGGCGTCGTGGGAGAGATCGTGGGTGGTTTCTTTATTCGGAAAGACGGAACGTCTGCTCCCTCCCTCTTTATAAGTAGGGGAAACCGAGGCAGTTCGCCCACCTCGCCGATTGTTGTTCCAATCTCAAAAACCTCCGCTGCTCCCCCCTTCTTCCCAAGGCTGAAAAGAGAGCAGCGCTCCGCCCCCCATCGCCACCAGCATCACCAACACCGTCGATCTCCCCCACCACCTCCGCCATGGCTCCGAAAGCCGACAAGGAGAAGGTCGTGAAGTCGGCTGAGGCGCAGCGGCTCGCGGCGCTGCGAAAGGAGCGGGCAATCTTCCCCCCTCAGCTCGCCGCGAAGGATCCGAGGGACTACTACCTCTTCAGTCGACGGAGACGCGAGTGCATCCAGCGTCTGAAGGTACTCCCGGTGTCGCTTGAATTGGCTCGAATGGATACCCTTTCTTTGCGCTGTTCTTCTACTGTGGGCTCTGCCCGCCTTTCTCTGAATTTTTCTGTGATATCAAGAACACCTACGGGTTCCGCCTCCTTGACTTCACCCCCAACGTCGTTCTGACCATGGCAGTTTTCGCACATCTCTGCAAAAACTTTGTCGGAGTCTATCCAAACGTAGCTCTTTTCCGCCACTTCTTTATGCCCCGAGTTGAGAGAGGGGAGGCTCTTTCCGGCGGAATCGCTTGGATCTCGAGAACCGACAAGAAGGAAGCTTATCTGGAGGAGAGCTCCGCGGCAAGTGGGATGAGTGGAGGGGCGATCGGTGCTGGATTGTCGAGGAGAACCGCAGCCATTTACCATGGCGCCAAACCGCAGATGGTCTTGCGGCAACGATTGGAGCAGCGTGGCCCCGGAAGATGCTAGGCTGAAGATTGCCGTCACCCGGATTCTGCGCCTCAGGCTTGCCGGGCTCACCGTAGGCGCCGTTGGCGCAGACTTTCTTCGCCGCCGCATCACCCCTCTGCAGGAGAGGAGGAGACCCGCCTGGGAGTTCCAGAATGTGGCGGATATAATGAGGCTGCGCCCGGGCCTTAACTTCAACTTCACTGTGCTGGAACTGGACGTGATGCTCTTGGAACTGTTCAAGCACGATCCTGATCATCCCGAAGTGTTCAGGTTGCCGAGGGGTGTCGTTCCGCTGTGCAACAACTCCTCGCTCGACCGCATCCGTGCAATGATGCCGTTGTGCGACTCACATGGAATTGTCCCAACCTGGCAAGAGCCTGCAGACGACGTCGTGCGGGAGTTCTTTGACGGCTTGGTAGAAGTGCCGGTCCGCCCCGATGAACTGAGGAGCCTCACCCGCGACACCACCGATGATGAGATGCAGCGACGCCACCGAAGCTGGAAGAAGCGGCAGCAGCCGCTGCCGTTTGGCGAGTTCGGATTCACCGTGGAGGAGGCAGAGGCGAGAGGCAGCAAGCCTTGTCGGCGAGAGGAGCTTGCGGCGAGGAAGAGCTTGTCGGGCCCGGCTGAGTCGGCGGCGAGCCCGAGGGCGCCTCCTCCCCACCTTCGAACAGCTTGCGCAAGCGGAGCCCCAGCTCCACCAGAAGGCGTCTCGCAAGGCGGAGGCGTGGCGAAGCGGCAGGCAGACCCAACAACCCGCCGCGCGCGGCCGCCCACCGCGGCAAGCAACTTTGTTGCCGCTGAGAGCACCTCACGCCCTTCTGCGGCAATGGGAGCGGGCCTCCGGACCACCACTTCTGCTCCCGCCAAGCGGCCAAGGGAACCCTCCTCCGCCTCGTCCTTGCACGGAGGCGAGCCGGTCGATCTCTCGCGCTCAGCTCAAGCGAGGAAGAAGAAGAGTAAGATTCTTTGTTGTACTTGTAGTTCTTCAATTTGCTGCTTTGTCTTGTATCTGATTTGCTTCTCTGAACCCATTCCTTTTCGGACGCTGGCCCAGAGGCGTCGAAGAGCCAAGGTCGGTGATCGTCATCGAGGCGAACCCACCGCTGACAGCAGGAGGCGCGTCGAGACCACCTTGCGGACCCGCAACTCTTCCTCAAAGCAGCCCCCAGCGCAGCCCCCATCATAAGTATATGGTTTACTTCCTGCTGTTAGGCGCGCATGGGTGCTCTTTCTTTGCTAATATCTGACTGTTGGTTTGTGTAGGAGTAGAGCAGCCTCACTAGGAGTGCCCGGAAGCCGCTCCCGAAATGCCATCTGCTTCGACTACACCGCCAAGGGAGGATTCCCCGGCAAGAGAGCGCTCTCCGGCAAGGGAGACTTCTCCGGCAAGGGACAGTTCTCCGGCAAGGGATAGCACCAGCAACCCTCCGGTGGTTGAGTCCACGACTGCAGATCCTAGTACAGGTAATCCTCTTGCCTGAAAACTTCCCTTGGGTTCTTCTTCTTCTGATCTTCTTTTTGAATATTTGCTTGACTTTTCTTTCTTTCCCGGTCGTCAGATCCATCTGCCACAGAGCCAATGGAGACCGAGGTCGCTGGCGAGGAGGACGCGCGCGGCCATACTGACAACGCCGTTGTCACCGAAGAAGAAGCCGACGCTGATGATCCCGCCGGCGGAGAGGCCGCCAAAGCTGCCGCCGCAGAAGCTGACGAGGGGTCCGGTGATCGCACTGACAGCCCTGAGGCCACAGGAGCGTCAGGCGCTACGCCGACCGCCCATCCCTCCGCCGCTGCTGCAGCGTCAGGCTCCGAAGAGCCCCAGCCATGCGCCTATTTGAAGGCCGGCGATGGCGTCTTCATCAAGCTCCCCTGGGCATCGAGCTCCAGGGCGTCGGTCGAAGGAGAGACCTTTGATGAAGAGTTGCTCGCCTCAGCTGGGCTGGCGCTGGTCGACACGCCCGAGCAGCAGCAGGCGAAGCTTGAGGAGGAGCAGCTGCTGCGGAAGCTGTTGTCGCTCTACCGCCGGACAGAGCCAAGCTGGTGTCGAGAAGCACTTGTCGCGAAGGCGGGAAGCGGACATCGTCGAAGCGGAGGAGCTCCGGGGCCTCAACAGAAGCTCTCGGTCCACAGCAAAGGCAGGAGCAAATCGCCGAGGCGTAAAGCCTTCCTCCTCGAGAAGGCTGAAGTTGAAAAACAACAGCGGCTTGCCGCCCGAAGCTGTCTGCGTGGGAAGGCGAGTGGGGCAGCGGAAGGTTAACCTTGACAGCCACGAGGAGGATCTTGCAGCTGAGCAAACATTTGGCGGGGCTCTCAAGGAAGCGAGAGGATGCTGCCGCAGCTGCCGAGGCCGCCAAGAAGGAGCTGGAGGCGAAGGTGGCGCGGTGGAGGCCAATCTCAAGGTGGCGGCGAGGCTTGCTGCACTCAAGCGTGGCCGAGAAGGACGCCTACACTCTTGGCGAGCTGCGGGGTCGTCTCGCCGAGAGGAGCAAGGAGCTTAGCGCCGCCAAGGACTCAATCAGATCTTGAGTTGAAGCTGACCACCTTGACTCGAAGCTGGACTGGGCCAGCGCCCGAGGCGGGAGGTGGCCTTGGAGGAGAAGATCAAGGCCGACGAGGCGCTGGCTTGGCGAAGTCTGCTGCTGCCAGAACACTTTTAGGGAAAATGTGGAGCCTTGGACCGAGGGTCTCGTGGATGTTGCCGCAGCCATCGACGGGGAGCTGGCGCACTGGGGATGGAAGATCTCGGGTATTCCTCGATGAGCACCTCAACCCAGCGCCAACCTCAGCTTGTTCTTCAAAGGCGTGGCGGCGACCCTCCAGCGACTCGGGAGCAGATCCCAAAGCAGCTAGCCGGCGAGTCGCGCCGGATCTGTGAGGAGCTCTTGAAGGTCTTGGTGAAGGTGGCCTTCCGCAAGCAGGCCTCAACCACACCAACGTCCTCAAGACCTTGCCGCCGGATCTTTGATGCGAGCGCACAAGACCCTTGTCGCACCATTGTGGACAAGGTGGCGGGATCAAGAGGGTCGATGGCGATCGCGTAGATTAGGCCGCTGTTTTCTCTTTTCCTTGTCGCTGCTGGTTATGTTATGAGAACAATCTATTAGAGCTGCGACAAGCTATCTTGTAATATGACTCTATTTCGGGTAGCAATTGCTATGTTATTTCCTTTACTTGATTCCTTCGTTTGTATGTTTTTGCCCTCGCTTTGAGGGAACTTGTGGTGCGAGCACCTTAGCCTTAAGCGCTGAGTGCGGGGACGTCGATAACCTGCTGGCGGTGCCGCTACCGACAAGAAACCTTGTCGCAACTAGTTGCAGCTCACTTAAGTTGTTGGCGGACTCGAAACAAAGTAAAGGCGCAACTAGCTACGAGTTGGTTCCTCCGCGCACAGGTTTTCCATACAAAGCACGGTCGTTCGAGGAAGATAACTTAAAAAATTTTAAAACTGATTGCTCAAACTTTAGCAACTTAGCTTTTCTCTCGTGTGCTTCCCGGTAAGGCGAAACTTCCTCGAGCGACGCTTGGTCCACACCGTTATCTTCTTCTTTCCCCCCGGCAAACTTGTGGGCGAGGGAACCTTCCTTTCTTTTAGAAAGAGAAAGAAGAGAAAATAAAGATATGGAGCCTTACGGCTCGTCATTGCTTACCGGGGGTAGGTGCTGCATAAAGTGTCAGATAACGCATGCAATAAAAAGTAGAAAGCATGAAATTGACAAGATGTGCAGAGCACATAAGCTTTACTTATGCACGGGGTCTGCGCCCGGCTTTGTACAAACGATTACATCCAACATCGGAAGACTAGTACAAAAGGTGGCTGCCGGAACAGGTTTCAGCAACCGCGCCCTATGGGTAAAACTTACGAAGATGCTCAATGTTCCAGGATTTGCTCACCGGAATGCCATCTTCGGTCTCAAGGTGGACAGCGCTAGGCCTAGTGACTCGTTTCACCCGGTAAGGGCCTTCCCACTTCGGCGTCAACTTGTTGGAATTCTTGGCGGACTGAACGGGCCGAAGAACAAGGTCGCCTTCCTCGAGACTTCTGGCGTTAACCTTGCGGCTATGGTAGCGGCGCAAAGCTTGCTGGTATCGAGCAGCTCGTAAATGACTTTGAAGGCGGTCCTCCTCAAGGAGCAGCGCGTCATCTTGTCATAGCTGCTCTTGCTCAAGCTCATCATAGCGAGCACTCGAGGTGACCCGTATCTGAGTTCCGTGGGGAGAACTGCCTCTGCTCCATAGACTAGAGCGAAAGGTGTCTGGCCAGTGGCTCGATTTGGCGTCCTCCTGATCGGCCAAAGAACCACCGACGGCTCCTCAATCCAGTTCTTTCCGCACTTGTGCAGCACTGTCGAAAGTCCTGGTCTTGAGCCCGCAACACTTCAGCATTCGCCTCTCTCCGCTTGACCGTTACTTCTCGGATGAGCAACGAAGCGAAGCAGAACCTTGGCGCCAAGATCTTGGACATACTACATGAAGGTGCGGCTCGTGAATTGCGTGTCGTTGTCGGTGATGATCTGTTAGGGATCGAAGCGACAAACAATCGACGAGAAGAACTTGACTGCTATTTGTCTTGTCACCTTCCTCCTTGCTCCACTTCCGGCCACTTTGTGAACTTGTCGATTACAGCGTACAAGTACTCAAAACCTCGACTACTTTCGGGGAAAGGGCGAGGATGTCGAGCCCAGGACGAAAATGGCGAGGATAAAGGGATCGTCTGGAGAGCTTGAGCTGGCTGGTGTATCTGCTTGGAATGGGCTGCACGCTTCACACTTGGTTACTTGTGCAGTTGCATCTGGAGGCTGTCGGCCAAAGAAACCTTCGGAATGCTTTGAAGCAAGTGATCTTCTTGTAATGTGGTGACCACATATGCCTCCATGTATCTCTGCCAACAGCTTTGTCCGTCTTCCGGTGAATACACTTCAATTTCACGCCGTTGAGTCTTCTTACATGCGGTGTGTTGTCGACAAACTGGTACATACTTGATTGCCGGGCTACTCTTTCGCTTCTTCTTGCTCTTGGGAGTACTCTGTCTGAAGAAATGGACAATCTGTTGTGCCCATCTTTGGAGCTTGCGGCTCGACAACAAGGACTAAAGGCGCATCTGCTGCTGCGGGAACATCCGCTTCTCGGTGAGAACATCGCTCGGCCGGAGCTTGGCGTTCCCGCAAGCTTGCGAACAAAACTTGTCGGGGCGTCGCTTCAGCGGAACAAACCCTAGGGCTTGCGGGCGGACTGCTCCTCGGCACCCTTGGTGTTGATCTTGAGGACCTTCTTGGCGGCGGCTTGAGGAGCTCTGCGGAAAATAGTCACCGAAAGTGCTTCCTCTTCTTGTTACATCCAGTTGATGGCGTTCTGAGACGGTTGAGTCAGTTTCAGCACAAAGATCCCTGGTTCCACAGGTAACTTAAGTCTGGCGCGCACTTGACGAGCCATCGGCAATGTCGTTCGAGCTCTTGGAACATGTTCCATCTGTAGGTCGTCAAAGTGCTCTTCTAGCTTTATCACTTCATCAATGTAAGCTTCCATCAACGGACTCTGATAATTCTTGTTCACTTGGCGGATGACAAGCTGTGAGTCACCCCTGACAATGAGCTTCTTGATCCCAAGGTCTGCTGCAATCCTTAGACCGGCAAGCAAACCTTCATACTCTGCAGTATTGTTCGTTGCTTGCTCCTTGGGAAAGTGCATCTGGACTACGTACTTGAGGTGCTCTCCGGTGGGTGCAACAAGTATGCGCCCTTGCCGGCGCCTTGCAGCGAAGCACCATCAAAGTACATCAACCACTCTTTGCTTGCTTCCTTGGCAGGGATGCTCGTTTGGAATTTCTTCATCTTGTGTTGGCGTCCATTCTGCTATGAACTCTGCCAATGCTACTGCTTTGGATAGTTGAGGTGCTCTCAAACTTGAGGCCAAAGCTTGCAGTTCAGTGCCCTCGACAATCCTGCACTGTTGCTTACGGATTTTGCAGTATCCTCTTTAGCGGAAAATAGTGGCGATTGTGATCTCATGTGCTTGGAAGTAATGGCGCAGCTTTCTCGAGGCCATGAGAAGGCGAAAAGCAATTTCTGCACACAGTACCTTGACCTAGCCCCTGCTGAAGGAACCGACAAAATAAATGGGCTGCACCATTCTTTTTCGCATCTTCTCGAGGCGCTGAGATCCATCTTTATCGGGACGAGCTTGCGGTGAAGTCCCTGCTTGTCGCTGGATGCATCTGCCGTGGTTCTTTGGCTCATCATCCGCCTCCTCTCCGCTACTAACGCAGCACTAACCACTTGATTGGTTGCCGCTATATATAGCAGCAACTTCTCTTGTGGCTTAGGTGCGACAAGTGTTAGTGTGGAGGACAGGTATCTCTTTAAGTCCTGCAGCGCAGCCTCCGCTTCGAGTCCATTTCATTGGACCTGCCTTTTCAATATTTTGAAAAATCGCGAAGCGCTCAGCAGAACCTAGAGATAAACCTCTTTGAGAGCATCACATAACCGGCAAGTCTTCGTACATCCTTGATGCGCTTTGGTGCTTCAATCTGCTCAATGGCCTTGATCTTGTCGGGATTGGTTTCAATTCCCGGCTGAGACACAAAGAACACGAGAAGCTTGCGGAGGGACTCCAAACACACACTTCTCGGGGTTGAGCTTGAGGTTGATCTTGCCAGATTTGCAAAGGTTTCGTCTAAATCTTGAATCGAGTCACCTTGTCCTTGCTCTTAACCACTATGTCATCCATGTAGGCTTCCACATTTACGTGTATTTGTGGCTCAAAAGCGTCATGGACTACCCTTACAAATGTTGAACCAGCATTCTTTAAACCGAAAGGCATTAAATGCGAACAGTATGTGCCACTTGGGGTGATGAATGCGGTCTTCTCCTCATCCTCTTACGCCATGAAGATCGATGGTATCTGGTATGCATCGAGAAATGAAAGCAAGTCACATCCGGCCGTGGAGTCAACAATCTGGTCGATCTTGCGGCAAGGAAATCGGTCTTTGGGACAAGCTTTATTAACATCGGTAAAGTCGATACAAAGCCTCCATTTCCGTTTGCCTTGCGCGACGACTACAGGATTGGCCAACCACGTGGGATGGAGCACTCCTCGACAAGGCCTGCTGCTTCCAATTTCTTGATTTCTTCTGCGATGAATTCTTGGCGCTCCACTGCACCTTCGACTTTACGCTTAGCGGGCGTGCATGAGGATGAGGCGGCAAGATGGTCCTCGATTACTCACAGGAACACCGGGGATGTCGGGGCGGTTGCCCGCAAATCGTCGGCGTTCGCCCTTGAGGAAAGCAAGGGCGTGCCTTCCTATTTAGGGTCGAGAGTGGCGATGGTGAAGGTACAACCAGTGCCATCCTCCTTGGCGGACACCTTCTTGGTCTCTGGTGGAGCTGTCATTTTTTTCTTACACTTATCGGTGGAGCTCGATGGTGCGTCCTCGGCGGTAGCGCAGCACTCGAAGAGGTGCGCTTGCGAGATGGGCATCGAAATTCTTGCGGACTTGGTCTTCTTTTTCGCCCGGGAGCTTCAGCGGTAAGTGACTTGCGATCCGTTGTGGCTGCTTGCTTCGGTAGATCTTGTCGGCGCAGATAAGAGCATCCTTCTTGTCGCCGAGGGCAGAGATGACCTTATCGGGCTGGCATCTTTAGCATGTTGTATGCATAGTGCGAGGCTGCCATGAATTTGGCGAGTCTTGGACAGCCAAGTATCCCATTATAAGGCAATGGAAAGTCAACAGCGTCAAAGTGACCCTCTCGATCCTGAAGTTCAACTCGCTGCCAAATGTCACCGCAGCGTGATCTTTCACTTTGGCTTGCTCCTTCCGGATTGATTCCTTGGAATGTGCGGTCTCTTGAGCTTCGCCATCGAGGGATCTGGAGTTTCTCGAGTACGCGGAGGAGATCAGGTTCAAGCCGGCCCGCCGTCAACTAACATCTTAGTGACCTTGAGGTTGCGGATAGTTGGTGAAACCAACATCGGCAAGCACCGACCCGATTATGCGATCAGGGTGGTCCTCAATATCAAAGATGATAAGGCGTCTGGACCATTCGAGAGGCTTGCGTGACTCGGCGGATGGATTACCGCATTGACTTCTGCATCCACTTTGCTTGAGCTGGCGGTGTGAAGTATGCAAAAAGCACCGCCGTCAACGCACAAGACCTCTGTTGCTTTCTAGAACTCCTGCTCATCGGTCTCGTCATCATCCATATCTTCATCGTCGTCGTCATCTTCATCCTTATGCGTGGCAGCGGGGAGTGCATCTCCTTGCCGCTGCTTGGCCTTGCGCGCTCGTCCTCCTCGGCAGGCGTTTCTTGCTGACTCCTCCAGCACCGTCTGGGCCTTCTCCTTGTCGCGTCGCTCATATTCAGCCTTTGCTGCTCAACAAGCTGCTCGACCTTCTTGCAGCTCTGGAGGTCATGGCCCTTGGTGCGGTGGATCTTGCAGATCTTGCTTGTTGCTCCGTCCTGCTTGTCGGGCCGCCCACGACCCCTGGTAGTTGGTGCCGCGGCAATCTCCTTGGCGAAGCTACCAGCTTTAGCTTTCTTGGCGCCACCTCTGTTGCGGACTGCTCAACGACTAGCACATCTTTGCCTTTCTTCTTCTGTTGTTCCGCCGCGGTTTTTTCTTTGTGGGGCTGCCTCCTCACTATCAGATCCTCCTGCTTCTATATTCTCTCAGGAGTTTCCTCCTTCCTCGGCACGTGCACACTTGTCGGCCGAGGCATATAGCTCAGCAGCGTCTCGATCTTGCACATCGCCATCTCCTCCGCATCCTGCAGTTTATGCGTTACGATGGAAAGGCGATTACTGTGGCGGGGTGGACATCTGAGATGTTGTCTTTGTCTGTGGCTGAATCTCTGAATGTACTTGCGCAGGCTCTCCTTCATACAGGCGGCAGATGAAGGTCGCTCTCTTAGCCATGAGGCTTGTGGCTTTCGTAAAGCGCCGACAAACTGATGGCATAGGTCTGCCAGGAGGATATGGGTTGTCCGGCAAGTGCATGAGCGAGATCGACATTGGGCGAGCACCGTGAAGTAGTTAGCGAGGATCTTGTCGTCCTGCCCGGCAGCTCGCACCGCGATGGTGTAGATCTTGAGAACTCCAGCGGATCGTCTTGCCGTCGTACTTCTCTGATGCGTCGGCTTGAAGTTCTTCGTCTTTGAGCCTTTGGATTTGCCGCCTTCGGGGTGAGCGGGGCAACCTACGCGTCTGACAAGTCGCCTAGTTCCCCTGGTGCATGCATGTCGACGGAGGGCCCGCGCCTGGTCGATTGCGCGCTTCTCTTGGCGCTCGTCACGGGTTCAAGCGTCTTCTTCTTGTCGTTCGTGAAGAACTTGGCGCTGATCGCGGCGAGCTCGTGGATCCGATGATGCGGTGGAGTCGGCTGTCGAGGTGGATCGGCGAGTCGGCAATCTTGGCCTTGAGGGTGGAGAGTGCATGTTGGTTGCGCCCCACGGTTTCGTCGCCACCGGCTCGTGCAGCAGTCCTGCATGGCGATGATGTGCTTTCGGCTGCTGAGTGTCGCTGTTGGCAAAGCCGATGAGACTCGAATGGTGGCCCTCCATTCATCGACCTTGTCTGCCGTTGGAGGGTAATCTAGGAGCATTTGAGCTCGTGCGGAGGTTACTGCTAGAGTGGCGGGCGGCGATGGCGAACAGCGAGGCGGGATATGCTCGGACTTCTAACTATGTTAGAAGGCGATATCCGTCGAGCGACCGTGCCTCGCTTCGTGCGGCATGTTGGCGTGCATGCTGGTCTTGAGCATCCGAGATCCACCAGCTCGATCTTGGCCCAGCGAGCGTATGGCGCTGCGATTACCATGGCCTGTCGGTCGCGCCTCTGAGATGGGCCAGGTGCATGTCACGGATGCGAGTCTGCGCAGCCTTGTCCTTGGACTTGGCAGCACCGTGGGCTCCCTCGTCGGCGCCGTTCTTCGCGGCGTCTACCCCACCACCCGTTTTCTCCGGTGGTGGTGGGATCGGCGTGGACGGATCAGCTGCCGCGAAGCCTTCTTCTTCGGTGGCATGTCGATGAAGATGAAGATCTAGCTTCGTGTGAGCGGATCGAGTTCACACAGCCTCGGCGCCTCCTACAGGCGTGCCAAAGATGTCGGGAAAACTGATCGACCCACGAACACCTATGGGACGGCGGACGAGCCCCTTCGGTTGGTGAAGGCGACATCGCACGAAGAAGCGGTCGAGGCGAAGCACACGAGCAGTTGCAACCGGAGCTCTCGGAGATATAACACTCCTCTGCTGCATGTGCGAGTGTATTGAGTTCTTGCTAGGGAGGCGCTGAGTGCTACAGTACACACCAGCTGCTACGAGACCTAAGCGTGAGTGCTTTACGCCTTCAAACCTTTGAACCTCCCTTTTCTCGTTGCGCATGGGCCTCCTTTTATATGCTCAAGGGGTCTCCGGCAGGTGGCAATGTAGACAAGGGTAAAAATGGAAAAGGAATGCGGTTGGTACAACTTCACATGCAGTGTACCATACCTAACCCGGCAGCGGGGACAAAGGCATTAAATGCCGTCTCGTCGCCCAAACAGTGCAAAAAGGACCGTCGGGGCGCCACGCTGCCATGATGGCAATCTTGCAGCGTCGCTTGCCACCAGCGTACCGCTGGCGCTGACCTCTTGCCACCGCAGCGCTGGAAAGGTCGGGGTGACACGTTGGTGGATGTCTTTGGGCCTTAGTCTGAGTGGTAGTTTGCCTTGACAAGCGCCTTGCATGATCGTTGTCTTGTCGCGTTCGAAGCTTGTCGCTCTTTGGGCCTCGCCGGGTTGGCCTTCAGCAAGCTCCTCCTGCGGGGCCTCGTCTCCTTGGCTTGAATACTTTGTTCTTGAATGGCTCCAAAGGAACCACGGAGGACCTTGGCGGTCACCAGACAAGCCTTGCAGCGGGGGGGCTGCTGCTGCCCGTGCACAAGTTCGGGATACTAGGGTACCCTACTCTAGTACACCGACAAGTACCAGTGGCTGGATTTTGTCTTCCGTCGAAGTCGGATCTGTTGGTCCTTTGTGTGATGATCTGAGTAGTAGTCAGCATAGTTGATGGATCTGACTCGAGAGTAGGTATAATAACGAGAAAACACCTCGAGTTTAGCGGCTGGTGGCGATGCTACGCAGGAATCCATGGTTTGGCGACTTGTGATTACTGTTGATCTCGGCAACTCATGATGGCTCCACGCTGCCGGACTTAAAATTTCGTAGATCATAAATCTGGACCGATGAATACAAAGTTGATGCAGATCCTTCCAAACAGGTGTTTCTTCATCAGGAAAATTATGAACTTGTCGATCCTGTGAGAGATCCTCAAGAACTCATCACC